>ML777280.1:629997-681464 GCA_009831015.1 Picea engelmannii | reverse complement strand
TTTCAAGACGTTCCAGGAGGAACGCAGAGACACTTTGTGCATGTTTCAGGAGGAACGCAGACACACTTTGCGCAACATTTTTGACAGAAATACATGCATGGATTTTGGTGAGAAGTTTTTGAACAATGTTCTGAACACCTTGGCGCTCATTCTACATTAATATTCATTCACAATACAATTATTTCTATTAATCTAAGTGTAAGCGAAGCTAAATAAATAGAACCTTTAGGAGTAAGACTGTTGTCACCATATTGGCCCTGAACAAACCGAACATGGATTGTGAGTCAGATAGACTGGTCGTAATCTAAATATGCAACATGCAGGTAAACCCTAATAACAATAATAATAAAATACAAGCTTATTGGATTCAGTGCCGCAATTTAACATTGTTGTGGTAAGTCATAAACAATCAATCATTTGACAACAAATAATATAAATGGAATATGAGTTGCAATATAAACTTAGACTTCTTATAATCTTCATTGACGTACATCAATACTCCATACACACAAGACGAACATGCTAATGACAAGAACAATTAACGATAAAAAACGCATCATGGGAAATAAATTGAGGGTAGCTCCTTATCCTATAGTGAAATAACATCCCAGTTATGCTTTGAGCTTCGGATGAAATTGGTGGAAGAAGATGGGAAATATATAGAACTAGTCCATGACCATCTACCCTTCACTGACCATGGCATTATAGAAATCTGAAAAATGACTAGGAAAAGCTCACAATGCAAATTAGTGGTTACTATTAGTAGACTATCTGCACTGACATTGTCATTGCATGGCCCTGTCAGGGGCTAAATGTTGCGAGAGACCATTAATTTCTAATTGCAATTGTATTAGACAACCAAGCTTCCAATAACAAACATTTTTTACCTTGAAATTCCAACACTTCTTGTTTTGGAAACATGTCATCAGCTCCATTTAACACCAACATGCAATTAGTCTTCTTGTTTTGGAAACATGTCATCAGATCCATTTAACACCAATAGACAATTAGTCTCTAATTATATTGGACGGCATAATTCTCATCAAAGGTAACTCCTCACTGGGCATCCCCTCAGCTTTTATAAGACTGATTAAAATGAGGAACTGTTTATAAGAAAAGAAAATCTATATGCTTGGCTCCCATAGCAGTATGTCTGCCTCTCACGGCCTTTCTAACGCTACATCATGACTTTCACTTAAACTCAGAGCGAGCCATCCATTCATTAAGAAAGAATAGTTCATTACACAGTTACCGACAATGGCCTTCATTTTAGCTTGCTTCGATTAGAGTCTCATAAGTAATGTCAGTCTCATAACCAAGCAGACTTTACTTAACCAACTTAGGATATGGAGAGAGGAGTCCTATATGGAATTGGAATAGGCTCGGGTCCAACTAATTTTGAATCTGTAACCTTGCGATATGGTGGTGGGAAAGAAGGAACTGGTACCTCTACCCTTTCCTATGCCTTTGTTGTTGGTGAAGCTATTTATGGTGTTTCCTTTACTCGATCAAATGGGTCTTAAATGAGCTATGGCTCTCCAACGAGATCTTACTCCACTCGGTTAACAGGTTCTGGGTCAGCAAGGTAAGCTATTGAATTAACCTTGGCTACTAGTGCAACTAGCTCTGCAATCACTGGGACTTAAATTGATGCATGTCGAGAGAACTAGGTACTAATCTCATTTCGCTCCATTTAACACTAACGGACAACTAGTCTCTAATTATATTAGATGAAATAATTCTCGATAACCCTGGTCTCAGGAATCAAAATTGAGGTTTTCATTGTCCTTCAAGAATGCCCTTCAATCCATTATGCCGCTTGGAAAAAGTGACTTGCATGCTTGTAACTACTATTTTTCTCCACCCCATTCCCTAGCTTCTTTCTCCACCCAAAAATCCACATCTCTCTCTCTATTGAAGTTACCACAATCATGGAACTTCTCGATTCCCAAATGATGTAATATGTTCCTAGTAAACAAGGGCAATTAATTTCTTAGATACAAGCATTTCAAGTAGGAGGGGGAAGATTTATTCACCGGCTTGATAGCATCCATCCTCACCGGACTTGTAATATATCCAGAATGGGAGATGAAGTATGCTCAAAGCAAAGATCCCAAATACTCATGGGCCCATATGGCATGTGATCAAATACAAGTGGTTGCAGACAAAACAAAGGAAGGAATGTTGTATTCATTCATCCAACAGTCACTGTACAAGCTTGGCGTGCACTCAAAAAGAAATACTCGTGTATCGATGGCAAGCCAACGACGGAGATTGGGTGCCAACCAAGAATGTAAGTGTTTATCTGCAAAGCAATTTCTCTACATTGATGAAGATTGTAGAGTATGTGGAATAATCCCAAGTGATAAATCAATATTAATATTATAGATTGGTTGATTAATTTCCATTCACGTGCCAACAATGAATCTTATGGAGACAACCCATCTGTGTTTTTTTTGTTCTTGGAATCACTGGGTTTGATCATCGTGAGAATGGAAATTGTTGTGGAATTCATTTCTTTCAGCATCAAGGCACACATAGATATCTTAGCAGGTACTAATGATCCTTATGTTGTAAGGCCCAATGACAGAGGTGTAGCATTTTCAAAACATCGAGTCATGGAGATTGCCACGGGGACATGCATACATTGCATCGAGGACATGCATTGAAGCAGAGTGTCAGCGTTAGTGGCCGAATGCCATGGTAAATAAATATTCGAAACAAATGTTCTTAAAACTTTCTTCATCAAGAGGACTGCTAGGGTTTGGAGCAACTGCAAGCTAGAGTTTGGCAGTCTTGGCCATAGCAAAGGATAGCATGAGCACCAAAGGGGGGGGGTAAGGGAACCCCCTCATACGAAATGCAGTGGTGGACAGGGGGAAAGGGTCGAGAGGCATAGGTTTCAAGGTACCAATGATAGACACCTCGGGATCAGACCCAGAAAAAGGTCAGGAAAGGAACCAGGGCAAAAGAGAGTGCATGGGGGAAGAAGCCATAGAAACTCAGGGTGAGGCGCAAGACACAATGAAGACAAACGGGACAGAAAGGTGCAACTCGTGTAAACCCAAAACAACAATAATACCCAAGGTGATACTAGAGGATCCACAAATGCAACTCTACAGGGACCAGATGAAAACACATGCGCTAATCTGCAAGTTTATGGGTTTGTGGCCCACATAAAGAACGCTACGCAACTAGATTAAATATCACTGGAAGCCAAGTGGAGAAGTGGAGCTCCACCTGGGCTCGAAATGTTTCTTCACAACAGTATTCATGAAACTAGAAGATAGGGATAAAGTCTTTGAGGGTGGGGCCTTATTTCCACGCTTCAGCAGGACTATACATGTGGCCATGGAAGGAAAATTTCTCCCCAGAAAAAGAGACTTTCAAAAAGGTGTCGATTTGGCTGAGATTTTATTCCTTACCATTAGACTACTGGTTTCCCTCTACATTCGAAGCAATAGAAAACAAACTGGGCAAATACATGAAGATCTCATAAGCCACCCTAAAAGGGAAATACACATCTTACGCAAGAATCTGCATAGAGATGGATGTGTCGAGAGCACTCCCAGAAGCCATAAGTCTAGAATTCAGGGATGAGAAATGGATCCAAAACATAGATTATGAACAGATCCCCTTCAGATGAAAAATATGTCATGAACATGGACACTTGATCAGAGAATGCCCTCTTAATAAAAAATAGGAAGCGGAAAGCCCCAAACCACAGCAGGATGGGGATGGATTCATAAAACCGAACCCCAGAAGCAGAGAAAACAAAAAGCAGAGTAAAACCCCAACAGGAAATAACCAGGAGACCCAAAATAGAACAGAAGGATGGGACAAAACCAATAAAGGGGTAGAAGGAGAAAAGGATTTGGTAAAATCTCAAGAAGCTAGAGAACAAACAACAAACGAGCCCACCGATCAACCAAATAACAAGAAGGTGCAGGGGAGTAGCGCAACCCCAATGGAGGGAGAAACCAAAGATGAAAATACCCCCATGCAAGAAATAGAGGGAGATGCAGAAATGACCCCAAGCGAAGTAGGTACAGAAGATCTGGATCTCAGAGACCTGGTGGAAAGGGAAGGGATAGATCTCCCAAACATACTGGAGCAATGGAAAAGACAGGGATTAGATAATGTACCAACAGAGAAACTAGACCACATTCAGTAATTGTTTCTTCTAAGGGAGGAAGCCAAAGCTAGAGGACTAAAGCGCACACACAGGGAGATAGGACACCTAGGAGTCAAAGCCGGCAAGGGACAACCACAGTTTTCATCCAAGCAGATGAGGAGGAAAAAAGGCAAGAAATTAAACAGTGTATCCCTATAGGAGCTTGGAGCGCTAATGATAAACTTGGGTAAGATCAAGAAACTCTTCCCCAACTCCCCCCCACATGTTTAAATAAAAGTTATAACTTGGAATATAAGAGGCCTAAACAGCCCGAGAAAGTAGAGAATCCTTAAAAATAGACTAAAGAAGGAACAACCGGATCTTTGTTTCATTCAAGAGACCAAATGCACTATAGACATAATGGAGGCAATCGGTAAACAAGAATGGTGCAAGTACAATATGGTGGCTATAGAATGCCACCAAATGGCAGGAGGTATTCTCACACTTTAGAACCCACAACTGTTGAGCCTAACAATAGTCGAAGCGACCAGGCACACACTTACGGTCCGCATGCAAATCATTGGGAACACGAAGGAGATTCTATGCACTAATGTGTATGGACCCCAGGTGTCAGAGGAAAAGAGAAGAATGATACGAGACCTAGAAGACATTAAAACCCGGTCCAACAACCTCCAATGGATCCTGGCAGAGGACTTCAACATCATCACATCACTTGCGGAGAAAAAAGGAGGTATAAGAAGATTGGATATAGATGCAGAAGATTTCTCAAAGTTCATAGACACGACAGAGATGGTGGACCTCAAAACTAATAATGGCCAGTTCACCTGGAACAATAAAAGGATGAACCAGTATCAGGTAGCAACAAGACTCGACAGATTCCTAGTATCAGAGTCAATCATTATGCAAGGGCCAACCTTAGAATGCAACATCCTTCCCTGGTGAGGATCTGATCACTAGCTAGTCCAACTGGAAGCAGGATTCCAAACCACACCAAAGAATAGACCCTTCATATTTGAAAATTTTTGGAGCACACACCCGACTTTCAAGGAAAGAATCAAACAATGGTGGCGGGAGGAGCAACCAGAGCAAGGGAAAAGGATGTTCAAACTCTACAAAAAGCTAAAGTACATCAAATATAATATCAAGGAGTGGAATACAGACACTTTTGGAAATATAAACCAAGAGAAAAAAAACATAGAAGACAAAATGAGAAAACTCCAGGAAACCTGCATAACGGAGGGCTATACGGAGGATCGAAAAAAGGAAGAGATCCAGATGACTCAGGAATGGGAAGCGAGATGCCAGCAAGAAGAAATACTTTGGAGAAAAAAGTTCCATATCAGATGGCTAAGGGAAGGAGAGCGGAACACCAAGTTTTTCCATATAACAACCATGGCCAGAAGAGCCCACAACAAAATCCTGAAGATTAAGGACCAGGATGGAGTGGAGCGAGATTCACATAAGGAGATCGAAACTACTCTAGTTAATCACTTCCACGGGATAGCCTAGGAACCCAACCAAGACAGAACAAAGGCCATCCAAAGGATAACCCAACATATTCCCCACCTGGTTACAGAGGAACACAATAAAAACCTAAACAAACCCATTGCTGAGTAGGAAATTGACCAAGTGCTCCAAGAAATGCCCAATGGGAAAACCCTAGGTCTGGATGGCTTCACAGTGGAGTTCTTCAAAGCCTGTTGGGACATTTTCAAACACGACGTTTATAAGGTAGTGGAAGACTCTCGAAGATCAGCCTCCGTCCTAAAAGTGCTAAATGCTACTCTGATTACCCTCATCCCCAAAGAAAATGAAGCCAAAACCCCTAATCGGTACATAACTATAGCGCTTTGCAATGTGGTGTATAAGATAATCTCCAAAGTTATTGCAAACAGATTGAAACCCCTCCTACCATCACTGGTCTCACAAGAACAGGCAGGCTTCGTGGAAGGAAGACAAATAATGCACAATATCATCCATGCCCATGAGCTTATCCACACCCTGAAGCTTCATAAGAGAGGGGGAATGATAATCCAACTGGACCTAGCAAAAGATTATGCCAAAATTAGCTGGCACTATATGATCAAGACTTTGGAAGCCTTTGGTTTCACCCAACATTGGATCAACTGGATATTCAACCTAGTGTCCACAACAAGCTACTCGCTACTAATCAATGGAGCCCCAACCAAACCTTTCTGGCCCACGAGAGGCATCAGACAAGGAGACCCGTTGTCCCCCTTCCTATTCATTTTGATGCTGGAAGGTCTCAGTCAAAGCATAAAAAGCGCAACAACAACAGGTGAAATAATAGGCATCAAGCCTTACAAAAATTGCCCTACTTCCACTCACTAATAACTCATGGATGACACTTTACTTCATGGAATACCCATGATCAAGGAAGAAAAAGCCTACAAATAAATCCTAGAAGAGTTTGGGGAAGCCTCAGGTGCAAAGATCAACCATTCCAAATCCATGATCTTCTTCTTCAACACCAACCCCGTAATCCAAAAAAATTTGGCCAATATTTTTCGCTTTGAATGCAAATCACTCCCAACTAAGTATTTGGGCATTCCCCTGACCGACAAAGCTTAAAAAATGTCAACCTGGGAAGGAATAATCAATAAGTTACAGGAGCGGGTAAAAAATAGGACGTACAGATCCCTCAATCTAGCGAGAAGACTTATTTTTACCAAGTCAGTTTTGCAGGAAATTCCAACCTTTATGATGTCCATTTTCCCCACCCCCAAGGGGATACTACAAAAAATAAGAACCATCCAAAGGGACTTCCTGTGGCGAGGGGCGGAAACAAAGAAAAAATGGGCTCTGGTGGCTTGGGAGAAGGCCTGTAAACCTAAAAGTAAAGGAGGTATGGGGCTACAAGACCCACAAGTGACCAATGATGCCTGTGGGGTGAAACTTTGGTGGCACTGGGTAAAAGAAACTACTACACCATGGGTAAACCTATGGAAGGCAAAGTATGCCCCGGACATAAGCGACTGGGACATAATTCACTTCAGAGGCACAAGGGAAGGTTTATCCATCTGGAACCTATCTTGGCGCAACAAAGCCTGGATCTAGACACACGGCTTCTAGGAAGTCAGGAATGGTAGAAAAAATAGATTCTCGGAGTATGCCCGGCAACAAGAACCTAGAATGGAGAAACCGGACAGGGAGGAACTCCAACAGGAAATGATCGCACAAGGTAAAACCAAAGTCTACCATTACTGGAAACAAGAAACAGATCACAACAAATGGAGAATCTAGGACACTCTCACTCCACAAAATAGAGACCAAACAACAACAACAGTAAAAGAGGTGGAGGAGGAATTGGGGAAACGAAAAATTGCACTCACGAAAGGAAATGACCAACTGAGATGGGGACAAAAGGACGAAGGGGAATTCAACCTAAAAGAAGTCCGACATTATATCACGAACCATGACCCAGAAGACCCGACGCAACAATGGGACAAGATTTGAAACAACCCCCACTGGCCAAAAATAAAAATCTTCTAATGGTTAACACTCCACAACCAAATTCTACCTTGGGAAAACCTAAGGAAAAGGGGATTCATAGGCCTACCTAGATGTCACCTCTGTCAAGCCAAGAAAGAAACAATGAACCACCTCCTCGACGAATGCATCTACACAGCCAAGATCTAGGACTGGGTGACAGGTATCTTCCGATAGTCCAATAGGATTTGAGGTAACATCTCCTCAACTATCAATATCTGGAAAGAAAACTACAATGCAAACAAAGAGGTGAATATATGTTGGACCCTCATTCCGGGAATGATCATATAGGCAATATGGAAGGAAAGGAACCGACGCATCTTTAGGAATGAAAGCTGGCTAGAAGGGAAGATCAAAGAAACAATAATCTCCATGACAAGAGAAACGGTGCAGAGCCACAACTGCCAAACAGGAAGAGCGCAACTCATAGACCGAGACTCCTGAATCCTAGAAGCCTTCCACCTGAAAGACGGACACAACCCCAATCAAGAAATCCAGCTACCACAAATCCAAGTAGGTGAGTGCAACTGGAAGCCACCATCAGCAGGATCCCTCAAGTTGAATTTTGACGAGGCGTCAAAAGGTAACCCATGACAAACAGGATTGGGAGGAGTAATTAGGGACAGCGAGGGAAACATAATCCGACTGTACACTGGGAGTCAGGGAAACTCAACTAACAATGCCATGGAATTCAAGCCCTGGAGACCAGCCTCGAGATTCTAAGCCGCGAAAGGATGACAAATGCCATAGTAGAAGGAGATTCCATGTTGATTATCAACACAATAAAGAGACTCCAAAATGGCACCAGAATGGGCAAAATTCAGAGGCACTGGCGCTTGATACATTCCATGAAAAAAATTTAGGAACACTTGCAGACGGGGATCACAGTGGATTTGTGCTGGGTACGTAGGTCAACAAATGGACTGGCAGACATAATCGCTAATGAGAGGGTCGACAGGGAAGGACCCGAACTTGACACTATTTGGAGTAACATCCTAAATGGTCAATTCAGAACAGACTGCATCCAACTAGCAACAAAAGACCGTGACGACAACCAAAGTATGGATGACCACATCGAGGATGGAGGCATAGGGATAATGGAAGGGCACGTAGGAGCCAGGCAGAATCTGATAGCCCATCACTCAAACACGAGTTACAATGCAAGCCCAGGTCACACAACAAAAGAAGGTACGACACCATGGTCTTGTCAATAGGAAGAAGTACAAGGATTGTTCGTGGGAAAACATAGAAGATAATCAACAGGTGGCAAAGGACGAAGGACAACAGGAGTTCCCATGGTCAAGTATGGGTACACCTCACCCAAGTACAGATACGGGGAGTGGTAATGAAATCCGCACAATGTGCAGAGCAAAGGATTGGCGCAATGATTACGACAGGGCTCCCAAGAGAACACATACCAAGACATTGAATAACAACCAGAAGGTACACCTTTACGGGCGACCCATGATTGCCAGGACGAGACCGCAGCCAGGGAAATCCCATAAGAGAAGAAACACCAAGAACAACCACAGACCGAAGAGAAGCAATTACGAAGGCCATCTTAAACACAAGGAAGGGGCGAATAGGAATTGGAGAAGAACCCAAGGCAAAAACCACCACAATTAAGACGAGTTGGTACGAATGAAGAAAACCCATAGTAAGAGAGGCCCCCAGGGGAAAGAAACTCCGACAAGCTTCTAGAGGATTACAAGGATGGAGCAAGCGGCTAGAGAAGCCAATGGTACATTTCTTACACAGGTCGATCCAAAGGGCAGGGTGATCATCACCAGGTGCGAGAGAGAAATCAACACCACACGCAAGGGCAAAGCCTAGAAGGACCTAATAGAGGAAGCATATGGGATAAGAGACTCAAGGGATACACAACCCAGGACAACCCTCTACCACAAAACGATAGAGGAAGCCTAGCGAACAAAGATGTTGATAGGCAAGATGAGCGTTGGCCGAAAAGAGATCAACAAGGAGGCTATCAAGGACCAAAAAAAGGTGCTCACAGAAATCTTGAATCGCCTCAGCAACCTAGAGGCCAGTGAAAAATGACTAGCGGAGGACCAGAGGAGCCAAAAAGAGAAAATGGAATGAATGGAAGGCCAATTCCACCTTTACCTACGTTATGTCCACCACATGGAAATCACGCCAGCAGACTGGAGTGGGGCACCAGCTTGTATCAGAAAGACGCGCACGGTGGTCTAGAGGAAGGAGAACGAAGCAAGAAAGGATGGAGACGAAAGACACCCCATCATCTTGGACTAGTGTCAGTTCAACCCCTAGTCATGAAGTGTAGGTGCCAACCCTTTTTATGATTATGTCTTTTATGTATATGATTTTGTTTAGTTTTTCAAACTAGATTTTAGAGGACTGGGTCGGTTTCCCAAGGTGGCGACCCAACCCCACCCCCTGCTATCTTAGACAACGCATCTCAGGAATCCCTGTTTTGGTTTCCTTTTTGGCAGATCAAGGGATCTCCCCTTTTTTGTATCATAACCTCTTTCAGTAATACAGGAACTCACACTCACTTACAAAAAAAAAACTTTCTTCATCAAAATGTAGTGGTAACTTGGGCAATAAGACTTCAATTTGATCAACAAATAAGAGGCTAAATAAATAGATTTAAATATTTTAGAAAAATAAGAAAATTAAATGTTTAATATGAAACTATAGAAAAGATGCAAATTTATTTTGGTCAAAGAATAAAAAATAAATTAATAGGAATCAACGGTAAACCAAACGCTATAAACCATGCCCAACGACAAGTATAATAAAGTTTCACTTTCTACATTCCCAAAATAAACACAAAATCTACCACACTTTAATAAATACTAAATAAAATATTCTTGATAGTGAGTGAAGTTAAAATGAACCTCTTAAGGTTCAATCCCAACTAATACTTTAAGGGTTGAAATCAACATATGAAGGCTCAATCCCATCCCAATCTATAGTTCTTTTTATAAGAAACTTGGAACATATAGTATCTCAAAACACCTTAAAAGATCGTTACCTAAAATACACAAATGGAAAAAGTGACTTGGATAGATTGAATGTGTGATATGAAAGTGACTTCTAAGGTGGGGATCTTTTAGTGGCAAACTAAAGTACATCGTAAACCTTTTTAAACTTGTTAAACTTGTGTTCGAGTCTTTTGGTAAAAATAAAAAATAGAGGGTTTGTACACATTAATTTCATGTTTTAGTTTCAAAATATTACTTTTAATATGTGAATTACTTTTTAGAGGGTTTGTACCATTTAATATGTGAATTACTTTTTAATTTATGTATATATATTAAGATGGTGAAGCAAGTTAATTATGTAGTAAATTGATTCTTTTTTTTATGAGAAATTTGATATGAATTTGATAAAAAAAATAGTATAATCAAAGTTTTACTATAATTCAAATTACGGTATATAATGTAGCAATGTTTTTAGAGATTTCATCCAATTTTGAATTAATTCAACTCTTTAAAACAAAAATCAAAGTTTCAAATCAAATTGAACTTTGACTTCTTGTATTATTGGGATTTAGATAATCAAAGTGAAGTTTTCTACATTATTAGATGTCTCCTAAAATGTTTTATTAGATTGGTATATATTTATATTAAAATTGGATTTTTTAGTATTGAAAATAATAAAGAATCTTGTAAACATTTCATTGTTTAAGAGATTCTTAATTAAAATGAATTTATATTATTTTTTTATTATATTTTTTTTACTATTTTATTACATCAAATATTAGATGTTTACTTTTCCCCATTTTATTATCAATTACCACCCACCATCACATGTGACATGTCTCCTCTAAATTGAGTCATAAAATATATTTCACTTTTCTCAGTGCAATGATTGTTGTTTGTGATCCTCCTCACTAATTATATTATTAAGAATCGAAATTTTGTAAAATGAAAATCGATTGACCTACAAATAAAGGAAAGACTCCAACTATAGATTAAGTAATGATTATTATTGGAAATACTTGTCATTTCTACATGGAAACATATTGTAAACCTCTAAAATGAGGAAAGCCTGAGCAACCGTGGTTTTTAGCTAGGGTTTAGACCCTAGAAGTTTTGTTCTTAAATGTGAGCAACAGATTCAAGTGCCATGGCGACAACCACAATAGGAGGGTCCATCTCATAGAAGATTGAGTAGGTGATTGGGGATGATTTCCAAGCCCTAATCAAAATAATTTCTAAGCATTAAGGGAGACACTCCTACACTGACTTAGATTGATTCATCATGAAGCTTTCCAATGTCCCAAAATCAAAATTTCTACTTTGTCCTTGGGGTGTAAGGCTCTCCTATTCACAAACAAATCCCTATTCTGCTCGCATTTTGTGAATGGTGCCAGGGGAAATTTATGGGGCAATGGTCAAGCCCCAAGGATCTCAAACACTAGTTATAAGAGCATGGGCTTCCCTTGATGAAGGCTTACTAGATTTCTATTCATATACTATTGAAGCTACATTTCCTTCTTGTTTCATCTCAAGGAAGTCAAAGATTTGGTATTTCGTAGCGACCCCTACTTCATGGGGTATTGAGGTTTATATTTGAATTCCTAGTCATCGGATTTCAATCCTAAGGAGGACATTCCTCAAACAGTACTGGTCTAGATTTGTCTTTTGCACTTTCCATTAAGTTTTAAGGATGATTTAACATTCCAAATTATAGGCAATGATATCGGCAAATTGCTCAATAGGGTAGTGCCCAAGGCCAACCAATATACTTGTGTATGCATATGCATTGAATTTGATCTTGAGACAAGTCTCCTTAAGGAAATCCAATTAAACTTGGATGGTTGGTGTCGTCTTTAGGAGTTGGACTATGAACAAAAATCATTGTTCAAATGTAACATGTACCATGAATATGGACACTTCATAAAAGACTATGAAAAGGGTCAACCCCTTGCTACCTAACCAAATGAGTAACCAATGAAAATAATTACAAGGAAGAAGTGTAGCCATCACACTCCCAAGCCATCTACCTCGCTAGGTTGAACCATGAAAAATCATTTTGTTGCTTTTGAGAAAGAGTTGGAAATGAATACCCCATATGATTGATAAGAAGAAGATGAGAAGAAACCAAAAAAAAATTGAAAAATTTAGGAAATGAAGAAGAAATTGTAATGCCCCCCATTTCAACCCCTAGATTGTATTGGACTGAATTCTGTACCAAGTGAAAATAAGTGTTGTAATGAAAAAATGGAATGACCTCATTTCTATAACATGTAAATATTTTGTATGAATTCCTAATGTGGAGCTCAAGGCCAAGGATTAACTAGTGAATGTATTGGCATGTACTTTCAATAAATATGTTTTCTATGTACTATGAGGTAGTCTTTCTATGGTATATTCAAGATATGTAAATACTATTTCAAAATTTAATATATACATCTAAGGCTAGATGCAAAAGAGTGCGAGAAGGGTTATGAGTCCACTAGATGGGAAGAGGAAAGGAGGGTCCAAGGCGATGTTAAGTAATCCTAAGTTGTCTAAGTTTCCTAGCCTCCATCTTTTCACCTTGTGCCTTATTAAAGGTTTCAACCACCAATTATTAAATGTATGTAGTGGTTGGTGGGGAAGTCCAACTTCCATAGTTATGAGAGCATGGGGGTTGAGTGCATGTCTTGGGGAGTGTAAGATACTCCATCTTTGTAGGAATTCAAACCCTATGGATATTTGAACCATTTCTTTTCATGTGCACTCTTCCTCATACAAATTCAAATTAACCATTCCTATTGGCTCACTCATTCTTCCATTATATTCATCTCTCCGGGCATTCAATTCTAGTGGTTCCCATACTACACTCATAGTCATTCTTATGTTGGAGACCATAGTTCAAACCTATAAGTGAATAAGGAGAGTTGAGGAAGAGAAGATTGTGAACTAGAGAGAGAGATGGCTACAAAGAAGCATAGAGGTTGGGTTGGTAGGAAACCATTCCCATTACCTATAGATTGTTGCTCATTAAGTTCTCAAGAGCCAAGAGATGGCTCGTTGCATTTTATATGTAACAACTAAAAGTGATTGAAAAATTGGTATTTCATAATTCTATGATCATTTCATGTGTTGTTGTGAATGTTGTAACGAAAGATTATATGCATGGATACTAACAATTTGTTTGGTTGAACGAAAGATTTGTTAGGAAGAACAAAAGTGTAGGTGGAATGTCTTGGATATGGCAACAAGTGTAGGCCCATAATGAAGATTTGTTGTTAATACAAGGGCCAACTTGCCAAGCATTATGAGAAGAATATCATAGTTGTGAAATCTGGTTTCTGTATGAAACATATTCACATTTCTAATTAATTTGTTTTATGATGACATATCATGGTAATTGTATGTGCATGATACAAATGAAGATGATGAATTTGTATAGTAAGTGTAGATGATGGTTGTTGTAAGCTAGAAAGCATGGGAATGATGATACTATGATGACATTGGAACCCTATGATATGCCTTCATCTCCTTAAGCTAAGGTATATCAGAGGGTGTCAATGGGACACCCTGGTAGTAAGAATCTATAAGTTTGTGCTCTTCTTGTATGTTAAATCCTTGACAAATGATGGATCACTCAACATACTATTTAGTAGAGAAGGGGATGCCTAAGCTTGGAAGGGTGAGTGTGGAATGGAAGAGGCGACTTGAATAAATCTATTGTGAGAGATGTGTGTTATATGCTAGTTGGGATCAAGTAGGAAATATATGCTTTGGGTGTATCAAAGAATACAATTCAAGATGAATCTTGCCCATGGCAGTCTTGTGGAGCATAGCTATATTCATACTGATACGTATTGAGTTGAATTGCACACTTTATCTTATCTTATGAATATATATGCTTTAGCTATGAATTTGAAATTCCAAAAGAGTAGAGTAGATTTCAAAAGACAATGAATTAAGTAACCTCAAATGATCAAGTTTGGTGAAAAAGACAAAAATAAAGTGTCCCTCCTCCTTGAATGTCATGACAAAGGGGGGGGGAGGGGTGTACATGACCTAAATGCATGGACATAATGGAGAAACAATGAACATAAGGGAGGAAAAATCATTATAAGTGAAGGATGATCTCCTGGCTCAAGAGGCAACAAAGGAAAACCTTAGGACTCCCACATATGCAAGTGCAATCAAGTCAATTAGCTCCTTGTCGATAACAAGAGGGAGTAACAGTCACAAGAAGCATGAAGTCTAAAAAAGAAATGAGAGGGAAAGAAGTAGAATGAAAAAAAAGAAGCAATAAACTCCTATGGCTCACTTACGAAGTTAGATTACTCCCTTCAAGACATGTATGAATTAGGGATGTTCTATCAATACATCTTGCTATGTAATCCATTTGTAAAATAATACCAAAGTAATTATGTTAGTGAAAGCATGAAGTTTGTAAAAAAAATTTACTCATCTAAATATAGGGATGAATGGATACAATAAATGAAGATATCTTTCTTTCTCTTTTTGATAATATGAATAACACAAATATGACTACAACCCTTATTTTTAACTCAATAATATCTACCATTAAAAATGTTTGGCATTTTTACAATAATTTGACATAACAAATTATATTTATAATGTTTGGCATTTCTACAATAATTTGACATAACAAATTAATAGAAATCTAATCTACATAGAATTAAAACCATTAAAAAAACTTTAACTTACTACAATATTCATAGAATAAAAAAAATTGTTTATTTTTAAATAGTTTAATTTATCTCATCTTTTATGAACATTATTACTTAATAGAGAGTTTGAATAAATAACTTTACACAATAATATTCACATGATTAAAGTACACATATACATACCTCGCCATTTTCATATAGAATGTCTTTCCCATCAAAATAATACCATGTGTCATTTCAAAGTCAGTTATTTTTGGTCACTTTGGTACAACTACTTAAAAAGTTTTCAATGGTAAGTGTATTATTGAGCAGGTTTGTATTGTAGATATGGTTGTTGCAATTGTTTAATGGTTAGTGTATTATTGAGTATTGTAGATATGGTTGTTACATATTGGATACAAATATTGGTGTGGACTTTGGAAAAAAGGACATTTCAAATAATTTTCATGAAGCATTCAAAAGTAGACGTTGTTGTGCACCATCTCACCTAATCACACCTAATCATGTATGGAAAATAATTCTTGTTTCACCCATCATATTATATTAATTAATTAGTTAAATGTTTATTCTACCCATCATGTTAATTAAATATGATGTATTTGATGTTTATATTATATTAATTAATTAGTTAAATGATTATTCTATCCATCATCATGTTAATTAAATATGATGTATTTGATGTTCATATTATATTAATTAATTAGTTAAATGTTTATTCTACCTATCATGTTAATTAAATATATGATGTATAAGATGTTAGTTTTACTTTGGTATGTATTATTTAATTGGATTATATATAGATTATGGTGATGGTGATAATGAATATTATTGAATATAAAGGTGGAAAAATGGTAAGATGTATTTGATATTAGATGTTAGTTTTACTTTGTTATATATTATTTAATTGGATTATATATAGATTTAATTGGATTATATATAGATTATGGTGATGGTGATAATAAATATTATTGAATATAAAAGAAAGATGGAAAATTGGTAAGTATTGGAATTTGGATAGTAGAAATTTAACAACAAAACTTTGACTATGTTTATTTGTGAAAAAATATTATGTAACAATTCATTTGTATGATAAAGATGATAGCAATCAAATAAAACATCAAAACTTTGATTGTGTATTTAATAATCTTTATCTTTTATAAAACATAAATACAATCTTTGTAATTTTTAAAAATAAAAAATAAAAAATTAAAATTAATTTAATTGTATTAATTGTATATTTAATAATTATTATCTTTATTTTATTATAAATACATAATGAATTAATCTTCATAATTAAAAATAAAAATAAAAAAATTTAATTATTAAAATTAAAATTAGAAGAAAAAACAAAAATCATTCCACAAACAAAACTTAAAATTATATAACATTTATGTTAACATTATAAATATTAAATTTTAATATATATATATATATTAATTATATTATATTATATTATATTATATTATATTATATGAATTATATAAATATTATATATATATAATTCACATCAACTAATAAAACAACTTTGACATGCCGAGAAAATGACCACCCAATTAAAAAAAATTACATGAGAAAGCAATACAACATATACAATTTGAAAGTACGTTAAACTATTACTATCCTCCATCCCCACCCTTATATAAACATCACTTTCAAAAAGGACATTGAAGGACATTGATACTTACACAATTAGTTGGAAGATTGCTACGTGTTAAAATACAATCTAATACATATTCATCTACTTTTTTAAATGTTCCCCAATAAAATGTACTCTTACCTATGTTTGTTCTAAACATTCTTTATGAGAATGGGATATAGCTTTTGGCAATAAATGCCAACTATTGTGATGTCGTATATAAATAAAATTTTAAGTTTAATGATAATCTTAAATTTAATAAATAAAATTAGTAGTAAAATTGTTTATATTTATTTTTTAGAAATATTTTAATGTAATAATTATATGTAATTCAAAATGAAAAGTTGAAGGAATTATAAAACATTTAAAACTTGTAATGAGCAATAAAGTTGATCAATTGGTTGAGGCTGGCATCGCATAAAATTTGCTTTGCATCTAGAATTTGGGCTAGTCTTGTGTGATATGTAGATGTTATAACCCACTGGTTCAGTTGGTGTACAGGTTCGGGACATCTCATAAATATTGGTAGAGATCGGATCTTTGGCATAGGCGATAGATCCTTTCTCTCATCAGAAATTATCTCTCATTTAAAACAAAAAAGGATCATAGTTTTGGCTCAAGCCTCAGTCGCCCGCTCCGAGTCATGGATAAGCAGCGAGGATTTGGGCTTATCGGGTACTCCAACTTCTGAATGGGATAGCTACTGTAATGAGCTTACTGGCATTGGTGTATCGCTCCATGATACAAATGATACTCTACTCTGGACTGGAGGAGACTCCACAGAAAACATAACTGTAAAAACCTTTTACTCCACCCTCATTTCTACTCAGGGTTATCCGATCTGGAGTGGATGGAAGGTAAATTTATGGAAATGGAACCTCCAACTGAAGATTAAATTATTTATCTAGATGGCAACTGAAAATAGGATTTTATCCTGGGAAGTCTTTCACAAAAGAGGTTGGCAGGGACCTGGTATATGCCTTCTATGCAAAAGAAAATCTGAAAATATCAACCACCTTTTCCTTCACTGCACTTTCACTCAGACAGTTTGGGCCAGAATTTCATTTTTACTAAAAATTAGAAAACCTTGGGCTGGAATTTCCTTTAATGAATGTATAGCCTCCTGGACGAAGGACAAGTCTGTTTTGAAAAATTTGGCTGATCTTTCCTGTTGGTATATATGGCTTGAGGGAAACCAAGTAATATTTGATGAGAAATATCCATCGGTATGGGCAGTGGTATAAAAGGCACTAGGAGCGCTCAAGATCCATCCACAAGCACAAAAATTGATCACCGAAAGAACGTGTCCTATCACACAGATTAAGGGATATACTACTGCATATTTTGATGGGGCATCTATAACAGGTGGCTTGATTTGTGGAGCCAGGGGAGTCATTAAAATTCCAGAGATGACTGTTTACAGATGGTACATCAACTACGGGGAAGGAACAAATACCAAAGAAAAGTTGATGGGTGTATGGGTCACTCTAACACTTGCAAATCTTTGGAGTATTCCAAAGTTACAGTTGATGGGGGACTCAAAGGTGATTATAGATTGGTTAAATATCAAAGGTAATTTACATGCTATCGACATCGAAGGATGGAAGCGCAGAACCAAGGATTTGACTACTGTATTCCATGAAATTAACTTTCATCATATATTCAGGGAATTTAACAAGGAAGCAGATCGACTATCTAAACAATCCCTCCTGGAACCGAAAGGTAGATTAACTTACTTTACTTGGGAAAATGGGACGGCAGGTCCATAATCTCATTTAAAGCTTTTTTAATTTCACTTGTTTATGATTTGGTTCAGGGTGATGGAACATGGTTTCAAAGTCTTTTGATATATTTTTGAGGAGATGAATTGTTAATGTCTAGCATTTTCTATGATATAGTGCTTTTTGTAAAGATCCTTTTTGGATAGTATTTGAGACACATTAGTGTCTAGATGGAGCCTATTTGGATATGTGATAGAACAATACTAGCTCGATCAACAAAGGTCAAGTTTGATCAAGAATCCTTGCAGATGTAAAAGAAATTATACACTAATATAATTTCGAGCGAATTTTCTATTGGAAAAAACAAAGTTGCATAGCTACAAGTATTGATTGTTAGGTCAAATGTGGTAAGGAAAATTATATTTTACAAATATTTCAAACTTGTATTGTAGGAGGAGTGACAATTCAATAATGTAATAACAAATGTTGCATACATTGAAATATATACCGTGTGATTTCAATCAATTGGGTTTAGCTTGGGTGGTTGGGATGAATGATTGTTATCCTCCCCACTCGGGTTCAATTCTCGCAAGTGACATGTTGAGTTCAAAAATGAGAGTATTGGTGTAATGGTTTCAATCCCTGTTGTTGACTGGCCTTGTGCCATAAATATTCTAGGGTTTACCCTAGATACCATCTTCAAAAGGAGGGGAAGTATTAAGGGGTTTTCCCCAGGCTTTGTAACTTGGGAAAAAAAATACTGTGTGATCTCAAACGATTCTAACATTTATCATTATGCTATTGTGTACATAATGTATACCATGTGGAGTGAGTCTGAACCACAACATCCGTAGCAAGTAAACAGAACCATGCACCCAAATTTTAGTAATTTTTTAATAAATTTGTTCCATAAATATAAATTAACTAAAATCCTTATCATTATATAAAGACTATTCAAAAAGTTAATTCATCTTGTCACCATATAAAGATTTTCTAAATTGTAAATTCATTTTGTCAAAAAATATAAATTAACACATTAAATGTAATTGTTGTAACATATATTAAAGAAAATTATTGTTACAACGTATGTTTAAAAATGAAATTGCATATGTATGTTTAAAAATAAATGTCTACACATCTTTAGCACATGAACTATCGCAATGATTTCAATGTTGAATGAGAACACATGATTGTTGTTGCTATGCTAAACTGTAACCCTACACCGCTTTCCTCTTTTCCCCTATCGAGGCTGCAAGGCCTACAACCATGTCAAAGGGAGGCTTCACCCCTCCTCCTGACCTTGATATTGATGCTACCACTTTCAAACACCTGATTGATTCTATGGGAAAGTCTACCCCCAAACCGAGTCATTCGCGCTTCGTTAAGAAACTTGATAAGATCCCCAAAGTTCGTCTTCCTTGTATCTTGGCCTGTTGTAAAGCTCTTGCTTATGCGACAAAAGGATTGGTCGAATAGTTCACCAGGTTATGGCCTTCTCGTCGTCAAATAGAATCTTGGTTGAATAGGAATTGGATTCCTCTAGTCAAAGGAAGGCTCAATCATTTCTTTTGTTGTTGGGGTTTCTACACCTTTTTCTTTGAATTCAAGGAAGAAAAAGATCTTATTTTAAGAAGTGGCCCCTATTTTCTTGGTTCCAGAGGTATGTATCTTACTCGTTGGATGTCAGACTTTGACCTAGAAGTGGACATCCCCTCAACTATCCCATTCGAGGTTCACCTTCCCCATTGGCCTCTTCATTGCTAGGGAGATGATGTTCTTAAATGCATTAGAGACTCTTTGGGAAAGTATATAGATAAGTTGGAACCCCAGGTGTCAATGTATGCTTGTGCCAAAATTTGTATAGAAGTGGATCTAGAAAAAGGTTTGTATAAAGCTATCCATCTAACTCTAGATGGTTGGTCTCATGTCCGACAAATTGACTATGAGTAAATACTCTTTAAATGAAAAATATTCCATGAATATGGACATTTTGCTAAAAATTGTGCAAAAAAATCCCAAGGAGCTCCTCCAAGAAATCCCGAGCAAAGGGAAGAATGGGAGATTGTTAAGAAAAAAACATCTACCGACAAAGGAGCGAGTTAGAGTTCAATGACACCTAACTACAATCAATCTAGGGACCCAGTTCAGAAAAAACAAACACCAACAAATCCCTTAGAATTCCACATACCAGTAAATGAAGAAAAGATGATAGAACCCTAGATTAAAACTTCAAACATATATGAAGATTTAGCAAGCAGTCCAATAGAACATGAAGTTGTGATGTATGCAATATGTCAAGAAGTCCTGGATCCAAACCCTATTTCACAAAATTACTATTTTCCATAACAAGTGCACCAAACCCCCGAATCTGAGGAGGAAGACTCAGTTGATGAGGGACAAGAAGAGACAGAATCAATTGTTGGAAAACACCCCACACATCAAGGGAGAATAGTCACAAGAAGTAACACACAACAAGTTTTCGAAGAAGGAGAAATTCAAGGGGACAAAAACATCAAAATAACATGAAGGAAAACAAACAAAGACAAGAGGGAAGAGTCAACAAAACAAGAAAAGGCAATGGGACACCAAAAATCCATTGAAACTTCACTTGGTCATGTTGGGAAAAGACACAAGGGACAAGAGGCTCATGCATATCTAGATTTACTAGGAGGCGAACCATTCCTCACTCCCTAATCATGATAGTACTCTCCTGAAATTGTAGAGACTTTGAGAGAAAAAAAAAGTAGATGCTCTCATAGATCTAATCAAAACGAAGAAACCCGTTGTAATTTTTTTTCGGGAGACCAAGATGGAAGATTTTGAAATTATACAATCAAGGAAAAATTGTGGAAAAATAGCGAAGGAATGGAAATAAGTTCAAGAGGAGCATCAGGAGGAATACTAATAATGTGGGACACTTCAAAAATCAAGCTAGAGGCATCCTTTTGTTCAAAACATTGGATTCTAACTAGTTTCCATTGTAAAGACACAAGTATGCCTTTCACTCTTATAAACATTTACATGCCAATGAGGTATCTTGAAAAGGTAGGATGTTGGAATTCATTGTATGCCATAAAGGAAAACCTGGATCTACTATCTTGCATTGTGGCTGTGGATTTCAACACAATTTTGTATAACTAAAAAAAAGAGGAGATAGTGTTTTGTGTGACCATATGCGAGAAAAAATGAAGATCTAATATTTGAATGGGATTTGATAGATGTCAAGCCAACTAAAGGGAATTTTACCTGGAACAATAAAAGGACAAGTCCAGGTCACATTGTAGCATGTCTAGATAACTTGGACCTCCTTATATCATCGAAAATTATCCCTTATAAAATTTCTTGTCACTAGCCCATTGTTTTATCCTTTGAACCCCCACAAAATTTTGGGCCGATACCTTTCAAATCAACCCTCTTTGGTTGCAAAATGAGGAAGTTCTTACTCTTGTAGAGGAGGTTTAGGGACTCCCCATTATAGGTTCCCCAAATTAAGTTTGGGAGAATAAATTAAGGTCAACAAAACAAACTTTAAAGTGATGGGACAAGACAATATTTGTACAACCAGAACAAAAGAGGTTAAATTGTCAAAGAGATATGGAGGAGATTCAACAAGTTATGGAGGAGGGATAAATCACTGAGCATACGTTGCAAGTAGAGAGAGATGCATGCCAAAAACTTGAAAAAACTTATAGGAAAGAGGAAGAATATTGGAGACTGAAATTGTGAAGTCTTTGGTTAAAATCCATAGATAGGAATACCAGTTTCCTTCACAAACAAGCTAAAGCAAGAAAGCATAAAAACATTGTTAAAAAAATTCATCTTGAAATGGGCAGAGTATATATGAGTTTGCAAAAGTAAAGGATATGTCCAAGCAACATTTTGAAAAGTTGTAGACACAAGAGGAGGAAGAAGAAATTAATGTAAATATAAGAAAAATACTAGATCATGTACCTAATATTATAACCAGGGAAGAAAATTTAACCCTCCTCAAAAAATAGAAGAGGAAATAGTGCAATCTATCTAGAGTTTGGAACAAGAAAAAGAAATGGGGCTTGACGGGTTCTCAATTCACCTTTTTAAAGTTTTTTGGGACTTAGTGAAATTTGATCTAAAAAAGATGTTGAATTACACTTTAAAAAAGAAAAAAGTTGGTGGCATGACCAACTCCACTTTTTTGGCCCTCATCCCCAAAGAGGCAAATCCCTACACTTTTTCCTGCTTCTGACCAATGTCTTTATGCAACTCTGCTTACAAGGTTTTAACCAAAATTATTTCAAACAAGATGAAGAAATTCATGTCAAAATTGATCTTAGAAGATTAGTTTGGTTTCATACAAAAAAGATAGATGATAAATAATATTATTTTCATCCCAGAAGCAATCCATACTAGCAGAGAAAACAAAGAAAAATGGATGATTATAAAAATGGACATGGAAAATGCCTTTGATCAGGTTCTAACACTCCTTTCTTTTTGTTGTTTTAAGGAAGTTCGGGTTTGATGCAGAATTCATAGCTTGGATACAAGCATGCATCATATTTCCATGGATAACTCTTATGATCAATGGAAGGCCCACCTCTTTCTTCAAAATCAGCAAGGAACTGCAACAAGGTTGTCCTTTGTCTCCTCTTCTTTACATAACTATGGTTGAAACTTTGAGTCATAAACTTGAGCATGGAAGAATAATATGGGGGATCCAAGGTGTAATTTTTACAAGAGGAGTCATGGAAATCAATCGTTCACATTTTGTTGATGACATATTGCTGCTAGGAGTGGCCTCACCAATAATAGCCAAAAGGTTCAAAAATGTTTTAGACAGTTTTTTAAATTCTTCAGGAGGAAAATTAAACAATATGAAAAGTCAAATATATGGGTGGAACATCTTAGAGGAATAGTTGCAGGAAATATCAAGAAAACTTGGCTTTCCTAGTGTAGAGTCTTGGACATCTTTCAATGTTAGGGACCTAACCTCCCCAACCCCTCACATAGGTAGAATAATATATTTCCATGTAATGAAGGCCAATATTTTTTTTACAAGAACTGGGGAATATATATTAAAAAGTGTGGATAAATCCACTGTATTACAAAAAAAGGCCATTAGAGGCCTTCGAGAAGTAAAGACTTTGAAGCTTGGAAATACTAAAACTAAATTGGTATTCATAGAGTTTCCACCTTCCCTAGCTATACTGTATTGATTTTATTTCACATAATACAATCTATAAAATACTCCATTGATATATATCGAAAATAAAAACATGACATCTGAATTTTAAAAGAACTCAACTACCCGATTCCATTTTGATCTTTGAATGGCTCTGCTGCTCCCAAATTGAGTTTGGATGGGGCTCGTTAAGGTCTGGAATTTGGATGACTATGACTGAGTTTAAATTCTTGGACGCTCCTTGGGGTGATTTTCGGTGTGCTTGGCTGTTGATGAGTTTGTTCAAGCTGATCCAAACAATGCTGCATTATTTCTATACCACTATGCTGCTCTTCAATCTGAATCCTCTGGGAATAAATTTCATCTTGAAGCCTTTCAATTAGGTGTCTGTGTTGAGAGAGGGTTTCAAGTTTAAATGTTAGAGTGGAGCTGAACGCTCCCATATGAATTCACGTCCTTTGGCATCCCACACATTCCTCCTCGGGTTCCAGTTGACCAGAGCCAACAAGAAGGCCCTTGAGACCCTGTATATGTACTAGTGTTGATGCGCTTTGATTCCTCAGAGAGTTGTCCAAGCTGCTAAGGGGGCCGCAAAGCTGCAGCGAATTGGGATTTCTGTGTAATGGGCAAAATAAAGGCGGAGCCGAAATCAACAAAGACCATTGGGTTAAGGTATGGGCGGAGCAAAGACAAGGCAGAGGGTGAGGTGGTGGGTGATTCAAGGAATAACGGGGGGGATCCCATAAAATATGGGAGGAGAAACTCTGAAAGGAAAATTATAAAGAGAAGCCTAAGCAGTAAAGGGAGAGAACTAGTCAGAAATCTCTTACCAAAACCACAAATAGACTTTTCCCCTGCAAAAACGAGTACTAGCTGAAATTCCCCCATGTAATGATCAATGCTGAGTTCGTGCCAAATAGAAAGGTCACAAAATCTACCTAGTGTGATGTACCTGATGTCTTCATGTTCGAGGGCTTGGGTCCGAACCTAACGTCACCTTGAAAAATTACTTGCGCGTCTAGGCTACTGCCCACACTATCCATCTACGTCGGAGCCTTCATTCCTTGTGTTCCCACGAGCTCGAATGGACGAAGTAACTGGCCACCCAAAACCATGATGAATCCATCACATAATCTATTAATCACAGTTGTACTTGGCCGGTGAGACGTCGAAATCACACTTGCCACCCATTTGCTCCACCATTCTCCACTGTCGCTGGCCTGCTCCATGTGCCTGATCCACCTGTCCTCTTTTGTGATGGAGCTCCAATAATCACCACCTCTAACCTTTGCGCACTGGCTCTTGTTCATTTGATGCATTAGGTCAAGGGGACTAAGGCTTCAATACCCTCCATGCCTAAGGTTCCAGGAGGTTTACCAATGGCTTCATTCACCAATTTATTTGTTGTAGTGTTGTTTTCCCTCAGAATGTGAAAGAATGTTGTCTTGAGGGACTTTGAGTCAACTCGTATTCGATCAATTATTCTTTTTAGGCTCAAATTTTTTGGGTCTGTCCCCTGGACCATCATCCTTATGACTATCTTGGAGTCGCCTATAACATTCAGATTGGAAATTTGGTGGGTCTTTGCTAGTTGGAGGTCTTTGAGTAATGCATAAGCCTCTTCTTTATTGTTGGTGTCTTTCCCGATATTCTAGTAGTAATTTAAAATTATTTTTCCTCCGGGTTTGTAGAGAACCCCCCCCCCGCACCTGCCTCCCCTGGGTTTCCCTTTGAAGTGCCATCAAAATAGAGTGTATGAGTCTGTTTCTTTTGGATCCAATCATCTATGCTATGGAGAGTATGAAGCTGTCAGCACGATCTTTTCACTGAATGGGATTTCGTACTAGAATGAAGGTTAAAACTTGTGATCCAAGCCTTCTCTGGGATACTCCAATTCGACAGATCTTCTATGTTCAATAATTTAATGTTCATTACCTCTCAGAGAAGCATTTTTGACTTGCCAACAACACTTTGGGGAAGGGATCTTTTTCCCTGGAAGATTTGTTTTTTTCTTTCTAACCATATCTGCCAACATATGTACTTGGGGAGAGACCTCCACAATCGCTTGAAGATTGGTTTTTCTCGGAAGGTGCCCTGACAAAACTTTTCCCAATTTCCCAAGCAAGGATTTAGATGAGAGGGCCATCTTATTTGTCGTGTAATATCTTCGAAATCCATGTTCCAGATTGTTGTCGAAAAGGGGAAATCCTAGAAGAGGTGTTGGATGGTATCTTGACTAGTTTGGCAAAGGGGGTTGTTGAAGGGACCATGGAAACCTCTTTTCATCAGGTTTTTGCCCGTTAGAATTTTTCCATGTGCTAGGGACCAAATAAATATGTTTATTTTAGGCAGAGAGTCTTGGCTCCAAACATTTTTCCATTTTGTTGAGTTCTGGAACACCCTTAAAGAGGAGAGGAGAGTGTTGTATCCTTCTTTTAATGAGTATCCATTTGTTCCCCAACCTCGATTGTCTAGAATATCGCTGAGAATAGGAACTGCTCCTTTGAGGGTTGAAATCAAAGCTTGAGCTTGTCTATACATGTGAAGGGGGACACTTCCCAAGCTCCACTCCTTCCAACCACCATTTTTCATTCCAAGTTGAGATGTCAAAGAGAGTGTGTTTGTGCTCGACTATCAACCATCTTTTTAGATCATCGAATTCTGCCTCTCGGGAGATGAGGTCGACTCCCAAGATCGGGTCTTGCCATAGCCTGATCAATTTTCCAATTCCCGGAATCCACGAGAGATGATCCTTAAATAAGGGAATAACAACTCTTATGAGTTTCCATATTTGCGATCCAAGTTGGGGGTCAGGCATGTTATCCATGCATCTTTTTCTTCCTCCCAACCTATATTTTTTTATTATATCCATTTTCCACCATTCCTTTTTTCACGACACTATCCTTCAGAGAAGATTGGCTCCCATTGCTATATTTTCCACTTCGGGATCTCTGATTCCCAATCCCCCACTTTTTTTGGGTGTGGATACTATATCCCAATTCACTAGGTGAATTTTTTTGGAGTTGGATTTTCCCCTTGGCCATAGAAATTTGCGAATGAGCTGGGCCATGTCTTTCAGAAATCCCTTTGGGGCTAGGAGGGAGGAGAATTGGAAGAGGGGCACAGTGGATAGGAATGAATTTATTAGGATCATCCTCCCCACTGTGTTGAGCCACCTTGACCCCCAAGACTCCATCTTTTCCCTAAATTTTTGAAGAGAGAGTTGTCAATACTCACCAGGGAGAGATTTTAAGCACAAAGGTAGTCCAAGATATTTGAAAGTTTTCCAATCAATTCAGACGCAAAAGCCCAGAATTTGAGCAATCCCTGCTATGATATTAGCTAAGACGTTCCATACATAGATTTGACATTTTTTTTTATTTAGGAGCCCACCCGAAACTAAGAGAAAGGTGTCCAAAACTTGATTTAGTCTTCTAGACATAATTTTTGAAGCTCCACTCAAGAGGAATGTATCATCAAAAAATTGTGAGTGATTGATTCGTTTGACACCCTGAGCTATTTTGATTCCTAGAATTGATTCGTTGATGCTTTCCCACTCTAGTGTTCGATTAAGAGTCTCTGCCATGATCACATATAGAAGAGGGGAGAGTGGGAAACCCTGCCTTAGTTCTCTGGAGGGAGATCCAAGGGGATGCAATGCAAGTTCCCGTCCATGATATAAATTCTTGACTGAACCCAATTTTTTTCATAAGCTTGAAAATAAAATCATGTTCTACTCTATCAAATGCATTTTCCATATCCAATTTTATTTCCATACCTGGTTCCCCTCGATAATTGTTGGAGTGGATTGCTTCTTGCACCAGAATAAAGTTGTCCCAAATTTGTCGGCCTACCACAAATCCTCCTTGGTTAGAAAGGATTACAGATTTGAAGAAATTATTCAACCTGTTAGCAATGATTTTGGCCATGATTTTATAAGAAGTATTACAGAGAGAAATGGGTCTAAATCTATCCAATGTAGAGGCGCCATGTTATTTTTGTATAAGCACTAAGAAGGAGGAGTTGGTGGCTCCTCCCATTTTATTATTATTTATGAGCGAATCTTATTAGTCTGGTGAGGTCTTGCTTGATTATATGCCAACATTTTTTAATAGAAATGAAGGGTGAAACCATCTGTCCCCAGAGATTTATCTTCGTTGAATTGATTGATTGCTTTTAGGATTTCTTGTTCTTCAATTTTTCGATTGAGATTTAGATTTTCTTTATCCATAATTTTACTTGGAATGTGGCTAAGAAGAGAGTCATCGAGGTCTTCCTCTGATCTTCCATTTGAAGTGTAGGGCTTGTGGAAATGATTAGTAGTTTGTTGTTTGATTTGGTCGAAGTCCTTTATAATTTCCCCTTCTGGAGTTTTGATTTCAGAGATTTGATTGGACCAAACTCTGAATTTTGATTACCTGTGGAAGAAGGAGGTATTTTGGTCCCCTGCCTTCAGCCAAAGACTTCTGGATTTTAACCTCCAAATGATTTCTTCTTCGTTTAGCGCTTGAATGTACTCTTTGTGGATTTTTTTCTCAGTCATTATATGGCTTTGTTGAACCTTTTTTGTCTCCATTTCCTCTTGTATTTTTTCGAGCTGATTTTTTTTTTCTTTAACCTTGTTCTGGATCGGATTTGAGGAGGTTTTTTCCAATTCTTTAAGAAAGCCTTTCACCAACTTCAACTTCTTCTCCCAAATATAGTTTGGAGAGCCTATAATCCACTGGTTCCAGATTTGAGAGATAGAGGGAAGGAACTCCGACCGATCCATCCATAAGGGGTTGAATCTGAAGGGGATAGGACCCCAATTTTTTTGTGGTTCAAACAATAGAGAAATAGGCCGATGATATGATCCTACCCAGGGAAGAATCAAAGAACACGATTTGTCTGGGAGGGCCAAAAAATATATTCTTATTAGAAACTGATCCAACCCAACCACAATGTGACTTGGTCCTGCTTTTCTGTTGTTCCAAGTGTACATACCTTTAGTAGGGGGAACATCCAAGAGATCCAGATCCCAGATTAGATCATCCATTTTTTCCTTGAATTGATCCCTCATGATAGTAGCCCCTCATTTTTCCTTCAATCCTCTTGTGGTGTTGAAGTCCCCGACAATAATCAAGTTTTGAGGGGGATTTTCAATGGCCAGATCCTGAAGGGATTTCCAACATTCTACTTTTTCCAGATAATTATTTGGAATATAAACATTTATGATGGAGTATAACATACCTATAGCTTTCCTAGTTAGGGATACCTTCAACCAAAACTGGGACTGCAACTGCTCCTCTAGCTTGAATTCTTCCGCGTTCCAAATTGTACCTATTCCTCCCGAGGCTCCTCTAGAACTAATTGCTTTTCCTTCACCTTTTTTCCATATTCTTTGCAATTCTTGGAGGGTTTCCAGATCCCTCATTTTCATCTCCTAGAGTAAGAGGATTGAGGGTTTTTCTGTTTTTAGTTATTTTCAAAGTTCTTCTTTTTTATCCCTGCTCCCTAATCCTGTACAGTTCCAGGAGACAACTTTCATAATTTATAAGAGGGTTTTGGTGCCCCTCCTTTAGAGGGATGAGATGTTTCTCCCTTGTGTTGGGCATAATTATTTTTCCTAGATTTTCCTTCTCTTTTTAATGCTTCCTCTATTGTTTTTTGGATGCCTAACTCCTTATCTCTGTCTGCAGCCGATTTATTTTGTTTCTATGAGTTTTTCTTCCTGTTTTTTTTGTTGTAGTTGGTTGGGTGACCTATAGGTCTATGTCACTATCAGAAGTACCTTGTCTTTCATCTTCTGAAAAGTCTAGGGGCTCTGGGTAGAGATTTGGTAGAGATTTTGCTGTGGATTCCCCACTTGTTATCGAGATTTCTTTTTCTTTACCTTTTCTGGCTTCCTCTTATGTTTCTTCTTGTCTCTTTTTTCCATTTTATTCCCGATGATCCTTGGTTTCCTCCGTGTTACCTTCTATTGGTAGTCCAACATACCGATTGTGACTTGATTCTCCTTTATGTGGGGAGCTTGGAGGCCTTTCTCTCGGGCCTGAAGATTTTTCCCCTTGTCCTTGTGGAGGGTTTGAGGGGTTTTTTCCAGTAGTTTTTTTCCTTTTTGACTATTACCAATGATCTTGTTTCAGATCTTTTTCCTGAGTTTCCTTGACCTAAGGGAATTTTTTGGTGAAATGCCCGTATTCATGGCATGCTTTACATTTGAAGGGGATTTTCTCATAATCTACTTGTTGAATATAAGACCAATTATCTAGATTCAGTTGTATTGCTTATGGGAGGCCTTTTTACATGTCTACCTCTACACATATTCTAACACATGCTTGAAGTCCTTCTCATCGTCCAACACGATCAATATATTTTACCAACGAATTGACGATATTTCTTAGGGTTTCATCATTCCAACAATGTAATGGGAGGAACAACAATCTTACCCAAACAAGAACTGATGAGGGGATATCATTTTCTGGGATGAAGTCAGGAGTCCATTTATTGAGATACATTCCACGAGCACCCATGAAATATGGGTCGCTTCGGAAAATGAGATCCCTATTTTATTTTATTTTCAAATAAGAAAGAGAAGAAATCCTTACTGCAAAAGGCCGCAGACATCTATCCCTGGGTCAATTTGTGCCAGTTCAATTCCAACCAGTGATGCATGGATTTTGGGGAGGGCCACAATCTTGTGAACTTCCCTATCAATCCTTTGTTAGCCAATTTTATGGCTAGTGGCCCAGCCGAAGAAGAATGCACAACTACCTTTGGGATTTCTCCGAATTTTTTGACGAATCGGGATGGAGCTGCCTTGTGCGCCTTTTCGTAGGAGGAGATCAGGGCCTGTAGATCTGAGGACGAGGACCCAGGGGGTAGATACCCCCCCTCAGAGGGGTCCATGGTGGCCTGCAAGAGATCACAAGGGCTCACAAACGTGTCTCAGAAGCCCTAACTCTAGAGCGTATCGTAAATTGAAAATCTAAAGGCCAATATTAATAAGGCCTGGCAATAAGAAAGAATAATGAAATGTAAGAAGACCTAATAAAAGCTTTCACTTCTAAAAGGATCTTCCTCTAGATTGTTCTTTTGGATAGATAGATTTAGTATAAATAGGAGTAGAGGGTATGAGAAGTTTTGTCTTGAGAATTATTGTAATAAAGCGTTGCTTTGCTGGAGGTTTCCACCTCGAAGAGGCAAGTGAACATTGTTTCATATCAATAAAGGTATTATTTGGTGTTTTGGTTTCATCTATTGTGTTGTTTCTCTATTATTCTCTGCAATATTTTTTGTTTCATGCTATTATAATAGATCTGGTACCTTACAAGTGGTATTCGAGCACTTACCTTGGCAGAAAATTGTGGGTTAATTTTTTTCAGGGTAGAGAAGTATTCTGACATCTTAAGGCTATAGAGATATTCCATTCAATGCATAAATCCATGGTCAGATAAGCATACACACATGAACTACAGGTGGTACTTAAGCGCACATTGTTGGCCACCCTTGTAACCCCTGTTGATACCCCTTCGAGTGGTAGCGCATCAGACAACACCTGTATATGTATTGACCCAAATATCCTGAAGCCCTCCATAGATAAACCAATTGACCACCTGACTCCTATAGTGACATTGAGAACAACACTCAGGAAGATACTCTCTAGTACCTGGGTAGTCAGGTTGTACGACTAAGGGCACAATCTAGCATCCTTAGTTGGTGCCTTGAGATATTGGGCCGAGTACTATTGTTGGACCTCACACATATATTAGAGAGCTATAGCACAGGGAAAACACTTGTCTGTAGAAACCCTGAATACCCTAACTTTTCAGATGGAAACAAAAACAGAACAAACAAGATCTATTGCCATGCAACTATACCTTCTACATTCCGGTTGTGAAATTCCTACACATTTTTTCCTGTTAAACGTTTGGCAATTTTGTCACTATAGTATTATTCAGATCAGAGTATAAATTCGCAGGAGTAAAAAGAAAAGTTTGGATCCCGCTGACACAATTATTTGAGACTATCCCATTGGATTCCTCTCTTCGTCCTGATCGTAGTCATACCTATCATTTTTCCGCAATTTTTTTTTCCATGGACCCGACCCCTTCCCGACACCCCTATTGGGAATCTATCCCATTAACTTCCTCTCTTTGCATTGATCATAGTGGTACAAATCACCAATAACTCATTTTTGTGTAGTCCCATTTCCCCCCCTGTCCCATCCCCATGGCCCACACTCATAGTGAATATTGGGAACAATATATCACCACATTGGCCAAAGATCATGACCAAACACAGAGTGATATCTCTTCCATCACTCAATTGACTACCACCAGTCAACAATGTCAGGATGCAATGAACAATTTGACCGCCTTGTTTAAACCCACCCCTGATCCTTTCTCTTCTTCCACACCTTCTAACCCTGATGGTCTTGAATCCTCCCAGTCCACCTCTTTTCCTCCCCAGAAATTTTAGCGGGACCTACATCCCCCTCACGTGGAGGTGAACAAATTTGATGGCTTAGATCCCACAGGTCGAGTCACTCAAATGAACATTATTTCTCTTTATATGGCATTACTGATGAGCTGGCCAAACTAAGGTATGGTGTTCTTCATCTAGATCCAGAACGTTGGCAATGGTGGCAATGGAAAAAAAATGCCCGCCAAGGGTATGTGGATTGGACATAATTTGTTATAGAACTTTATGGACACTTTGACTCTGACACCCTCCATTTAGGCTGTTTAACAAAGTTGAAACAATATCGCACGGTGGAAGACTTTATAACTACTTTTGAGAGATTAGATTTCCACACATAGGGCATGTTTGATGTTTTTTTTTGAGAATGTTTTATCAATGGCCTCAAGGACGAGTTTCCTGCCCATGTCCTCATGGCTCGGCCTCAGAGTTGGGTTGAAGCTACTAAAAGAGCTAAGGAAGAACAACATGTTATCTCTTCTCAAACTAGAAAACCCTCCTTTATTCCTCACCCTAAATCAATCACTCCCACTCCTCCTTCCACTCCCCTAAAGATCCATAAATTGACCAGGGCAGAAATGGGTGAATGCCAACTCAAGGGACTTTGTTATAATTTTGATGACAAATATTTTCCTGGGCATAAGTGTAAGGAACAAAATATTTTTATGGCCATCTCCGAGGATGTTGCTGAATAAGATTTTGAGGCTCCCCCTATGGTCGAGTCACCTGAAACCACTGACATGACTCCACCTTTTGACCCTCCCGAAGTTGAATCAGTCATTTCCCTGAATTCTCTTACTAGCTTATATTCTCCCTAAACCCTCAAGTTAATTGGTTACATTAAGCATCAGAAGGTCATCATCCTTGTTGACAGTGGAAGCATCCATAATTTTATTCATCGCTACATTGCCAAAGAAACTAATTTCTATATCTATGCAGTCAATAATTTTCAAATCATGATTGCCAATTGTGGGTCCATGAAATGTGGGGGGCGTTGTGAAAATGTGCATCTCCAAATTGGTTAGTACCACATGAAATCTCCTATGTTTGCTATCAAAATGGGTGGTTGCGACATTGTGTTGGGTGCCGAATGGCTCAGGACTCTGGGTCCCAATCTCATGGATTTTAAGGAATTAATCATTCAATTAAACTAGGATGGCCACTAGTATAAGTTCCAAGGCATCAAAATAGGTTCCCCTGAGATCATCAATTACCATCGCTTGGAAAATCTCCTCAAAAAAGGTCATTCCGACAGTATTGCACAACTCCATTCCATTCACGCCACCAAGACACCCTATGTTCCACCAGACATCCAATCCATCCTCTCCAAACATCAAGTTGTTTTTTCCACTCCCAGGGAATCCATCCTTCCCCTGGTGTTCATGATCATTCCATTCCCCTTGTACCCGAAAACCTTCCTCCCAATGTTCATCCCTATTGTCATCCCTTTGCATAGAAAAATGAAATTGATAAAATTGTTCAAGAATTTCTCACTGCAGGCGTTATCTGTCCTAGTACGAGCCTCTATTATTCTCTTGTGGTCATGGTACTTAAGAAAGAAGGCTCTTGGCGCATGTGTCCTGACTTTCACACCCTCAACAAACTCACCATCAAAGACAAATTTCCCATTCCTGTTATTGATGATCTCTTGGATGAATTGAGTGGTACCAAGTTCTTTACTAAACTTGATCTTCGTTTTGGCTACCACTTGATACATATGAAAGAGACAAAAAATTGTAAGATTTCATTTCGAACTCATGAGGGCCACTATGAGTTTTTGGTCATGCCTTTTGTCTTGTGTAAATCTCCCTCCACTTTCCAAAGCCTCATGAATCATGTCTTTCGTCCTTTTCTCTGTCCTTTTGTCTTAGTTTTCTTTGATGATATTCTCATCTATAGTAAAACTTGGACAACCCATCTTGCTCATGTGAATCGAGTTCTACATCTACTCTCTCAACACCAACTCTTCCTCAAGCAATCTAAATGTGATTTTGGAGCCTTGGAAGTCAAGTACTTGGGCCATATTCTTGGCAAGGTAGGTGTTAGGGTGAATCCTAAAAAGATTTAAGCTATGCAGGATTGGCCTCACCACAAGACTCTCAAAATCTTGTGTGGTTTTATGGGGTTAAAATACTATTATCGCAAGTTTTTTGAGAATTATGGAAATATTGTGACACCTCTCACAACTCTCCTTAAAAAGAATTCTTTCACTTGGACGCATGCAACTGATCATGCCTTCCAAGCATTGAAGGTGGCTATGTGCACCACTCCGATCCTGGCCCTTCCTGATTTCACAAATACCTTTGTCCTAGAATGTGATGCTTTTGGGAGAGGAATTGGAGTAGTTCTTATGAAAGATGGTTGGTCTTTAGCCTTTACCAACAAACAACTGTCAGAGTGACATTTGGGCCAATCAATCAATGAAAAGGAAATGTTGACTATTCTACATGCAATATATCTCTGGTGCCCTTATCTATTGAGGATATTCTTCCAAATTAAGACATATCATCAAAACCTCAAGTATTTTGTGGAGAAACGACCTTCCTCCCTGAAGAAAAAAAAATGGCTGACTAATCTCTTTGGATATGACTATGAGATCATTTACAAGAAAGGCAAATAAAATTTGGTTGTTAACAATCTTTCAAGAAAATATGAAGATGAAGGGTCCCTTTTTTCCCTCTCCTTCATTGTACCAGATTGGCTCCAAATTGTTCGCCAGGAATGGCTACAAGATCCCAAAATTTCGCATCTGATCCAACATATGCAAGCCAATTCTCCAACTTTCCCCGGGTACTCTTGGCACAATGATGAGCTTCTCTACAAAGGGTGTTTGTATTTAAGTAAACAATCACAACTTAAATCCACGGTGCTTTATGAGCTTCATGCTACACCCACAACTGGACACTCAGGGTTTACCAAAACCTATGACCGGGTCAAAGGTTCTTTTTTCTGGGATGGTATGAAACAGGACATTCACACTTTTGTGGTAGAATGTGATGTTTGTCAATGCAATAAGGGCGAAACAGTCAAAGCTCTTGTCACATTACAACCACTTCCAATTCTCCCCTCTTATTTGGAGGGACATCTCTATGGATTTGATTGTGGGATTACCTAAATAAGGCAATAAGTCAGTCATCATGGTAGTCACTGATCGTCTTTCCAAGTATGCTCATTTCTATGCTCTTCAACACCCATTTACCGCCTCCAATGTGGCTCAACTTTTCATGGATCATGTCTTCAATCTTCATGGCACACCTCATTCCATTGTTTCTAATTGAGATCTCACTTTCACCAACAATTTTTGGAAAGAACTGTTCAGGCTACAAGGCATTCAATTGCATCTCATCACAACCTATCATCCCCAGATTAATGGTCAAACTGAAGTTGTCAACAAGTGTTTGGAGACCTATTTGAGGTGTTTTGCATATGAAAGGAAAAATCAGTGGGCTCAATGGTTACCACTATCTGAATGGTGGTACAACACTTCTTACCATATAGCTAATCACATGACTCCTTTTGAAGCAATATATGGACAAAAGCCACCTTTAGTTATCTCATATGTGCCAGGTGTCTCGAAGGTCCAGGTGGTTGACCAAACACTTATAGTTCAAGAGGTTATTCTCCGTACCCTCAAAGAGAATTTGATCATGGCTTAGAATCACCTGAAGCAACAAGTAGATCAAGGTCGCTTCAAACGTCAATTTGCTGAAGGAGACCAAGTGTTTCTTCGACTACAACCTTATAAGAAAACTTCCCTCAAGGTCGACCATTGTTAGAAACTGGCACCCAAATTTTATGGTCCTTAAACAATTCTTAAGTGCAAGGGACATGTGGCCTATAGTTAGCTTTGCCCAGTAATTCTAAGCTCCATCTTGTTTTTCATGTCTCCTGCTTAAAGAAGGTGATTGTAACTAAGTGCCAAACTCAAAACAACCTTCCCGAAATGGATGAAGAAGGCTCCATCTGGTTGTAGCCACAAGCCATTTTGGACCAGTGTGAGCATTGTCTTCCTCAATGCACCATCAAGGAAGTGTTAGTCTAGTGGAAAGACATAACTCAAGTAGATGCCACCTGGGATCCATCTACCATTCTGCAACAGTTTCCTCATCTCAAGCCTCGAGGACAAGGTTGTTTTTAAGGGGGAGGGCATGTTAGGGACCTAACCTCCCTAACCCCTCACGTAGGTAGAATAATATATTTCCATGTAATAAAGGCCAATATTAATAAGTCTTAGCAATAAGGAAGAATAAGTCAAATGTAAGAAGACCTAATAGAAGCTTTCGCTTCTAGAAGGATATTCCTCTAGATTGTTATTTTGGATAGATAGATTTAGTATAAATAGGAGTAGAGGGTATGAGAAGTTTTGACTTGAGAATTATTGTAATAGAGCGCTTCTCTTCTGGAGGTTTCCCCCTTGAAGAGGCAAGTGAACATTGTTTCCTATCAATAAAGGTATTATTTGGTGTTGTGGTTTCATATATTGTGTTGTTCCGTTGTTATTCTCTGCAATATTTTCTGTTTCATGCTATTATAATAGATCTGGTACATTTACTTCAAATACCTAGGAATTCCAATATCCTTGAGAAATCCCACATTGCAAGTATGGTAGGGGGTTTTAAATAAAATGGAGACAAGAGTTTAGTAGCGGGGAGAAAGATTGTTGAATTTGCTAGGTAAGATAACTTTAATTAAATATGTCCTCTTTGCCTTTTCCATTTATGAATGTACTACAATGCTTGCTCAAAAGGGAATCATGGACCAGATAGCCAGAAACATAAGGATTTTTTTATGGGAAGGAGGTAAGACTAACTCAAAAACATTACATCTGATAAATTGGAACATCATTAGAACAAGTAAAGACAAGGGGTTTTGCAATTAAAGATCCAAATCTGATGAATATTTCCATGGGAGCCAAAATCCTTTGGATATTAGTGACATGAGCCCAATAATTGTGGAAGGATGTAATCCTTAACAAGTATTTTAGAGGATCATGAAAAAGATGCCTTGATTCTCCCATGACAACTTCCATAGGGTTAATCATTTGGAGGATTTTCAAATCAATAACGCCTTCGATTCAATCCAAATTATTGTGGGTACTAGGTAATGGGAAATCAATAAATCAATGGTCAAACAATATTCTCGAGAAACCACCATTAGAATATGTAGAGGATTTAATACCCTTAAAATATTGGTGCATAATAAATGGCTACCTGAAGCTCTCAAATATCATAGAGTGGAGTGAGAAAGGAAGATAGAAAGGTTGGAAAGTGATTTCCCCTCTGGAAGGACTAGCTGAAAATGTTAATATGTTATTCAATTTGCTAGTGGAGTGCACTCTGGTTGATCCTACTATGCTTGGAGACTAGGGATGGGGTATGAAAGTATACATAGTAAAATAATGATACCATAGTTTACTACAAAATTCCCCTTGTCCTCCAAGATCGAGAATATGGTAGTATATTTGGCGAGGTGACTCTATTCCCAAAGTAAATTCTTTTTGTTGGGTCATGGTTCATGGGAAACCTTTAACTGTTGAAAATCTACAAAAATGAGGAATAAAGGGACCCTCTAGGTGTGCCCTATGTCGTGAAGTGAATGAAACCATACATCATATCTTCTTTGACTTCCATTTCTCTAGGAATGTATGGGAGAACATATACAAGGAAATCAAAGAAAGGGACACCCTCTCGGGATTGAAATGAAATGTTTGTTGGATGGAAGAAAAGATACTCAGGGACTTTCCAAAAAAGAATTATCCTCAAATGGATTTGGATGACCATTTCAAATTTTGTTTGTTGGGAGATATGGCTAGCTTGGAATAAGGAAATTTTTCATCAAACAAATCTCCCTTTAGCCAGGGTTGTATCCTTGACATGTAGATTGGTTGCGGAAGTTGTCCACATTCAAGGATTAAAATGATTATCACATTTAGATATGGTTCAAACTAATATATCATAGGTTAACAACATTCTTAATCTATAGCAAGTGGTCATTCAAAAGTATCCACTTATAATTTTTCATAATGATAAATGAAAATGAAGAATGGAAGAGGTAGAGTTCACAAAATGGAGACAAAGGAAAAGTGTATTTTATTCTTTGATGATGCTTCAAAAGGTAATCTAGGGGTGGTAGGTGCAAGGGGGATTATTTATGATCTCGAAGGAACAGAAAGAACTTCATTCACATGGGGATTGGGTTGTTCTACAAATAATCAGGTTGAGGCTATGGCATTATATATGGGATTGAAACTAATCAACTTTGATCAGTACAAGGAGGTAACAATGATCGAAGACTTATAACCTATAATAAAGGGAGTAAGGAAGCAACCAAGACATGGCTAGCACAATCTTGTTAAAGCATTCTAGAGAATAGAAAAGGAACAAAAATGATTCAAGGAGGTGAAACACTATCACATACTAAGGAATTTGAATCAAAGAGAAAATATTCTAGCCAAAGAAGCTTTCGACATAGCCCAAGGTATGTTAAAGTAAAATCAAGCTTACAAAATCAAACATTTACCCTAATTCGAATGTTACGAAATTTAAACTTTTTTGGGGGGACTCCCGAATCCACTATATGTAGGAGAAGAATGGTAAGGAAGTTGCATTAATTATGGAAGCAATCAACAATCAAGCCAACGAAATACATGAATTTAAAGAGGAGAACATAATCCTCATGCATAACGTAAATTTTTTGATGGATTTTCACAATCGGGCTCAAATACAGGCAACCAGTTCAGTGGGGTCAGCTACAAGACAAGTTGAATATACTTTGCATCAGATTGCTCACAGGCCAATTATGAACATAGGTGGATAGAACCAAGTGGATACTACCCTCAAAATTTCTTAGCTCAAGTTTTCTATGTTTTTCAAAGTCTCTTTACTTCTAGGGAACTATGCTATAATATATACTTGTAAGTGTCTTAGAAAACACATAAAGATAGCAAATGTATTTTTTTGAAAGAGAGGTTGAAATTTTGTATTAGTTTAGACTTCTTCAGGTGTTCTTGAAGCATTAATGTACTAGACTATTGTTCAGCCTTGCTGCAACATTTTGTTAATGTAAAAGTGGTTGTTTGTGTTAATAAATAAATAAAAATAAATTTCATATGTATGTTTAAATTTTTTTTTTCAAATGTTTAAAAATGAAATTGAAACTTTTGCATTTTGATAAGACAAGACATTTAAATTAAATGTGATATAAATTACAACATCTTTTTTAAATAAAAAAATTCTTATTTCATATGTTTAGAAGAGAAACTTAAACTCTATCATTTTGCTATCAATCATTATGTTTTCCCAAAAATGCTATTAGAAAATAAGCTTCGTACTAGTAAAGTTGAACTCTCGTACGCTTAGAAAAACTAAAAAAAATTCATAAAGGAACATCTACATTCATTTTCTTCTTTTTCATTTTCATTTTCCATGTTCAATGTAATAGCTCTAGTGTTTGTGTTGACAAAGAGAAATAGACAGAGTTAGTAAGTTGAACATAAGGTAAAGAAGAAGCATCACTATTTGCCAGGAATCGAAGACTTGTTTTTAGACTATGGCATTAGAAAGCATGGCCACAACCAATTATTATATAACAGAGTCGACTGGCAAGGTATTCAAATACCTTATTAAAAAATGAAATACGAACTTTGTATAGATGTCACACATAGACATATTTTACTATCACGAGGAACTTGTACCACATTGCAAAGCAAATGGTACATGTAATGTCAGTTTGAACACATGAAATAAGACATGTTTAGGTGTTAAAAAATTAAATCTTTATGCATTAACATAACTTTCATAATATCAAATCACTATTGCTCCGTTTGATTTATAGAGACACCTCACTGCTCATTATTCCCATTCTAATCTCCCCTTTAAACTCTTTTTGGGGCTCCAATTCTTAGCTAACTCACTGAAATTTCATCCCATCATTTTCATATGCTAGTCTTGAATTGGAGACCACCAAGATGAGGAGGAAATCACAGATATGGAGGTGAGGATTTCATCTCAACAATATCCTTGGCATTGTCCTTATATGTCCTTGAGATATGTTTTTTTACTTAATTATAGATTTTATTATGGGATTTTAACAGAATTTTGGTGTAGCACACTCAACCCCCTAAACCCTCTTAGGCTGGTAGAATGTCCAATTTTCGCTTCCAAAATACTAAAGTCTTAGGTTTGCACACTCAAAAACCTTCATCCATCATGGTGCACGCGAGGAATTAATCTTCCTTCTTCTGCACTACATGTAGCTGTAACAAATCCCTAGACTTTTCACCCATCTTCCTAGCAAATCTGTGACAAAATGTTGCTACATGAACCAAAGAACAAACATCCCCGATTGGATTACTACGATCCACCCCGAGGAAACAAAATCAACGGTCGATGATGAATCAGGTTCTCTAACCATCAAGAAGGCAGGTTACACAACCCACGTTCCGTTCCCAATGAAACTTCTCCAATGGATCTGTTCCCAACAAATCCAACAATATTCAGAACTAGAAACCAACAACCCCGATCAAATCGGTACCTTAAACCAAACAATGGTTAACGCCTCTCCCATCCTCCACATAAAACATTTATAGGTAAGGTCTACTATGAATATACGACTGTGATTACATCAAAATACCTCTCCCATGGATCAACAATTTCTATCCACTCAAAATATTCCTCCATCGTAATGCACCCTCTCCAAGTGATTGTGAGGCTTCCCAATCAATCCTCTCTGATGGATTCAATGGTCCATGTGTCCTCATATCCAATGGTTAGGGATCACTCGAAACCCCACAATTGCATGGTATTTAACTGACATTAGTCTTCGTCTAAGTTTCTTTCTTGGGATGGATCGTTCCAAATCCAATGGCTATAAACCCATTAACATCCACACTGATATATCTACGGTCCTCCTCATCCTTTATTTCTCGGTATCAAACTCACCCCATCGAAGACCCATCCCAATCCTTTCTCCAATTCTTCTTGGCCTTCTACTTTCCTAATAGAATTATTGGTGAAGCTTCCAGGGCATCTATGGCCTAGATCTCATTGGCTTAACCTCCGATAGATCAACAACGTACATCTTCTTAGTATTTTCCCATTATAAATCCATTGTGAGCTCGCCCCTTGGGCTTTCCTGATGACATCACCTCTCGATAGTCTTTCTCCCGAAGCCCAGATCTCTAACGAACGATTGAGGTTGCTTCTTCCACCGATTCAACAAATGTCATTCCTTCGGGTTCAAATAAGGGTTTCAACAGGGTTAAGGTGGTTTGATGACTTAGTAGTCCTATAGTCTTTTCATAAAATTTCTTCCAGGGTTTAACTCGACTCCCTTGGGATCTTAAACCACTCTCCAATAGGGAAGAAACACTTTTCCCAAACACCTAAACAAAGATCTTGTATATTGCAATCTTTCCATTTCGAAAGTAGGAGAAATTATAGGATTAATTCCCTGCACTAGCCTTCCTCTTACATTCATTCATATTTACTTCATTTAATAGGTAAGGGAGGTTATATCACTCCATTTAACTCAGAATTATCATTAACCAATTATACTAAACCATTTACATAACATAACACAGTTTTCAACCATTAATACACAAGCATGAGATGTTCTAGGTAAAACACTTATTTGATCAGTGAAACCTTCAAGTAGTAAATTGATCGAGGGGAAATTCCTTTCCACCTAGCCATATGCTATTTTGTTTTATTGCAAAAGTTGTAGGTTGGGAAAATTCTGACCCAACCACCAAATGTCGACTATCACCTTAGGTAGGTATTCCCGTCACTTTAGAGATGAAAGAATCACCTCAAGGGGGGAATATCGGTGACCCTAGGGGGGAATGAGAAGGAAAGTGGTATGATGGAAGTGTATCCCCTATAGGTCCAGATAATAAGTATGGAAGGGCTTGATTAAAGGTCTTGGTGGTAGCCAAAGGTTTCCAAGAGATAATAGTACCTGTAAAGAGTGATGTACCTACTAGAGACATAAGAACAAACCAAGTATATGCATATAATGTTAGATGGACAAGAAAGTTGATCTCGTTTTCTCTAATTGTAGCAGTAAACAATAATGCATATCAACAAAAAAAATATAGTAAGATCTGCAAATAAAGATGCTAAAAGTCTATCAAATGATGCAAGAGATAAGTTAGCAAAACACTAGTACAACTCAAGTGTAAAAGCATAAGACTTTAACATTAATGTAAGGTTTTTATAGATAGTGTTGCAGAGATACTTTTTCAGCCTTATGTATGTAGAAAACACTTTTTACAACAAAGAAATCAACCACCAAAAATCACAAGTAATCCACCCAAAAGATGCGCTAGGCCTAGTAGATTGTATGTGTAAATTATTAGCAAATTCTGACAGTTGAATTGTGAGTTATTCAAGAAAGTGTTTAGGGTTTGCTACAGACCTAATGGATGTAGAATTACACTTATTGCAACAAAAAAATGGTTGGCTAAAAGAGGACACCATTAGGGCACAAGAATGCTTATAACATGTAGAAGAAATTCCAACTTGAACAATTCCAATATCTCGTAGTTTTACGTATCCCAGTGCAATGATTTATTTCTCTAATGCAAGAGATTATTGCCTTTAACTATTGGGTTATGGAGTCCTTAAAAGATAAAGAGCTATTTGTGCTACCTCCTTGGGGGTGTAAGCCCTTTTACTCCCCAAGTTAAGCAAAACTAGCTAAGGAAAACCCTTTTACTCCTCCTAGTATTCCTTTGTGCAACAACTTATTTCAAGACAAGATGATGGCCTTGGTGGAGTTGTATGCACTTATAATCCCCAAGAAGATTAGAAAATTAGACTTGTAACCAAGAAAGAAGCAACAAAATGGATTCCTTACCTAGTGCAAGCATAAACAAGATAAACTCCTTCTTTAACCAAGAAATATCCACCATAAAGTAATAAAACGTACTCCAAGAGAGGTCATCACTTCTTCCACCAATAGAAAAGATAAACCATAGCAAGAGAATGTAACCAAAATAGATGAAGCAAATTGCCCAAGAAGGGTGAAAATTTCAGCCAATATCCTCTCACAAGAGGGAGAGGTATGTTCTAAAATTAGACTCAGATGATCTCTATTTATACAAAAAGTTTAAAACATAGTTTGTTGACATAATTTAGGGTAAAACATAATATAAGGGGTCAAAAACCCTTATCTTACCCCTTTATACAAATAATAATATTTAATTTACATTTTAGCACATGAAAGAAACCCTAAAACAAGACGTCATCCCTCTTTAGGGAAATATACAAATAATAATATTTAATTTACATTTTAGCACATGAAAGAAACCCTAAAACAAGAAGTTACCCCTCTTTAGGGAAACGATTTGGCACTTGGAGCAAGTCGTTGGAGTTGGGGATGCATGTATAGGCTTCCAAAGGCCACATTTCATTCATCCAAGCCTTTTCCTCATGGTTCAAAGCTTCCTTCCTTCAAAACATGCCATATTTCCTCATCACCACTCAAAACCCCCTCAAGCATGACGTCAAGCCCCTTAAGGTGACATTTGTGGCCTCTAAATCAAGTCGTTTGACTTGTGAGGGCATGGTGAGGTCAACCAAGGTGTCTTATAGGTCTTCAAAGGAAATCCATCATGATACGACACATGGTCTCTTGGAATCCAACCTGTGGGCTTCAATCCCCATGGAAGCCCAAGCTAGGTTTGTTCCTCCAAAACTGTCCACCAAACAAGGTCCTGCAAAACAAATAGGTATGCCCTCCAAGGATATCAAGTCAAAATATCACGGCAAGTGAAAATAACTTCTAATAAACAAAGAACCTAAACATGTGCATCAAAACTACCTCATTAAATTAAACAAGTGCTCAAAGACCCTATACAATTGACCAAGTTTAGGTATGGGAGGGGTGTCATAAAAGTCCTATTGGGTAGACCAAACTATAAAGTAGGGGATGCTCCCAAGGATGCCCCTTCAAGGTCATGTAGTGGATGATGAGGTGGATAGGGGGTTAGACTTCATAGGTAAATGAGTTTCATGACATACAAGGGCTCGTATTATCTCATTTATGGGTGCCTTTGTAGGGGGTGTGTTGCACCTTCTTCCTCAATGCAACCTTTTTCCAAGCCCATTTATTGCTATTTATTAATTAATCAATGATCCAAACATGTGTGCACTCCCAATAGTGGATCGATTAGCTTGGAGGGAAGTAACACAATGTCACTTGAACAAAGAGGTCCACAAAGTGCCATAGGGTTACCCTTGTAAAGCGTTGTAACGCACTTGTGTTAGTCTTATATCCAAGAGGGATATTTATTATGTGTTTTATATTGTGCAGGTCTTTAATTATTTCAAGAGAAGTAGTTCATCATTCTCAAGACCTAACTGGGTGAGCATCTAGAAGGTTTATTTTAGGCTCTTATCTTTTGGCAACAACCATATCCTTGGGCCTTTAGCCCCTTCTTCCCATGAAATGAGGTACATTCCCTTCTTGGGTCACTAAAGTCAAAGGGCCTAAAAGAAGGAAATATGACGGAAGTGTATTGAGCGGAAAGTGGTAGGCATGGTCAGGAATGGTACAATAACCCCTCAAGGGACCCCCAATTGCAAACCTTCCCTAAAAGTTGGCCACTTAATAGGAAATCTATGACACTCATCAAAGTGAAATAGGGTAAAAAACATAATGTCCAAGAAGGAGTTCTATAATAAAAAGTAGCTTAAATACAACATGTTTAAATGCCTCAAATATTAGGGTGATTACCTGCCACAATACTTGACTTGTACCACATGGAGCAAGATCAATTTTCCTTCTAGAGGCTAGTTGATGTGGTGGATGTGTTGATAATGGATCAAAATGTGGTGATAGAGTTGTTGGCATGTTCACAGGAACAATGCACTTTTCTTTGATGGAAAGAACACACAATAAGGATAATCTCAGGAGGAGAAGCGACAGTGATCGTTGGATCACCCATTCCGAATTCCCGATGGCCGTCATATTTGAAATAAGATAGGAGGAGTGGGTAGATGGAGGACATATCTCAAGCGTTAGATCTGAGCATGAGGACCAACCATCGTCGGATCTAGGAGAACCTGCATGATCTTTAAAGTTCAACATGAAGCGGTTTTACAAAGTCCCAAAAACAGGAGGACCATCCATCATCGGGCAGGACACGTGGCTACAGTTCAACATTTCTCTGACTAGAAATTCAAAGGAAGGAATCTCTCTAACCTTCCAACTCGTGATATGTGAAATCACGATAAGATCTGGGCCATCAAATATGGATTAATTACAAAGGAACAACAACCGTTAGATCTGGTGAAGATGCAAGGTGGATAAGACCAGGAGTCATCCAAATCTCCAAAACTGTGAAAGAATCCTAGCTGTCCATCGAGGATAGTCATGGGTTGTTGGATTCGAAGGACACATGTCGAAAGATCGTCATTTCGCTGACTAGAAATTCAAAGGCACGAGGTGCTCCATTCTTCCAATTCACGAAACGCAAAATGGAAAAATGATCTGAGCCATCGGATCGAGGAGAAATCTAGTCATCGATCCAAGAAGGACACGTGAAAAAAGATCATCTCTTCGCTGACTGGAAAGTTAAAGGAATGAGGTGTTCTAACCTCTCGAACTCGCGATATGCGAAATCATGAAATAATCTTAGTCGTTGGATCAAGAATGAATCTGGGCCGTCAGATCCAGGAGGTAGTTCATGACAGACCACGTCAGAAAGGACAGGTGGCAGTCTATGTCAGCAAGGACACGTGGTGCAATCATACAAGGACAAGTGTTAAGTTTACTTGGCATTTTAGGCCACTAGAAATCACAATTCTGAGTGACACGTGGCAACCACTCGGCTTATCACCACGGATCATGGACCGTTGATATGAAGAGCGAAGCGCTCAAATGACTAGCCAGTGGTCATATCTTGTGGTCACATTGTTGAGAGATAGAGAGCAGAGCTAGAGCTTCCAAGCTCCATTTTGGAGTTTGCGACATGGAGAGTCGAGACGACTCTTCACAGAATCCCCGAAATGCAAAATGTGAAATGTGTTTTCAGACTTGGCCCCTGGTCACCGCCTGTGGTCGCGTGAGTGGAAGGAGCTAGCATAGCTAGGCTCCATTGTGGGTACCGGAAGTTGGAGGAGTCAAGGGACTCACAGGAGAATCCCCGAAATGTAGTTTCGAGTTAAGCTGTGGTCACCATCGGTGGTCACGTTGGAGGAAGGAGCTAGAGAAGCCAAGCTCCATTTCGGGGTTCACAATATGGGGAGTCAAGGAGACTCACGGGAGAAAACCTGAAATTCAAAATCACAAAATTCCTTTTTGAATAGGGGCGTGGTCACTACCATTGGTCACATCATCGAAGGTTTAAGGGAGGAGCTAGCATGTAGCTAAGCTCCATTTTGGAGATCGTGACTTGGAGAGTCAAGATTCCTCATCCCCAGATCCCAGAAACGTGAGTCACAAAAGCGCCTTATGAATAGGCATTTGGTCACCACCATAGGTCACCTGAAAGGAAGGGGCTTAGCCAAAAGAGATAATGTCCACTGTGAAGTTTTCTTCAGGAAGAGAGAAGGCGCCAAAATGCATGAACGTGCGTAGTTTCTCTTAGTAACTGCCAGAACAAAGTGATTGCGTATGCCAGAGAATTTGAGGAGCTGTAGGGTGGCTGCCTGATCCGGATTATTTTCGGCATGAAATGAGAATGGAGATATAATAAAGAAATGCATAGAGATATTGCATATATTCAATAATATAACAGAAATGTATCAGAGATGAAACCATAAACACAGATATACAGTAATACACGATTTCTATTAATCAGAGAAATGTACAAAGACTGTAAAAATTGTCGGAAAATTGTGAACAGAGAAAAAACCTTGTAGCAGAGTTAACCATTTTTCTAGGGCTTCTGTATCTATCTGTCCTTCAAATAAAGGAATATCAAAATTAACTTGTACCTTGAAAGGCAAGGTGCCTCCAAAGTGGACGCTTGATGAAGATGTGCCTGATGCTATCGACAGGCGTTGAAGGATGTGGGAAAAATTCTCCATCATTTCGTCCCTCTGTCGTGTGAGAGCTTGCTCAAGCAATAGATTGATAGGATCGTCTGCTCCGTCGTTTTTATTTTCTTCTACCATTGAGGGTTTCTTGGGTGTGCGAGAGTGATTGTCTTCAAGAGAGACAAGCTCGAGACCCAACTTGCTATACTCGGACCTCGTCGAGGACATGCACTGAAAAAAATGATCAAGAGCAGCCTACTCTGATACCACTGATCCAGATTATTTTCGGCACGAAATGAGAGTGGAGATATAATAAAGAAATGAACAGAGATATTGCAGATATTCAATAATATAACAGAAATGTATCAGAGATGAAACCATAAACACAGATATACAGTAATACACGATTTCTATTAATTAGAGAAATGTACAGAGACTGTAAAAATACCGAGTGAAAGACTCGCTAGAATGGTGGTAGCTTATCTCTGAGAAGAGATGTGACGGCTACTTGCATTCAAAAGAAGATGATTACAATGAGGCTTGGAAGGCCTTTTTACAATAGAAAGGAATGCCAAAAGTCCTAGACATCCAAAAACCTAACCCTAGGATATGAAGCGCCAAAAGTCATGTGGGCCCCGTTTGGGTAAGTTAGTACATCAACTTCCCGGGGTCGTAACTTTTGCATATGATCTCCGTTTTAGGCGTGTGATAGCTCGTTGGAAAGGTATCATAGAGGAGATTCATTTTGGGGGATAAAATATGCCTTCAACTATCATTGAGAACCTATATCTCTAAAAACCTTCATTTGGTCCCTCAAAATGGCCCCGGAAGTTAAAACCTGCTAAAAATAGTAAATTGCCAAAATTGCTAGAAAGTCGTTTTGAGCCATTTGGAAAAGGTGGGTGGCCAAAGATATCCACTTGGATCACTACCAGAGGGGCCGAAGAGCCTCAGTGTAACTGTTAGAGACCACTGATGGTTTCTGCCAGAGAATTCAAAGAGTCTTCAAGGTGATCGACAGAGAAGACGAAGAGTCTCGAGGCAACTGCCAGTGGAGTGTAAACTCATCATAGAGTCGACTGATAGATGGAAAAGGGTAGAATACTATTACAGTCAGTAAAGACAAAATATCTTAGGAGGAGGGCCAGTGATGATGAACATGGTGAAGTGTATGCAGTGGGATAGCGCATGCAACATGCACAAGGTGCAAAGAGACTATAAAAATGCAGAACAGAGAAGAGATTGTGTTGCAATTTTTAAGAGTGTGTTATGTTGGTAGAAGAAGGGAGTTTAGAGGAGAAACAATGCAACAGAAGGAAAGAACAAAGAGGAATAACTGATACAGTAAAAGAAGGCTGAGATGGACATGCATAGATATAACAGAAGATCAGAAAGCTCAAAGAGATGTAAGCAGAGAAACACTGATACATGAGAGCATAGCAACATGGTAGACCATTGATAAGCCTGGTAAGCCAATGACAACTATTGAATCATTGTAATAAATTCACATAAAGCAAAGTTTTATATTTCAGGGTGGTTGGGAGGTGCTAAGGAGGACTATTGTCCTCTGAGTGTCAAGTGGGTGCTTGAACATAGGGAGTTGTAGCTACCATCTGGTAGCATCCAGAGAAACCAGGGTGGCAGGGTGGTGCTAGGGAGAACATTGGTTCTCTGTTATACAGGTTGGTGCCTGTGTGACTAGAGGTTGGTGCTTCCATCCAGTTGGTGATGGAGTAGTGAGGGAGTTGGTACTTCCTTCTAGTGGGTGCTAGAGAAACTAGAGAGTTGGTGCTCTCAACAAGTACCAGCTTGCAAAACAGAGGTGGTAGCCTCATTATGAGTTGGTGCTCATAAGAATGATAATGTACATAAGATAATTATCATATAAATAAGAAGAGGTTTTCACCCTTTATGGTTTTCCTTAGGAATATCTGTCTCTATACTATACATGTGTGTGATTGATGTTGAATACTCTACTTCTTATTTATTGTGATCATCATTGAGAAGTTATGTAATAAATTTAAAAATGGATATAATTGTTTAAGCATAGTAACAACTAATTCACCCCTCCTCTCAGTTGTCCAACAACTGGTATCAGAGCCGACCCCTTTTATCTAAGGGTAGATCCTAGTGCTTAAACATGTCAATCCATGAAGGAACTTCAACCAATAAAACCCCTCTGTTCAATGGAACAAACTTTTCCTTATGGAAAGTTAGAATGAGAACCTACATAATGGCTTTAGGTGCATATGTCTAGGATGTGGTAGATACTGGTTATGTAAAGCCAATTGTACTGGCTAATAAGGATGACAAGCTAGAATTCAGGCTCAATGCTAAGGCTATTAATGCTATCTTGAGTGGGCTTGCAAAAGTAGAATTTGTAAAAGTTATGCACCTAGAAATTGCCAAAGAAATGTGGGACAAACTCATTAGAAGTTATGAAGGTAATGAGAAGGTAAAGGATGCCAAGCTTCAAACCTACAGAGTACAGTTTGAACAATTGAAGATGAAAGAGGATGAAACTATTGGAAAGTACTTTTTGAGAGTTGATGAACTGGTAAATGCAATGAAATCACTTGGTAAAAAAATTGAGGAACCTTCTTTAGTTCAGAAAATTTTGAGATCTCTACTAGATAGGTTCAACCCGAAGGTCTCTGCTATAGAATAAATTAATGATCTAAAAGCCTTGGAGTTTGATCAACTTCTAGGAACGTTGACTACATATGAAATGAGAATAGTTAAAGATAAACCCACCTCTAGAGAAGCATCATTTAAGGCATACACGAATGAGGATTTTGAGCCTGATGAAATTGAAGCCAAATTTGTGAGAAGACTGAAGAAGGGATCAAGCAAATACAAAGGTAAACTACCTTTCAAATGTTTCAACTGTGGTAAGATAGGTCATTTTGCAAATAAATGTCCTCACAAAATAAAGGATCAGACATATGATGACGAGGAGAAGAACAAACACATAAATTTCTTTAAAGAGAATAATTTTAAGAAGAAAAGTCTTTGTGCAAACAATGATGATGATCCTTCAGATGATGAAGACAATGACTCCTCTATTGAAGATAAACTAAATGACTTCATACTTATGGACAAAGAGGATTATGATAATAAGATCACAGGAAGTGATGCTAATGAAGAAGGAGTTGTGGTTGACTTGGAAGGAGAACTGATCAGTGCACTAGAAGAGCTTGACAAACTAAGAATTAAGACGAGAAAGAAAAAACAATTGCTGATATAGTTCAAGAAAGGCAGTAAAGAACTTGACGAAGCATTTTCCCTGCTAAAAGTGGAATTAGAAGAGGCAAAGAAAATCGAAGACATTCTGAAACAACAGTTATCATAAAAGAAGGCAAGATGTGAAGCTCTGGAGGAAGAAGTAGTGAAAACTAGGAAAGAGATGGAGAAGTTTCAAGCCTTGTATCATCAGAATTTGTCAAGTATCAAAGCCTCAGAATAATTGGCTACCATTCTGAATCAACAAAGAAACCCAAAGCTGAAAACAAGTCTGGTTTATGAAGAGGGATCAAGTAGTGATCAACCAAGCAACAATGATCCCATCAAGTTTGTCAGATCTACCATCTATGACAACAAAAAACCTGTAGAAACAAAAGAAGAAAATCAACAGCCCTGGAGGAATAACGAAAGAGGTACCATAACTGAAACTATAGATCAAATAAATAATGTACTCTCTGTTCAAAGAAATCATTAGCATGGAAGAAATCGACCTTCTCAAAGAAGACAACCATTTTCCAGGTACCAAGGTTTTTTCTATGGATATTGTTTTTTCTGTTATAACTTTGGTCATAAAGATGTAAACTGTTCTTTAAAATTGAGATATGAGAAATTAAGACATTCAAGGTATATATATCTTCCACAACAAAGAATGAGACAACCAAGTAACAAACCATCACAGACTACAAAAAACTTGATGGATGGGAAAAGGACACAGATTAAGCATAACAATCGTTATGATCCCTTATTCAACGAACCGGAATGTTACATTTGTCATAATTATGGACATAAAGCTACTGACTGTCGCTTAAAGAACTATGAACCATATTTGAATCCCTCTGTTAAAAATGTCAAGGGTTGGAAGAAGAAAGAAAGTGACAAGTGTGGATTAGTGTTGTCAGCTCAAAGACAAAAGAACCCTTGGTATATAGACAGTGGATGCTCCAAACATATGACGGGAGACAAAGGTAAGTTTCTATCTCTAAGTGAAAGTAA
>ML777280.1:605688-629947 GCA_009831015.1 Picea engelmannii | reverse complement strand
AAGAAGATAGAGAAGAGTGTCATCTAAGAAAACATGATGAGAGCTGGTTATGGCATAGGAGACTTGGACATCTAAACTTTGATCATTTAATCAAGCTCAAAAATCTTGAGGCAGTAAAAGATCTTCCAAGAATATCAAAGCCATAAGATTCCGTGTGTAAACCCTGCCAAGTAGGAAAGCTAACCATGACATAATTTAAATCCAAGATCTCTACTTCAACAGAGAAACCACTCCAGTTAGTTCATATGGATTTATGTGGACCATCAATACAAGAAGGCGTAGGGAGGGAAAAATACTTCATGATAATCATTGATGATTACTCCAGACTCACTTGGGTTTCTTTTCTCAAAGAAAAATCTGAAGCATTTGAGAAATTTAAAATATTTAAGGATTTAACAGAAAATCAAACAGGCAACAGATTAAAGGTTGTAAGATCAGACAGATGAGGAGAATTTATGTCAAGTGATTTCAAGGAATTCTGTGATAAACATGGGATCAATAGAGAATACACTATCCCAAGAACTCCACAACAAAATGGAGTAGTTGAAAGGAAAAACAGAACAGTTCATCAAATTACCAGGTCAATGATGAATGAGAAGAATATTGGTCAAACATACTAGGTAGAAGCAATACACACAATAGTCCATGTTCTTAACAAAGCTCACCTCAGACCACACAATGAAAAAACGCCCTATGAACTGTGGTATGGAAGACCTGCTTCAATAAAACACTTCAAAGTCTTTGGGAGTAAGTGATACATAAAGAATAATAATGAAAACCTTGGCGAATATGATGACAGGGCTGACGAAGGCATCTTCTTAGGATATTCTACCAATAGTAAAGGATATAGATGCTTTAATAAAAGATTGCACAAATTAGTTGATTGAATTGATTTAAAGGTTGATGAAGGAGTCCCAGTAACAAAGGTGAGAAATATTGAGTCTGCTTCAGAGGACACAGGTAAAGTTGAAGATGAACATGTCCAAGAATTAGAAAAAGAAGACTTTGAATCAGATGAAGATACAAATACTCAGGCAGATTCAAACCAGTAGACAACATCAAATCCTTCCTCCATAATTACTCAAAAGAATCATCCTACAAGTTAGATAATTGGTGAGAAAGACAAAGTTGTACAAACCAGGAGAAGGATAATAAAAGACACCAAGAAATCACATATAGCCTTCATATCCATGGTGGAACCCAAGAACTTTAATGAAGCCAATGAAGACATAAATTGGTTAAAATCAATGAATGAGGAACTGGACCAGATTGAAAAGAATGACACTTGGGAACTCATTCCTAGACCAGCAGGTAAAAATGTCATAGGCTCCAAATGGATCTTTAAGAATAAGTTGAATGAGCAGGGAAAAGTTGTCAGGAACAAAGAAAGATTGGTTTGTAAAGGCTATGCTCAAATAGAAGGACTGGATTTTGATGAAACATTTGCACCCATAGCAAGATTAGAATCTATCAAAATATTTCTTGCCTATGCTTGTCATAAAAGGTTTAAATTCTATCAAATGGATGTCAAGTCATATTTTCTAAATGGAGATTTAAACGAAGACATCTATATGGAACAACTAGAGGGTTTCGAACTGTCTGATAACCCTGACTTTGTATGAAAGATGAAGAAATATTTATATGGGTTAAAACAAGCCCCTCATGCCTGGTATTACAGACTGGATATGTATCTCCAAGATAAAGGGTTCAAGAGAGGAACAATTGCCAACAATCTATATATCAAAACAGAGGGTAATGATTTTCTCATCATGTTGGTCTATGTAGATGCCATCATCTTAGGATGTAATAAGGATTCATTGGTACAATGGTTTGCTTCTGCCATGGAGTCTGAGTTTGAAATGTCTATGATAGGTGAACTGCCATTTTTTCTTGGTTTGCAAATTACTCAGAGGTATGAAGGAATGTTCATTTCTCAAGAAAAATATCTAAGAGAAATGTTGAAAAGGTTTCAAATGGAAGATTCTAAACCTGTGGGCACACCTCTGGTTACTAGATGCAAATTAAGCAAGGATGATGACTCACCTGATGTTGATCAAAGTTCATATAGTTCAATGATAGGCAGCGTGCTATACATCACAACATCTCGTCCAAACATAATGCATGCTGTTGGAATGGTGGGAATATATCAGTTTGCACCTAAACACAGTCATTTGCTAGCTGTCAAAAGGATATTCAGATATTTGAAAGAAACAATGAACTATGGACTATGGCATCCTAAGAATCAAAATTTTCAATTATCAGTCTACTCAGATGCTGATTGGGCTAACTGCATGGATGAAAGGAAAAGCACGAGTGGAGGTGTGTTCTTCTTAGGATATTCTTTAGTAGCATGGTTGAGCAAAAAGCAAGGTTCCATTTCTTTATCAACTATAGAGGCATAATACATTGTTGCTGCTACTTGTTGCACTAAGGTATTATGGATGATACATACTCTTGCAGACTTGGAGGTAAAATATACTGCATTGATCCCAATTCATTATGATAACACAAGTGCCATAAGTGTGTCAAAGAATCATGTATTCCACTCCAAGACCAAGCATATTCCCATAAAATACCATTTTCTGAGAGAGAAGGTCACCAATCAGATTATTCAGGTTCATTACATTCCAACCATAGAATAAATTGCAGACATCTTTACTAAACCCCTAGCCAAGACACCTTTTGAATATCTTCGTCAAAAGCTGGGTGTCATCCCGTCTCACATCTAAAGAGAATCCATCCTGTTAGGGGGAGTTTGTGTTGGTTGAATATCTGATACCTTCGAAAAATTACTGCAACAGCTCAGGGGGAGCGTGTTTTTTCTTTGACATTGATGTCAAAGGGGGAGAAGAACAACATGAATGGATTCTATGGTTGGAGATCGAGGTCTAAGAAAAATAGTGCAACCTTTCAGGGTTTCCATGAATGCCAAAGGGGCAGATTGTTGGCATGTTCATAGGAACAATGCGCTTGTCATTGATGGTAAGAACAGACAGGAAGGAGAAGCTCGGGAGGAGAAGCAACAATGATCGTTGGATCACCCATTCTGAATTCCTAATGGTTGTCATATATGAATTGAGATAGGAGGAGCACACAGATGGAGGACATATCTCAAGCGTTATATCTGAGCATGGGGACCAACCATCGTCGGATCTAGGAGAAGCTGTATGATCTTTAAAGTTCAACATGAAGTGGGCTTACAAAGTCCTGAAAACAGGAGGACCGTCCATCATCGGGTAGGACACATGGCTACAGTTCAACATTTCGCTGACCGAAAATTCAAAGGAAGGAATCTCTCTAACCTTCCAACTCATGATATGCGAAATCACAATAAGATCTGGGCCATCAGATATGGATTAATTACGAAGGACCAACAACCGTTAGATTTGGTGAAGCTGCAAGGCGGATAAGACCAAGAGTCATCCAAATCTCCAAAACTGTGAAGGAATCCTGGCCGTCCATCGAGGAAAATCGTGTGTCGTTGGATCTGGAGGACACATGTTGAAAGATTGTCATTTCATTGTCTAGAAAGTCAAAGGCACGAGGTGCTCTATTCTTCCAACTCGCGAAATGTGAAATAGTGAAATGATTTGAGCCATCGGATCGAGGAGAAATCTGGTCCGTCAATCCAAGAAGGACACGTGGTGAAAGATCATCTCTTCGCTGAATGGAAAGTCAAAGGAACGAGGTGTTCTAACCTCTCGAACTCACGATATGGGAAATCGTGAAATAATCTTAGCCGTTGGATCAAGGATGAATTTGGGCCATCAGATTCAGGAGGTAGTTCATGATATACCACGTCAGAAAGGACAAGTGGCAGTCTATGTCAACAAGGACACGTGGCGCAATCATACATGGACAAGTGTCAAGTTTACTCAGCATTTCAGGCCACTATAAATCACAATTTTGATTGACACGTGGCAACCACTCGACTTATGACATGATCGATACTTTCTGAAGACCGAGAAGATATGAGAGATCCCAAGAAGACCTCATGATTTCACTGAGAAGAAGGGACGAGGTAAGGGATAGGCTCAGGTCTAGGGAAAGGAAAACATGGCTTCTCCATATGTGAATCCCTGTAAAATTCCTCAATGTGAAAATACTTCCTCTTTGTAGAGTGAGCCTCTAATTGTTTTGAGATGGACACATCTTGGTAGTCTTCCAAAATTGAGGACAAAGGTAGCTGAAAGTACTCATGCAACAAGTCTGCATCAAAACAATATGCATCACAAGTCTCAAGGGATGATAGAAAATCATCCTGAAAATTTTGTGATCGGTCATCCTCAAATAAATCCGTAATCATGTCATGATAAGGCTGCCAAACATATGGATCATATACGCATGAAAAGTAGTCCTCTAAAGATGAAAACTCAAACCCCTTTTATTGAGGGCTACCATCAATGTCCTAAATGGGGTCTCTATAAAAAATGAGATGATCAAAATCCCACCCGCGTCTACCAGTCTGTATGAAAGTGTCTATATGCTCATCAACCATATCTAAGGTTCTTTCATAAGACCATCAACATGACTTAAAATGACCATCACTTTGCCTTCGTGTGTAGGAGTAGTAGAGGCATGGACGTCTTCATCAAGTAGAAGGGAAGATATGAGTGCTTCATCTTTGTCATATGTATCATCTGGATCTTCAACATGAGAAAATTAATCGGGATATTCTTGGTAACTTTCTTCATATGTTTGTCCTTCGAGCACTTATTCATTTTCAAGGGTTAGTTCTTTGGGAGGAAATAAATCTTTTATACGATTCATCATTTCCTCAACAACTTTATTAGCAACCTTTTCCTTTTCCATCAATGAAAGTGCCCTCTTCGAGGAATAACAAGTTTTGGATGAGGGTTCATCCCATGGTGCCATATTTCCATTGACTGAAAAGACACCTCAATGGAGTCGCCATATGAGATAAAGGCTCATCAAAGGATGAAAAAGGGGGGAAACAAGGGAATTTGGAGTCACCAGATGAGTCTCAAAGAGAGATCATCAAGGGTGGAAAGGGAATGTCCTTTAGGTGGAGTCGCTAGGAAAGCTAGGGAAAGGCTTTGAGATAGCTTGCAAAAGTGTCGTTAGGTTTTAGAAGATGATTCAAAATCCTCCCCAACAACAATGTAAAAAGGTTATTTCACAATTTGTAGGTTGGGAAAATCCTAAATCAACCACCAAATGGAGACAAATTAGAGAAAACCTATCCACTGTCACCTTAGGCAGGTGTTCCCGTCACTTTAGAGATGAAAGAATCACCTCAAAGGGGGAATCTTGGTGACCCTAGGGGGAAATGAGATGGAAAGTGGTTTGATGGAAGTGTATCCCCTATAGGTCAATACATTAAGTATGGAAGGGCTTGATGAAAGGTCTTGGTGGTAGCCATAGGTTACCAAGAGACAATAATACCTATAAAGAGTGATGTACCTGCCCGAGACAGAAGAACAAGCCAAGTATATGCATATAATGTTAGATGGACAAGAAAGTTAAGCTTGCTGTCCCTAATTGCAGTAGTAAACAGTGATGTATATCAACAACACAAATATAATAAGAGCTGCAAATAAAGATGCTAAAAGTCTATCAAATGATGCAAGAGATAAGTTAGCAAAACACTAGTACAACTCAAGTGTAACAGCATAATACTTTAGCATTAATGTAAGGTTGTTATAGATAGTGTTGCATAGATATTTTTGCAGCCTTATATATTTATCAAACAACTTGTTACAACAAATAAATGAACCACCAAAAATCACAAGTAATCCACCCAAAAGATGCGCCAGGCCTAGTAGATTGTAGGGGTAAATTATTAGCAACTTCTGATGGTTGAATTGTGAGTTATTCAAGAAAGTGTTTATGGTTTTCTGTAGCCCTAATGGCTGTAGCATTAAACTTATTACAACAGAAATTTGGTTGGCTAAAAGAGGACTCCCTTAGGGCACAAGAATGCTTATAACATGTAGAAGAAATTCCAACATGAATAATTCCAATATCTCGTAGTTTTACGTATCCCAATGCAATGAATTATTTCTCTAATGAAAGAGATTAGTTATTTTAACTATTGGGGGTGTAATCCCTTTTACTCCCTAGGTTAAGAAAAACTAGCTAAGGAAAAACCTAGGAGGGTGTAAGCCCTTTTACTCCTCCTAGTGTTCCTTTGTGCAACAACTTATTTCAAGACAGGACACTGGCCTTGGTGGTGTTGTGTTGATGCTTGAATCTGTTAGGACCGAAATGACAACCTCACAAGGATACAAATCCCCCTGCATTTTTATAGAGGTGGTACTCCTCTGTTATGATTTTCGTGGGACTCCAGGTCTCCAGAATGTGGGACTTTCACAGAAGTCTGTTGTGGTAATCAAATAAAAAGTAAAGATTCAAAAATGAAAAATGTTTTTATTTTCTTTTAAAGAAAGTTCCTGAGAATGGACCAGGAACCACACACATTCACACATTTAAAGTAAATAAGAAAAATTTCGTCACATCCATCATAATTGGGCTAAAGATTTCTGATCACATAAAAATAAAAGAAAGTGATCTGCATGCATAAGAGAACTTTAACAGAGTGATACATGGGAAGCTCAAATAAAGATAATGATAGAGCAACCTCAAATACTTTATATTCATAAAACTGGGTTACAAAGTACAATTGAGATTGTTCCCAAAATAGCTCTCTTAAAATTTCTAAAAAATATATAGTTCATTATATATTCTTCGAAATTTAAATGCGTTTGTCATAAAGACTGGGATTGGGGATCCCACGGACCATAAATAATATATATACAAGAATGAAGTTTGTAGAAGGAAGAAAGTGAGTGGCGGAAGACAACAAGACCTGGTAAGAAGAAAAACGAAATTATAAGTATTCAGTTAAACCTTTCTATTTAAAGAGGTGGAGTAACTGGATGAAGAACTCGATAAAGAAAGAAGGATGTGATCAATATGAAATTACTATGATGGCATCTCTCTCTTGTTCATTTGCTCGCTGGTGTCCTTTTATCGTTTTCATCAACGGTTACAAGAACTGTCTCAACTGCCTTTTTCCCTTTATCGATCAGTTTGTCGATAGATTTTTTAAACCACTCTTCGATGTAGCTTCTCATTGGTGCCACGTTGATTTCATGCTGAATTTTTATATCGAAAAGCTCGCCCTCCAAGTCCCTTAGATCAATGGAAATATTACACAAAGCTTCTTCAATATCTTGATTTTTTATGGAATAATCTACTAGCCAGTTATCTACATCATCTTCATTATACTCAAGAATGCCATAGAACTTGTCAAATGATAACCCTTTAAAGATCTTAACTTGTTCGTCAAAGGCTTGCTTGGTTAGGAACAACGAGTTGCAAATCAATTTGGGGTCTTGGAAATAATTGGTGCTCCCGACTAGGTCTATCTTAGTCAGCCTCTTGAATAATTCTTCCTTCTTTAATACAACTTGGTCACATTCTTGGACAATGATATTCAAGTTTTGACCTTTTCCTTCTAGCATGCGTTCAACTGTTTTATCCGGTTCAGAGAAGGGAGATCCTCCTCTCTTCTTCTCAACTCCATCATATTGGTAACTTTAAAACCGAAGGGTACAACCGCGTCAATGTAAAAACCTTCTCCATTTTTCAAATCCTCTTGTAAATATTCATGAAAGGCATGTGTCCTTGTTCCAAAATAAATCATGTTCTTTGACATCTCCCAAGATTTTGTAATGAGTTCCATTCTTTTCTTAATGTTCTTATCCACATAGAGTATAGCTAATGTGAGTAGGCTTGAGGATCCTTTCAGTTTAGTTGTAGGTGTGGTAGGCCCAATCATTGCTAAAGGACTAGCAAGTACTGGGAGAGGAATTAAAGCTTCTTCCAATTTTTTGAATTTTTCCTTTAACTTGGCGTTCTATGCTTCAAGGCCTCCAATAGAATCGTCTAGAGCATCTCCAGTTGTTCGGTGAATTTGGGAAATTTGGGAAGGCTGCATGTTCTGTAGGTTAACCTCTGAATGAGATTTCCCCTTTTTATTCTTTACATTTCTTTTCTCAATAATTAAATTTTTGGACTCGCTATAAAAAACAACGCTCTGAAATACAAAATACTCATCTTCATCGAAGTTTTCACTCTCAATTATTTCCATCAGAGGATTCTGGTGAGCCATGTACTCTAGTTGATCAATGTTGGGGAACACGTTTTCGATGTCAATCTCGAGTTCCATATCTTCGAGGGAGAGGTCATGGATGTCGCTTTCGACTTGAGGTTCTTCCTCTTCTTGCACAATATTTTTTCTTTTCTTCCTCAAGGGAAGTTTATGGGAGCTTTAAATTTTTCCCGAAGGAGAATTCTTATCTCCTCCTTCACCTGAAGACACGTCGGTCACTTTCTTAATTGGTTGGGTCATTGGAGCACCGCTCCAAGATGTTGTAATTTTTGGAGTGACAATTGGGGATTGTGTACTCTTCTCGCTGGGACCTTTTCCTTTCTGTTTGTAAGACTCATTGGTGCTGACTATTGTTTCCAGGTCACCAGTGTCACGAGTAGGAGTACCCAAGTCATTATCTCTATATTCATTCAGAACAATATTAATAAAAGAATTGCTGAAACCGATTGCCAATAGATGTTCTACAAAAATTACGCTAGGGTTGAACCCTTTTATCCTTTCAACATATCTTAGATTGAGGTTGTGGAAGTCGCCTGCAAATTCAACAATCTTGTTCATATTTTTGAATATGAAGTCCCCAACTTTCCAAGGCAGAGGTATGAATTGATTTTTTCTCTTTTCATGGAAAAAATGCAACCAACCATTGTACTGCCTTTCTACTTCATTAACAAATATTTTGTCAGATATGTGGCATGGAAGGAATGAAAGATTTTCCTTGGAACTGAAAATCCTTATGACATTGTAATTCTCTGTTTGTTCCAGTGTCCTCTTCCTATCCAAGAACTTACTCTCCTGGTCAGACATCCGGGGGTTGTCTTTTCCAAACAAAAAACCTTTAAAAGTTGAGACAAAGTCATTAAAAACTTCACAAAAATGCTGGGAGGCTTTGTGCCTCCATATTGTTTGATACCAGAAGGTTACCGGGTCGAATTCACAGTTTACCTTCTTACACACATATAATCTCGGAAACTGACAACAATGTGCTAACAGAAAAACCAAATAAGAGGACATAAATAATTTCTTCTCCTTTTTATATTATGACAATTGGGAAGAGATTTCAATGGAAATCCCCAATCGAAGATGGCTTGTTCCTTGACTGTGAAGTATAAACTGTAAAGAATCATGCGGGAAATGATGGATGTAGTTTCTTGTCCTGTTACCCTCGTGAAAAGCCAAGCAATTTCTCGGAAAGGATTTTTAAATGAGCCAACCTGCAATCTCGTGATGTCCTCAGGGACGACCGTTGGGTTCTCCAGGAACTCAGATAAGAGTTCTAACCCATTGTCATGATTCTTTAATAATTCTCTGCAATCTTCACCCTTGAAGGGAAGCGTTGGCTCGAGAAGCCTCAACATCTTACAAAATACTTGAAGCGATAGGGAGACAGGGGAATGGTCCAACAATTGAATGATCCACTGGCTTCGACTATATCTCTTGGTGCACCAGGCGACCAAATCCTTACAGTCGAAAACCTTTGGGACACATCCTGCACGAGCAATTCCAGACATCCAGATTACTTTCTTTTGGGTATAAGGGGATGCGTATTAAGAATATGCTCTGGACCACTGAAATTTCTGGTCCTCACGCCTGAAAATGTTCAATGTATCTCCACAGAATTGTTGTCAAGTTACTGCCATAAGTTGAAGAAAATGTTCCTTTCCTCCAGATAATGTTTAAAATGAATGCTTGAGAGGGATAATATAATCCTCCACAAATCCTGGTTTAATGCGTTTTAATAGGAGATCTCCTCGAGGCCTTAGCTTATTAATGACAACATTTATAGAACCTTCATGATGAGTTGTTAGCATTAAATAATAATAAATACATATTTGGAAACACGCCAAGGTGGTGGGGATGGACGAGGGCGAAATAAGATTTGAGAATTTTGTGAACCCGGGAACTCGCGAACTCGGGACTGCAAAAGGTCGAAAAATGAATAAGTATTGTAATGTGGTCGCTCGGACTTAAAAAATAAGGAATGAGATGCTTGGAAGCTCAGGGATACTAGGGATCAAAATGTAGATCACGGATCTTATGGATGCAAAATGTGTATCATAGAACATGAGGTATGAGAGTTCAACCTCGCCAACCCGGGAACCCGTGATTGCAAAATCGACCAAGTATAGGATAACATGGTAGTCGGTTAGACTTGTGATGTGAGGGTGTGGATGGACATGAGGATGAAATATGACTAAGTATAGAACTATAAAGGGAGAGTAGAAGGGAAAAAGAAAAAGGGGAAAACGAGTAAGTATAGAAGAGGGAAAAGAAAGGGAGAAAAGAAGTTGGGCAATTAGAAAAGGGGAGGGAAATTTCGGAAGTGGGAATTGATAACAATAGATTGTATGCAGTTATACTCCCCAATAATCTTAGAAAATTATACTTGTAACAAAGAAAGAAGCAACAAAATGGATTCTACCTAGTGCAAACATAAACAAGATAAACTCCTTCTTTAACCAAGACATATCCACCATAAAACAAGAAAAAGTACTCCAAGAGAGATAGCACATCACTTCTTCCACTAATAGGAAAGATAAACCATAGAAAGAGAATGTAACCAAAAGAGATGAAGAGAATTTTCCAAGAAGGGCACAAATTTCAGCCAATATCCTCTCACAAGAGGGAGAGTTATGTTCTAAAATGAGACTCACATGATCTCTATTTATATAAAAAGTTTAAAACATAGTTTGTCCACATAATTTAGGGTAAAACATAAGATAAGGGGTCAAAAACCCTTATATTACCCCTTTACACAAATAATAATATTTAATTTACACTTTAGCACATGAAAGAAACCCTAAAACAAGACGTCACCCCTCTTTAGGGCAACGATTTGGAACTTGGAGCAAGTCGTTGGAGTTGGGGATGCATGGCTAGGCATCCAAAGGCCACATGTCATTCATCCAAGCCTTTTACTCATGGTTCAAAGATTCCATCCTTTAGAACATGCCATATTTCCTCATCACCACTCAAAACCCCCTCAAGCATGACTTCAAGCCCCTTAAGGTGAAGTTTTTAGCCTCTAAATCAAGTCATTTGACTTTTGAGGGCATGGTGAGGTCATACAAGGTGTCTTCTTGGCCTCCAAAGGCAATTCATCATGATTTGACATGTGGGACCTTGACATCCAATCCGTGGGCTTCAAGCCCCATGGAAGCCCAAGCTAGGCTCGTTCCTCCAAAACTGTCCACCAAACAAGGTCCTGCAAAACAAATAGGTACGCCCTACAAGGATCTGAAGGAAAAATATCATGGAAAGTGAAAACCACTTCTAATAAACAAGGCACCTAAACATGTGCATCAAAACTACCTCATCAAATTAAACAAGTTCTGAAAGACCCTATACAATTGACCAAGTTTAGGTATGGGAGGGGTGTCACAAAAGTCTTATTGGCTGGTAGACCAAAACCCTCAAGTAGGGGATGCTCCTAAGGATTCCCCTTCAAGGCCATATATTGGATGATGAGGTGGAAAAGGGGTTAGAATTCATAGGTCAATGAGTTTCATGACATACAAGGGCTTGTATTATCTCATTTATGGGTGCCTTTGTAGGGGGTGTGTTGCACCTTCTTCCTCAATGCAACCTTTTTCCAAGCCCATTTATTTCCATTCATTAATTAATCAATGATCCAAACACGTGTGCACCCACAATAGCGAATCAATTAGCTTGGGGGGCAGTAAGACCGTGTCACTTGAATAAAGAGGTACACAAAGTGCCATAGGGCTATCCATGTAAAATGTTGTAACTCACTTGTGTTAGTCTTATATCTAAGCGAGATATTTATTATGTGTTTGATATTATGCATTTCTTTAATTCTTTCAACATAAGCAATTCATTGTTCTTAATACCTGACTGGGAGAGCATATAGAAGGTTTATTTTAGGCTCTTATTTGCCTTCAACCCCTTCTTCCCCTGAAATTTGGTACATGCCCTTCTTGGGTCACTAAAGTCAATGGGCCTAAAAGAGTGCAATATTATGGGAGTGTAATGAACAAAAAGTGGTAAGCATGGTCGGGAATGGTATGATAACCCCTTAAGGGACTCCAAGTTGCAAACCTTCCCCAAAGGTTGGCTACTTACTAGGTTGCTCCAGTTTGGATATGGGTCCTCTCTATTCTAGGGTGACCATTCAAATCTTGAGAAAGTTTTCTATTTTCTTCATAAAAAATTCTCATATCTCCTATGCTGCTCAGAGATGTGTGCATGAGCTCCTTTTCTCATTTGCACCATCTATTTTGTGATTTTGTGACTCATCTCTGTGGGTATTGGCTCCTTGTTATTTTTTGTGGGTTCAGTCTCTGTGCATCTGTCTTCTCTCCATCCTCTGCAAGTTGTTTATGTTCTCCTCTGTGAATCCACGTGCTCTGTCGGCACAGGAGCAGACCCATGGTTCAATGCTACAACAACGCATCAACAAAACCCTAACTACCAGCCCTTTCGGCAACATCTGCGAATCATATGCAGTCTCACCCGAAGTAGCTATAGGGGTTTGCAGGAAAAAAGTGTCTACAATTAGAGGGAATGCATAATGGTTTCACAGCAACAATACACAGTCATCTAGTATTCTTTATCTTCCTTAATCCTACTATGCAAGTTATACTTCAGATCTACTCAATATCACAATAGCAACATATCAAATGATAGAGAACACAACATCAATCACACACAAAAAAATATATACATGGTTCACCCTCTCCCTAGGGCTACGTCCACATAACTGTGCTTTATAATATATTGAGATGAAGCATACAATTCTTGTTTGCGCTCTTAGATAGCATATCTTCTTTCTTCTCCTCCCTATCTCTCCCCTCCCTACACACCAAGTTGTAGGGTTGATCTTCACATCTAGATGAAGATCTTACAATACTAGAAGGCTCTACACTTAACACTTCTCTCTCAAACAACAATAATCACTCATGCCAACAACAAAAATAGAACTCACAATACCAACAACCCATACCAGGTCCTTTAGACCTCTATTTATACATTACAATAGTTCTCAGACACCCTTATGTTAAAACCTAAGTGTCAAAACCCTAGATACCAAAAGCCTAGGTCAACTTGACTCACGTTTTTAGGGCTTCTCCAACCTATCTTTCCTTCCTTCTCGCGCGGTGCTCCAAAGCATCCAACGGTAACTTTTTCCGCTTGTTGAGTTTTCCACAATCCATCTTCCTTTCAGATCTATCATCCTCGATCTTCTCGTCCAACAACCTGATTTCTCTTAATTCACACCGTCTTTTCTACTCTTTTGCTCACTTCGACCCAATATCAGTCACTGTGTCTTCCGCGTAGTTCACATTTCACCTTTTCTTCCTTGATCTTCACTTGCTTCCATAACTAAGGGCCAACAGGCCCCCAACACTCACCTATGACTCGTCCCGAGGTATAAGCTAGGTGCCTCCTCGAACACTTTCTGTCTTACAATCTGTAATACTTGATCCACTGTAGGATATTGTCTTTCAAATAAGAAGGTATTTACAAAGTTCTGGGTCATACCTTCCAAATATGCAGTGATGAAGCATAGTTCTGCTTGTAGGTACCAGTTGATAGGGGTTGTGTCCAGCGTATTTATGAATCTATACACCCACTTCTCTTGAGGAATGTTGCTCCAGGATTCCTTGCATCTTCACACATGGTCCTTTGGACAACTTCGACCTGTGTATCTAACTTCACAACTTTCTACTTGCTCTGAAAATTGCGCTGTCATCAAAGTGCGACATTGTACCCAGTCTGTAATATTGTTTTTGTGTGTCCCTCACCATCTTGCTGTAGTTGATTTCACGACCTCATCCATTTCCAACAATCTTTGTTGTGTTGGTACAATTTCTTCAAAGTTCACCAAGAATGCTTCTAAATGATTCAGACCGTCAAAGGTGGGCAAGTTACTTACTGTTGTGCCGATCCAGCGAACTTCTCGGGTTAATCTAGCACATTTCCTTGTAGATTCTTCATACATTTTGTTCTTCTAGTTCTCCAGTGCTTCTTCTGAATTTGATGAACATGCGCTATCACTTTGTGAGCTCAAATTCCCATCCACCGTAGGATTAATGTAGTCCTGCTGTCTGGCTGTTAATTTGTATATGCTTTCTAGTTCATATGCGTGGTATTCTTCTCTGATGGGTTATGCGTATCACTTACATTCATCGGGATCTAAAGGTGAAATGACCCTAAGGCCATCTCCTTCAAACGTCATTTTTATTTTTTTTAAATCAACCACAATGGAATTATTGAAAGCCCAATCAATTCCTAACAGCACAGGGTAAGGACAACTATCATCAACTATCTTAATCACCTCAAAGTCTACAAATGTCCTTACTCCGTTGATGTCCGTAGGGACATGTTCCAATCTGCCAAAGGGGGTTACTACCTGCTGGTTAGCCATCCTAAGCCTGATAGGGGAATAGATCAACTTCGGTTTTCCCATCAGTGCCCAGGTCTGCTTCATCATGGCATTGACTTCCGACCCTAAGTCGAGGACCACATAGTTTATATCATACTCTCCAATTTGAGCATTCAAGTGTAGTTCCTTATTTACACTTCTCATTTTTGAGACTTGGTGTACTGCTCTACTCACTAAAGGATCTACCCTTCCTATCTCATACTGTATGACCAAAATTTTCATTTCTTGTATGGCTTTCTCATCTTTAATCAGCTCTATAAACATATATAAGAAACTGACAAGTTTACTAACCTCTTTTCCATCTCCGGGCGAAGAAGACTGATCAAATGCCAGAGGCATTCCACATTCTATTACTTCTGGTCGTGTCTTCAATGAAGAACCTTTATCTCCCCTGAATTCATTTCTTGCCTCCTCAAATATTTGTTTTTCTTTATTTGCATCAAATGTTTGTGCCTCTCAGTAGCTTTCCTGACTCTTGATTCTTCTGTAGTCTTTCCTTGGACCATTCTGTCTTCTCTTGTAAAAATGACTCCTCTAGTGATAATAACGACTCTGAGATCTGCTCCGCAAGGTTATTCTTTGATTAGTTGTATTTGCGGGTTCTGCTGAGGTCCCCGTCTCTCCTGAAGTTTAGCCAGAAATGCTAGACATTCCTCAATAACATGCTCGAAGGAGTTGCAATAGCTGCAAGTGGTACAAGGGTTCTAACAGTCCCTTGCCAAGTGTCCTAGCTGTGCATAGTTATGACAGATTATCTATCCTTGACCTTGACCCTTACCTCCTCCTCTTCCTATTCCTCGGAATCCACCACGAGGGTTGAAGTTTCCTCTCCCAGGGGAGTTATACTGCGCAGTTCTTCCTTCTTGCTGTACTTCACCTTGAATTTTGTATATATCCCTTGACCTTTTGTGCATGAGGTCATAAGCCCTACAATCCCTGTCATCATGTCCTACCGACTTACAGAATGAGCAATACAGATTTGTGGGTGTCTGGACATATATTTGCAGATAGTAACATTCACTAGGGTGATGCCGATTTCTACATACCTCACACTAGGGTAGGGTAACTTGCTTCAAGGGGCTCGAATCTCTAGAGGCCAAGTATTCATGGAATAGGGGATAATGCTCCTTGTCATGGCCTTCTGATTTGCATCTGATACACCACATGTCTTCTCTTTTATCTTTTCCCTTGTCTTTCTTCATATCTTCGACCTGTAGTGATAAGCTAGTTAGTTGACTCAAGATTTGACTCATACCTGAGCTGGATTTTCCCATCGGGGTTGATTCTAATTTCACGATGATTCCCAGTGCCTCGACCTGCGAAGTAATATTATGTTGCATCAGAGGAACTCTGATGTGTGGCAAGAGGGAAACAATGAACCATTCCTTGTTCTTCTCATCTGGGATCTGGAAACTCAAGTTGCCCGTCAAGGTTTTAAACCTCTGATCGAACTCCCATATGGGTTCAACTATTCTCCGCTTGATTTCTTTTAGTTCTGTAATGCACTGTGAATATGACTTAGGTTTCTTGAATTCAACAATCAACGCGTTCTTGATCTCATTCAGTGGTTTAGGCTGGGCAATTCCCTTAATAAACTTCATGTACCAGCTTAGTGTGCAGTCTCTTATGGTAGTACTAAACTGAGTTCGTTTTACAGCTTCGTCGGTGATGTTCTTAATACTCCATACGGCTTCGCATAGAAACCAGTGATGATCAGGATCTTCAGATCCATCTCCTCTGAAGGTGGGTAACCTCATATCATCTACCATAGGTCTTCCTAGGTTTCCTAACTGAGTATGTGGTAGAATACTAGTAACAGTTCTCTAAGCGCTCTGGTGACTTTGATTACTTTGATTTCTTAATGTTGCTGAAACAACAATAGGATTAATAGTGCTTACTTCGATAGTTGGCACAGTTCCTGAAGTTTCTGGCTCTTCTCGGTGAGGTTCCTCTGTCCTAGTGGGTTCTGAATGCTCTTCGTCTATCAAATCTGCCTCTTCTCCACTGTAGAAACCCTCATCCCTGTAGTTCTACTTAAACATGTTCGCGAGAGGAACTTCTTTGAACACTCTCCCACTACATGTATGTACAACCTATGTTTCATTGTCGATGTCTGAGTTCTTGAACATTATCTCTTCAATCCAGCAGACTACTATATCTTCAAGATGTTCTTCTCATGCAATAGCATCTTGATCTTCAGCTTCAAAAAATGTAAAAATTTTCCTCTAGGCCCCTTAAAGAAATATCTCTCTGCTTGTCTATATGAATCTACTCTGTCAACAACAAACTCAGTGATATACCCTCCAATGGTACTATAAAACCAGTAATCTACCGCTCTTGACACGACGTTATCAACTCTCTTGACCTTCTTGATCAACGTTGACGTCCAAACTACAGGTGGCCTAGATCTGATCTCAAATTGGGTATCTTCTAACCTAGCTAACCACTCATATAACTCCCAATGGATTCCTCCAAAGAAAATATCATGTATATCAGTAAAGATATATCTTTCTAGCCAATCCTCTGTACTAAGATTGGGTTTCTTGTTCTGGGTTTCAGCGAAGTCCTTTTCTTGATCCTCTATCCACTTCTAAATCTCTGTATTTGATGGAAACCACCTTGACATTCCCTCAAGAAGATTCTTGTCCCGGAAATAGAACCATTTTTTGGCATAGGGGTAGACCCAGGGTTCAACGCTACAACAACGCACCAACAAAACCCTAACTACCGACCCTTTCGACAACACCTGCGAAGCAAATGAAGTCTCACCCGAAGTAGCTATAGGGGGTTGTAGGACACATGTGTCTACAACCATAGGGAATGCATAATGGATTCACAACAACAATACACAATCATCTAGTATTCTTTATCTTCCTTAAACCTACTGTGCAAGTTATACTTCAGATCTACTCAATATCACAATAGAATCATATCAAATGACAAAGAACACAACATCAATCACACACAACACAAGATATACGTGGTTCACCCTCTCCCTAGGGCTACATCCACAAAACTGTTCTTTATAATATATTGAGATGAAGCATACAATTCTTGTCTATGCTCTTAGCTAGTGGATCTTCTTTCTTCTCCTCCCTATCTCTCCCCTCCTTGCACACCCAGCTGTAGAGTTGATATTAGCACCCAGCTGAAGATATTACAATACTAGAAGGCTCTACACTTAGCACTTCTCTCTCACACAACAATAATCACTCATGCGAACAACAAAACTAGAACTCACAATACCAACAACCCATCCCAGGTCCTTTAGACCTCTATTTATACATTACAATAGTTCTCAGACACCCTTAGGTAAAAACCGAAGTGTCAAAACCCTAGATACCAAAACCCTAGGTGTCTAAAACCCTAGGTCAACTTGACCCATGTTTTTAGGGCTTCGCCAACCTGTCTTTCCTTCCTTCTCGTGCAGTGCTCCAAAGCATCCAACGGTAGATTTTTCCGCTTGCTGAGTTGTCCACAATCCATCTTCCTTTTAGATCGATCTTCTTGTCTGACAACTTGCTTTCTCTTAATTCACATCGTCTTTTCTGCTCTTCTTCTCACTTCAAACCAGTATCAGTCACTGTGTCTTCTGTGTAGTTCACATTTCGCCTTTTCTTCCTTGATCTTCGCTTGTTTCCATAACCAAGGGCCAACATGCTCTTCCTCTTGTTTTTTTTGTTGTTTTTCTACTTTTTCCTTCTTCTTCCTCATTGTCCTTGGGATCCATGATAACTTCTATCAGAAGTAATCCCTTGGTGTGAATATATCGTATTGAAGGGGCAAATATTGTGCATCCTTCGAGCTAGAGTCTCAGTCAACCCTTCACTCTTCCAAGTATCAGATTAGACATCAGTTATAACTGCTCAACTACCCAACCTGATGACCATTAACAAGTTCCTTGAGTCAATGAAATATAGGTACATTGGTCTGATCATACATTCAAGTTATGTAGGTGTAGGCTGGATTACTGGGAAACATTCCTATTTTCTTCATTAAAACTTCCCAATCCACCTCACTGGTCCCACCCATGGTATCATGGCCAGTACTCAAGGATTCCTTCCCAATCATCTCTCTAGTGTGTTTCATTAACATAAACACAATCACAAGCTTCATTAATCATAATACATGAAGTATTAACATAATTACAATCATGGGATAAAAGAAGGTGTTACATTCCTCTCCCCCTTAAAGAAACACTGTCCTAGGTGTTTTAAACACCATATATACAATTTTATACATGGAACAAAAATGGGTATGACATATTCATGATATCTTATAGTTCACAAGTGGCCTCATGTTCTCCAAAGTGTTTCCATTATACCTTGGCTTGCATGATGACTCGGTTCCAGAGCAATGTATCTCTCCTATCCAAGATGCATTGATGCTTGGGATAAAATTCTCCCTCTAGTTCCCCCTATATCGCAGTCCAATCAATAACATGATTAGAATCATGAATACACTTATTTAATAAGGATACATGGAACACATTGTGAGCTATAATAGTAGGTGGAACGACAAGTCTATATGCCATTGGTCCCACTCTTTCCAGGATTTCAAATGATCCACAATAACGAGGCTCTAACTTGGCACAAGTCCCCATCCTTAGGGAGCTTCTCTTGGGTTTTACCCCGAGATACACATGATCTCCCACCTTAACCTCCTTATGAGTTCCCTTGCTGTCTACATAGATCTTTTGCCTATCCCGAGATACTTTCAAATTATGCCTTATTCTGATCATTGCCTGCTCCATTTCCTTTAGAAATTCTGGTCCAAGTGTGATCATATCCACTGGACTATCCCAACTAATTGGAGCTTTACATTTTCTACCATACAAAGCCTTGAATGGGCTCATCTTCAATGATTCTTGATAACCATTGTTGTAGGAAAACTCTATCAGGGGTAGAAATTTCTCCCACTATTTGGGTTGATGCATGACATGCATCCTTAACATGTCTTCCAACACTCTATTTATCTTTCGGTCTAACCATCTATTTGAGGATGGAAGGTCATGCTGAATGCCAATTGTGTTCACAAGCCTGCTAACAAGCCTTTCCATAATTTCGAAGTGAATTTCACATTTCTATGGGTGAAATCATGAAGATGGGTAACACTTTTGTGAGAATCAGGTCTCCAAAGTTCCCAGCAGCAATTTTTCGGCCGAAAATTTGCACGTCAAATTGAACGACGCCCTCAAAATTCACGTACAATATTTTTCGGATGAGTTTTTTTCCTGCGGTGAACATATTTCGGACGAAAGAATTTTTTGCCGAAAGGTTTATTTTTAACGGATTCCGTTAAAAACTAGGTTTCGACCAAAAAAATATTTCGGTCGAAAACCTGAAAATGGGACTGTTTGTAGAAAACTGCAAATTCTCTCCAGCTTACTTGATCTTTGGAGGTAGCATATGCCTACAAATACTCATAATTTGGTTTTAGAATTGATACCAACATATTTAAAATTGAATCTACTTTCATTGGGTATAAATTGTTTTCATTTTCATTGTTTTTATCTAATTTTATAAAAAAATCACTGCATAATATTTTTAGGTGGGATTATGATTCAGTGAAATGAAAAATCCATATCTCTAAAAATACAGTGGAAAATTATGGAAAATTTATATTCATAATCCTTAAACTATTCTCTTCAAAAGTGTATTTTTATATTTTACTTTTAAGTAAAAATTAAGATAGATTCATGGTGGGGGAAAACATGTGTTTAAAATCTGTAACTTTTTCAGATTGGTCAAGTTCAAAAAATTCTAGAAATTATAATATTCATCCGTTAGATTCAAAACTATAGTCATCACAAAATAGATTCTTTGTAGATTGTTGCAGTATATTTCATTTGTCAAAAACAAAAGTTTTATAATGTATACATTCTTGGGGGGGAAAATAACTCATTATCTTTCCCTTTATTTTTAAGGAACATACTATCAAGCAATTGCCAAATTGACATATCAAATATCAATAAATTTTTTTTGAAAAATAGTGAGTAGAAATCTAACAAAATTCTTCACAAGTTTTGTTTTTACAGTAAAGTAAAATTATAAATAAAAAAAATACTTTTGTTTACCGAAAGTTGAAGAACCTGTTAAAATAAAATAAAAAAATCTCATAAAACAAGTAAAAGTGTTACCCATCTTCATGATTTTACCACTATATGAAATGATAGTCTTGGGAAAACTAGGCAATCCGAAAATGTTTTTCATGAAAACATCAACAAAATATATATCTTTAAAAGTAGGTTTGATGGGAATTAAATGAGTTTCCTTGCTCAACTTATCCACCATTACCATTATTACATCATGTTTCCTAACTTTCTTTGGCAAACCAATAATAAAATCCATGGATATTGTCTCCCACTTCCATTCTAGAATTTTCAATGGTGGCAATAGTTCTGCAAAGTGCTTGTGTTCAAATTTGACTTGTTAACACTCCAAACACTTGACAATATAATCAACGATGTCTTGCTTCATGCTTGGCCTGTAATACAATTGCCTCATTGTTGTTATCATTTTCTGATAACCGGGATGACCCACATAAGGCCTTCAGTGAAATTCATCGATAATGAGGTGCTTCAACTCTATTGAATCAGGTACATATAACCTGTTATTTTACAACATTAGTTCATATGCTGTAAGTTGATATCCCTCATACGTTTTCTCACTTTGTTCTTTCTTCAAACCCTCTCTTACTAGATTGAAAAACTATCTTCTTGCAAGAGGATTCTAATTATCTGCTAGATTTCAGAGTCACCTACACTTGTTGTTGCTAAGTGTATTGTCAACACACTTTGGTTGAGTGCATTTGCCACTATATTTTCCTTCCCTTTTATATGTTTGATCTTGAAATCAAACTCGCTAATTAACGCCATACATTTGGCCTGTCTAGCATTTAATCATGGTTGATCAAATAAATACTTTAGACCACAATGATTTATTATCAAGACAAATATTCTTCCAAGCAAGTAATGCCTCCACTTCTTCAGCGCATGCACAATCGCTGCAAGTTTCAAATCACGGGTGACATACCATTGTTCATGCTCATTCAACTTTTTTTATTTATAACAAATCACTTGTCCTTCTTGCATAAGAAATCCACCGAATCCTTCCCTGGAAGCATTGTGCAAACCACAAAATCCTTCTAAGGGTCTGCAATCTTCAAAATAGGGGCATTGGTCAAGAGATGCTTCAATTGTTGAAAGTTGGCTTCACACTCTGTTGACCATACAAATTTCTTCCCTTTTCTCTGCAAGGAAGTAATGTGATGACCAATCTTGGAGAATCCCTTAATAAACCTTCTGTAATACCCAACTAATCCCATAAATGATATTACCTCAGTTACAATATGAGGGGAAGGCCAATACATGATTACCTTGATCTTCTAGGCATTTACTACCACTCCCTCTACTGAGATTATGTGGTCTAAGTATTGCATCTCCATATGGATGAATTCACACTTGCTATAATTGGAATATATATGGTAATTTATCAACACTTATAACAACAACTTAAGGTGTTCTTCATGCTCTTCCTTGGTCTTAGAATACACTAGAACATCATCAACAAATACAAGAACGAACTTATCCAAATATTTGTTGAGAATATTGTTCATCAAACACATGAAGGTAGTTGGTGTGTTAGTAAGCCTAAATGGCACTACCACAAACTCATAGTGTCCATACCTATTTCAAAAATTTGTCTTGTGGATGTCCTCATCCTTAATCCTGACTTGGTGATATCCAGATCTCAAGTCAATTTTAGAGAAGATTGTAGCTTCTTTGAGATGATAAAAAATATCATCAATCATGGGCAATGGATACTTGTTCTTGATGATCATCTCATTCAACTATTAGTAGTCAATTCACAATCACAATGTACCATCCTTATTCTTCACAAACATCATAGGTGCTCCCCACATGGATACACTCGACCTGATATACCTTTTATCCATCGTTTCCTTCAATTTCACTTTTAACCCCACCAACTCTAGCATACTCATTTTGTATGGTACTTTTGATGCTGGTACTGCTCTTGGTAAAAGATCTATTGAAAAATCGAGATCTTGCTTAGGAGGAAGTCTAGGTACCTCCTTTGGGAATACATCTTTAAATTCCCACAACACTAGGTGATCCTCAATTTTCAGCTTCTTACTCTTTAATGCATTAACAAAGTTACCAACTTAACGAGAACTCTCCAGATTTCTCGTTTTCTTGAAGGTCGCATTTTTAACCCCCGTTTCAAAAATTGGTGCTATCGATATCACCCTTTTTTTTGGAGGTGGTTAAAATCGAGACTTGTTTGAAACCACACCCTTGACATTACGAACAAAACCCTGAAATTGACCCTCAAATCGAAAGTAATGCTACCAGTAGCACCGTTTTTTTTTTTTACTTAAACTATGACCTAATTGAAACTATGGCCCTTACCGGTGACACCACTTTTGTTTTTGAGTTAAAACTATGACCTAATTGAAGCAATGACCTTGACCACTGGCACCACTTTTTTTTTTTCAATTAAAACTATGACATAATTGACATTGTGGCCTTGACCACTAACACCACTTTTTTTTTTCAAGCTAAAACTATGACCTAATTAAAACTGTGGCCTTGACCACTGGCACCACCGCAAATAAAACACTGAAAATTGACTCCAAAATATAAAAGTGTTATAACTTGATAATTTATTTATCAATTAATTTTATTTTTTAAATGATTTACATTAAAAAAATAATTGATCTGGAAAAAAAATACCCCTAAACAAATTCTTTAATTTAATGAAAAAAACAAATTTTCTTTTGGAAATAAAGAAAAAAAAACAATTTATGTTAAAAAAATAATGCAAATTGTGATTGTTTAATTAAAAAATAAAAAATGAACTTAAAAAAAAGTAAAATTTAAAATTTCCGGGGAAAAAAAATTAAAAGTAACACTTAAAACACAAAATTTAAAGAAAAAAATACCTTTAAAAAAATACATTTTTTTTTTTAATTAAAAAACAATCTAATTTTTTTTTAAATAAAAAAATTATTTTAAAAAATAAAAATTAAAACAAATATCTTTAAAAACAAATACATTTTTTTTTAAATTAAAAAACAATCTAAAAAAATTTAAAATAAGAAAATTATTTAAAAAAAATACAATATAAAGTAAATTTAAAATAAAATATCAAGTAGAAACATTAAAATAAATAAAAGTAAATTAAAAGAAAAAAAAAAAAAATTTAAAATTTTAAAACTAAAAACTAAACTAAATTAAAAAATGTAAAATAAAAATACAACAAATTGCCAATGGGGTGATGCTCGACATCGCCTCCTTGGTACTCACGTGACCCAAACAACCCATGGACATTCTACGTCCGTGGGGGAGGGTCCCCCTCGACACCCATGCAAACCAAAACTAAAATTAAAAATTAAAATTTAATTTTAATTTTAAAAATTTGGTTTAATTAAAAATTTTAATTTTCAATTTAGTTTAATTTTAAAATTTTAAACTGAATTTTAAAATTTAGTTAGTTAGTTTGTTTTTTATTTATTTTTATTTTTATTTAATTTATTTTGTGGTTGTTTAATTTTTTTTCAATTCACTTTAATTTTTTTTTAATTGTTTCTATTTGATATTTTGTATTTATTTTTATTTTGTGTTTTAAGTATAGTTTTTAATTTTCCTTCCAAATTTTAATTTTATTTTTTTAGTTAATTTTAATTTTTTTTTTATT
>ML777280.1:592145-605498 GCA_009831015.1 Picea engelmannii | reverse complement strand
TTCTTTATTTCCAAAAGAACATTTGATTTCTTTACTTAAATTAAAGAATTTATTAAGTATCGTTTTTAATTCTCCCCCAAATTTTAATTTTTACCTTTTTTTATTTTTATTTTTTAAGTTGATTTTTAAATTTTTTTATTTAAAAATCACATTTTGCATTATTTTTCAACACAATTTGTTTTTTTTTTCTTTATTTCCAAAAGAATATTTGATTTCTTTCCTTAAATTAAAGAATTTGTTTAGAGGTATTTTTTCCCATTTAGTTATTTTCTTAATGGAAATAATTAAAAAAAATAAAATTAATTGATAAATAAATTATCAAGTTATAAAACTTTTATATTTATGAGTCAATTTTCAATGTTTTATTTGCGGTGGTGTCAGTGATCAAGGCCACAATTTCAATTAGGTCATAGTTTTAACTCAAAAAAAATGGTGCTAGTGGTCAAGGCCATAGTTTTAATTAGGTCATAGTTTTAACTCGAAAAAAAAGGTGGTGCCAGTGGTTCAGGCCACAGTTTTAACATAAAAAAAAAGTGGTGCCAGTGGTCAAGGCCACAGTTTCAATTAGGTCATAATTTTAACTCAAAACAAAAAGTGGTGCTACTAGCAGCATCACTTTTCGATTCGAGGGTCAATTACAGGGTTCTTTTAGGGTTCTGTTCGTAATGTCAAGGGTAAAGTTTCAAACAAGTTGCAATTTCAACCACCTCCGAAAAAATGGTGCTACAGGTAGCACCAATTTTTTATTTGGGGGTTGATTTTTGTGTTTTTTACCTAAAAATATGATATTTTTGGGCTAGAGTTCTCATTTTGAGGTCACAGTTCTTGTTAAGTCGGTAACTTTGTTCATTGAGTACTTGTATTGCATACAAGGGACACTCTTTTCAACTAAATTACTTAAGTTGCAGTGTTGATATTTTCCTAACTAAAACAAACTTCTGAATTCCTTACAACACCCTCGTGTTGCCTTTTTTGTCTTCACACTCTAAGGTCTTGTCATAAAGCCTTGTCACGGTAGTTCAATTTTTCCTTATGGACAACCAACCAACCCATGCCTAACAACACACCATATGGTCCTAAGGGTAGCATATTCAAGGCTGCTTGAGTGTGCAGTCCACTCATTTCAAATGGGCATGCCTTTATTACCTCTGCAACTTTTATCTTAGTCCCTGTGGCTAACTGAACCAACCATGTCTTTGAGTGTTTCTTTATATGTAAGGAACATGCTTCAACAACTTGAGGTGAAACATAACCGAGATTAGAATTAGAGTCAATCAAAATAGAAATGGGTTGCTTGGTAGTTATATCTTCTAGCTCCACCAGAAAAGCTCGGTGATAAGCCTGCTGAGTCTCAACAACTGCATATATTATCGACACACTTCTGGCAACATCATTGACCTTAGTAGCCTCCTAAACACGGTAGAATATTTTTCTTTCATGCTTCCTGTGAGGACAATATCTCAACATATGTGCCTATCCACAACGCCAAAACTGTAGATGTCCCTTCTTCCGTTCCTCTACTCTTACCCTTGCCTGCTATGTTGGCCTATTTCCACTCTGAGATGGAAAGTTATGCTGGTGCACACTTATGCTCGGATGAATAAATTGGGCACCTTTCTTGGAATTCTTATATTCGTATGATTTAAATCCCTTCTTCTAAAATCTAGGTTTATCCTTTCTCTTCCAATCCTTAAGAGGCTCCTTCATATGCTTGGATTGATCATAACAATACTTATCCTTTCTGATGGTATCCTCCAAAGACTCAATCCTATCCTGATAGGACTGGGGTAATCGATGGAGGAAACACTATAACCTAGCCTTCTCATCCTGGAGGTAAGAAACATACCTCAACAACTCTAACAATCTCTTGGCATAAACATCCATGGTAAGTTGGTCCAACTTGTGTTCATGGAACTCTTTAATCTCGCCATCATAGTATTTCTCTAATAGATATGCTTTCTTGAAATATTTCTCAAACTACTTACAGGTCAGCTTGCTTTCCTTCAATCCCTTAACTTCCTTGAGATCCTCCCACCACATGGAATCTCCTCCATTCACATTGAAGATAGCTATCTTTTCCTTTGTATTTTTATGAGTAACTGTGGACCTGGAAATCCCAACAGACAAGCCTCAACTTGTTCTCCTTTCTTGATTTCTCCATCAAAATTTAGGTGGCTTATCCTTCTTGAATTATTATGTCAGAGAAATTTGTGAGTGTCTCTTCTTGTTCCCAGGAACACTTGATCTAGTGTCATTGTTGGACACTTCTTCTGTAGTGGCCTTCCGACTAGATGAACATGTGAAAATACTTCCACTAGCACTGCTTCTCTTAGCATCTTGATGCCTTTTCTTGGAAGAACTTCTTCCTACATTACTGTGAGCTAGTCCATGATTCTGTACATCTAAAGAGATCTTCAATTTCTCTAACTGTTGTAGTCAAGAATTACTATTTGTTGGACCTTACTGCAAGTGCTTATGGATCTTTGATAAACTCTGTAGTAATACTACATTCAACTCTTTCTATTCGGCTTGAGCTCTCATGAGCCTTTCATTGTATGTTTTCAGACTTCTTACAATGCCTACCAAATATGGAGGGGTTTCTTTGGCCCTCCTTCCATCAAACTCTTCATCTTAGAAATGTGAGGTGTCCTCCATACTATGTTGCACCATTCACCTTTATTTCCTTTTCAATACGTCCTACGTGTTGAAAAAGTAAAACACTACTAGCCATTAAATTAAAATCATCGACATAAAATTTTCAGCCTCATCAAACATCATTCAACCTTTAACAATCCCGAGCCAGGATTCCACTCTTGCTCAAAACCATTGTCAGTATTCATATACACAGTTAAATAATCAAAATTAAAACATGCACTTATAGTATATAAAATTTTCTTAAACAATCATGCGGTCTTGGCAACCCATTCAAGCCTAGAGTTTGAACTTTGCTATGATACCACTCTATAGCACACATGAGCCCATAAACACTCTTAGGTTGGTGGGATGTCCAATTTTCACTTCCATAAATCCTTAGGTATCACATTTTTACCCTCAACAATCTTCATCCATCGTGGTGCACATTAGGACTTCATCTTCCTTCTTTTGCGCTGCTGGCAACTGTGACAAATCCCTAGGCTTGTCACCCATCTTTCGATCAAATATGTGACAAAATGTTGCTACACGGACAAGGGAACAAACATCTCTGATTGAATGACTACAATCCATCTTGAGGCAACCAAATTGATGGTCGGTGGTTAATCAGGTTCTCTATCCATCAGGAAGGCAAGTTACACAACCCATGTTCTCTTCTTGATGAAACTTCTTTGATGGACCTATTCCCAACAAATCCAATGGTATTTAGAACTAGAAACTAACAACCCTGATGAAATCGGTACCTTAAACCACACGTTGTTTAATGCCTCACCCATCCTCCATGTAACACATTGATAGGTGGGATCTACTACCAATCAATGACTATGATTACATCAGAATACCTCTCCCATGGATTCCTATCCACTCGAGATATTCCTCCATTGGGATGCACCAGCTCCAAGTGATCACTAGGCTTCTTGATCAGTCCTCTCTGATGGATTCGACAGTCCTCAGATCCTCATATCCAATGGTCAGGGATCACTTAGAACTCCACAACTGCATGGTATTTAAGCAACACCACTCTTCGTCTAAGTTCCTTCCTCGGGATGGATTATTCCAGATCCAACAACTATAAACCCATTGTCATCCACACCGATAGATCTATGGTCCTCCTTGTCCTCGGGTTCTCAGTATCAGACTCACCCCATAAGAGACCCTTCTTAATCCTTTCCAAAGATCTTCTCGACCTTCTACTTTCTTGATAAACTTATCATTGAAGCGTCCAAAGCATCTATGTCCCAGATCTCATCGACTTAACCTCCAACAGTTCAACGAATCACAACCTCTCTATATTTTCCCATAGGAAATTGATTGTGACCTCACCCCTTGGGATTTCCTGATGACATCGCCTCTTGATGGGATTTGTCTCAAAGCCCAGATATCCGATAAATGGTCTAGATCTACTTCTTCCACCGAATCAACAATTGTTGTTCCTCCAGGTTCAAATAAGGTTTCAATAGGGTTAATATGGTTTGAGGAATTAACAGTCCTGCATTATTTTAAGAATCTTTCTATCAGGGTTTAAACTAGACCCCCTTGGGCTCTTAAAACACTCTCCAACAAATAAGAAATACTCTTCCCAAACACCCAAATGAAGATCTTATATATTGCAAGCTTTCCATTTAGAAAGCAGGGGAAATTACAGGATTACCGACCTGCATTGGCCTTCCTGTTACATTCATTCATAGTTACTTAATTTAAAAATTAATGGAGGTTATATCACTCCATTTAACTTAGAATTATCATTCATCCATTATACTCAAATTATTTACATAAACAGAATACAGTTTGCAACCATTAATAAACAAGCATGAGACATTCCAGGTAAAACACTTATTTCATTAGTGAAACCTTTGAAACCAACCAATTGACTGAGGGGAAATTCCTTTCCACCCAATTGTAGGCTATGTTGCACTGTGCCTTGCTACAACATGCCACCCCCATGCCAGGCCATGATACCACCAGGAACTATCTCAGTTGACTGCTAAGTCAAAAAATGAGTCAAGAAGGTTACTTTCCTTTAGTCCATTGGCAACAACAGAAGTTCCCCCCTTCCCACTGAGCTTAGGACCTTCATGAGTTTATCAGGAACCTTACCAATTGGATTTCCTTTGCACAAGGGATCCCCTTCTCTGCTACACAGTCCCTCGGTGACCTACCCTTACCAGTGTTAGTTTCTTTCCAGTAAGCACCAAGTCGTGGTCCTTTGTTTCTCCAGTCTATATATGGGTCTTCTCTGTTCCAGGATGACCATTCAACTCTTGGGAGAGATTTCTATTTTTTTCAGACAAGCTTCCCAAATATTCTCTCCTACTTAGAGATGTGTGTGTGATCTCCTCTTCTCATTTGCACCATCTATTTTGTGAGTCTACGACTCATCTATGCGAGTATTAGCTATCTGTTATTCTATCTGGGTACAATCTCTATGCATCTGTGTGCTCTTTATCTTATATGAGTTTCTTGTGTTCTCCTTTGTGCATCCATGAGTTCTTCCTCTTGTTTTTTTTGTTGTTTTTCCACATTTTCCCTCTTCTTCCTCATTGTCCTCAGGATCCCTAATGAATTATGCTAGAAGAAATCCCTCGATGTCAGGATCTTAGATCGAAGGGGAAAATATTGTGTGTCCTTATAGCTGGAGTCTCAGTCGACCCTTCACTCTTCCAAGTACTAGACCATAAAACAATTATAATTGCTCAACTACCCAACCTGATCACCATTAACAGGTTCTTTGGGTCAATGTAATCCAGGTACATTGGTATGATCATGCATTCAAGCTATGTAGGTGTAGACTAGATTGTTGGGAAATCTTCCTATTTTCTTAATGGAAACTTCCCAATCCACCTCACCAGTTGTTAGCACTATGTAAATTGCTTGGTTGAGGAAGAAAATCACAAAGGTAACCACAAAACCACTTTAGAACCGAAACTAGCCTTTTTAGTTTAGAGAGGGATCTCTCTTGTCACTTGGTCTCTGGAATATAAGTTTTGTCTTAAGGATCAATGGCTAGGTATTTGATTAGATGAAGAGATTTATAAAGTATTCTGGGAAGAAGGAAACAAAAATGTTGGGCAATGGAGTCAACTTTGAAGCAAATGGAACTATCAGTGACTGGTGGTAGAACTATCAAGGAATTAGAGGCTAGATAGGTGATGATATTTCAGTTTAAATATAGCTTTTGTATGATGGAAGAAAAAAAAACAATTAACCACATTCAGAGCACTAGCTGAGATGAATTCTGATTGAGTTAAGAAGAGATAACAATACTTAAATTGCTTGAATCTAAAGCATCAATATCAGATGAATTCCAAACCATTAGCTTTCCAATATAATCATATAAAGGCTGTAGATGAAATGATAAAATAAAATAGGAAATACATACATGAGAGTGAAACACACACTTCAGATGACCACCATAAGAATATCTGGTATGAACAACACTGTACTTTTGAACTAATATTTCATTAAACTTCAGAAAAATTACAAATTGTTCAAGACAAATGTTCTCTACGCTTTTGCCAACTCCTTTATTCAATCAAAATTACAAATATATATAGAAAAGAATCTTCCCCAAGTTGAGGAAGTCAAGCTCAACTCCTTCCCAAAGTTGGGTGTGGTTGCAAAATTATAGCAACACATTTAGAACTACCTGCTAGGAAATAGGAATCAATTTTCTGGAAAATAGGCTGTAAAGATCAATTCAAATCTTCCAAACCATGACACATGTGAAGAAGATGAGAGATTTTTTTGTGAATGGGCTCGTTCTTGACAAATCCTCTTTCATTTTTTGAAAATTCCTCTCCATAGTCTCGGGATCCGTGCCTAAAGATATTGACTAAAACATGAAATCATTAAATGTTTAAATATGAAAAATAGGTTGTAAAGATTGAATCGAATCTTCCAAACCATGACACCTATGAAGAAATTGAGAGAGGTTTTTGTGAATTAGCTCATTCTTGAAAAAATCCTCTTTCAATTTCAAATATTCCTTTCCATGTGGTCAGAAACTGAGTTTGAAGTTGACTGCAAAAATAGTCATTTCCAGAACTTGCACAACGAACTTGCGGAGCGAGTTTCCTTTTGACATTTTCTTCTATTGTTTAGATTTGATTGATGGTTGAAGTTCAATGATCAATATTTGACACTTGATTTGATGATAAGCATCCCTAGGACCACTTCATTACCCTTTCAAACACCATTTTCTTCAACATCCTAATATATGTCAAATACTCAATTCAAACTTTGACCCTTGAGAAAATTATAGGACACTAACATTGGCTCCAATGGGGATTTTTTCCTCCCTGTGAGGCAAAAAATAACTCACTGACCAGGTGCCTTCATCCATTTGGATCTTACCAATCTGCAAACTGACTTGTGTCCTTCTCCAACTGAAATCAAACCCACCTTGAAAACCAAAACTGTACACTGAAACTATGTACACTTTTAAAACCATATTGCTAGAATCCAAATTGAAACAAATGCTTGCCCAACAAGATTATTAACACAAAATTCCTACTCTAATCAGCTGAGACAATTGCTAAATTCAAGTGATGTCATATTTCCAATGTAACCAATCAAACAAATGGCTACTTGACTGGCCTTTTCTTTGATTCTCTCCAAAACGAAAGAAAAGATTAAAATATGGGAACTCAATATGAAATCTAAATCCACTTTCAAAGTTTATGAACTCTACAAAATTCACTTTCCTTAATGATCCCAACAAAACTACAAAAAAATATTCAAAAGCATGATACACTACCCTGTCTTGAAGGTCAACAAAAAGACAAACATTCCCTTCATTTACAACTACTAATTGTTCTATGTCATCCAACAAAAGATCCTTTTCAAAATGAAATAAAACAATTTGTTCATCAGACTTATCATTCTCATTAGGGAAAAGAATAGTGTGTTCTTTAAAATATTTAATTGAGGCAGCCACATCATCAATTGCAAAAATGTCCACAAATGAACCTTCATGGATATCAATAGGAGTGTCATCTTGATTTTCAGGATAACCGAGACAAACAACTTCATGCACATTATTCTCTTGCCATTGCGACTCTGTGATACAAATGTGATAGGTTGGTGCATTCATTTCCTGAAATTCTATGTCATATGATGACTTATTGTCTAAAGTTTCTATAGATGCAATTTCAGAAATATGATTTTGACCAATATTTTCTTGAAACAAAGATTCAGAAAATGCATAATATGAAGAAACATATGAATGGTTATCCTCATACTCTTGATCACCTGAAGAGTGGAAATGATGCTGCAAATTTTCATCAAATTCAAGAGATAGAACATGGATTTCATCATTAAAATTCTGATCAGTTTCACCTTCAGTCAAAGGGGAAGATAATGTTTGCTGAAAATGAACTTTAACTTCGTAACTATTATGCTCTAATCTCTGTTCCTGATGTTGAAAAAGATTTTCATAGATGGGCTCTAAAATTTTCTCTTGAAATTTTCTTCTATTGTTTGGATTTGATTGATGGTTGAAGGTCACTGATTGATAGTTCGACACTTGATATGATGATAAGAATCCCTAGGACCACTTCATTACCCTTTCAAACACTATTTTCTTCAACATCCTAATATATGTCAAATACTTGATTCAGACTTTGACTCTTGAGAAAATTATAGGACACTAATACCAGTCATGTTTGTGGTATCATGGCCAATACTCAATACTTCCTTCCCAGTCATCTGTGTGGTGTGTTTTGTTGGGCCCATTATTTGTACCCTTTTTTCCATCCATTTACCCTGTTTTGAAGATACTTTAAGTCAAATTTTACCCTCTTTTGACAACATCTTACTCATTACTTCATGTTTTAACCCAAGGTACAACCTTTTTATGAATTGCATTATTTAAGTAGTAATATGGGATGTTAAGTAGTTTCCTACTTGATTTCGGGTTTACTAATGAGATGGATTGGAAGCATATACTTACAAGCTAGAAACATGTTGTGTTCATTCAAGGATTTGATGCTGTTACTCCTTCAAAATCTTATATGGTGTCCCTTTTGATATGATGTTAATTCTAGATGTTGTCACATTTTGAAACATGATGTTGCCACTTCCACGATCCCATTGATACTTGAGAATTTGTTCTTTGACCGATGCTCAAGTTTAGGAGCATACAAGCACCAACGTGGCAAGGATGAGTCACCAGAAGAAATGAGAGTACAAACCGTTGCAACTATTCATGGTTGTTATAATATACTAGAATGATCTATTTTGTACATCGGTTGTAACAACATGAATATGAAACAAATCTTGTGCTATGTATTGATTAGATAGGATATTCTATTTTGTAAATATTGTTATCTAGAAATGTATAAATAATAGGAACCCTCTCAAGTTGAGGGGGTTGGCATAAGAGAGGATCAAAGTGTGTAACAAGCATCTTGTGGACTTGTTGTATCATCTCTTTTCTATAATATGAATATACTGGTTCATGCTATCTGAGAATTAATTTGTGAGTTTTTTTAGCATACCTTATTGGTGAAGGAAGGGACCCCTTCATTAATCAGGTGCTACAATTTCATTTTTTTATTAGGTAGATTTATTATAGTTTGTTTTATGATTCTAAATGTTGTGGTGATTATTCGTTGGTGAGGATTGTTATTTGTTCTTGATTTTTGAGCTGTTACTTACAAAGATTGGTCAATTGTTAGCAGGAATCGATAATCTTTGTTATTGTTGTTACTTCTGTTGGGTAGAGTTTCATTGTGGCTTCGTTGCATTATTTGGATTATTCGTTAACATATAGTCTTTCTTATTAAAATTATAGTAGGTGCATTCTCTTTAAGATCATCGTGAGTCTATGATTGGTCAAGAGTATTGTTGGATTGTTTTCCATTTTGTAGTTGTTATTTCCTTTCAACAAGAGTGGTGTGGATCAAGAGTGGTTTCCTTTTTCAACAGGTGTTGCATGGATTGAATGTGGTTTTATTTTCAGTAAGGATTTTTTTAGAATAAGTGTGATCTTTCCTTTCCATGATTCTTCACAAGGTTTTGAACAGAGTGATTTGAAGTGTGTTTCTTTCAAGAAATAATAGAGTGATTGAGTTTTCATTCACTACATGCTCATTAGAATTACCAGAACTACAAAGGAAATTGTAGCCTGCATAGAATTTGTACATAGCCTTGAAATAAAAAGATGACCCCTGGTTTGATAATTAATGTGAAGTGTTATTAGTTGTCTCAGAAAGACATTTAATAGCCCCAACATTTTGGCACCGTTTTCAAGGAGGTTATAAGGGCGAAAAAGTACAATTTAGTGTTAGATTAGCTACATTATCTCTGGTGCTACTGAGGCCTGAGAAGTAAAGATGAAAGGTAAGAACCTATGCATCTATCACCAACCCATGGGTTATCGTGATAAGACTCCTGTCTCGCCTGCACTAGAGCATATAGACTGCATGGGTAGTAACGCATACAAGATGCATTAAAAACGGTAGAGAAAGACCCCCAGAAACTAATAATTATGTAGGTAAAGGAGGTTGAGGACAAAAGGATCAAGGAAAAAAAACATATTGATCTAGATGGATATCGGTGGCCACCCACCCTTTCCAACTGACTCAAAACAATTTTCTAACAATTTTGGCAATTTACTATTTTTAACAGTTTTAACTTTCGGGGCCATTTTGAGGGACTAAATGAAGGTTTTTTAGGATCGATATCCTCAATGATATTATAAGGTATGATTGAGCCCCTAAAATGAATCTCCTCGATGATACCTTTCCAACGGGCTATCACACGGCTAAAATGAAGATCACATGGAAAAGTTACGACCCCGAGAAATTGATGTACTAACTTACCCAAACGGGGCCCACATGACTTTTGGTGCTTCATCTCCTAGGTTTAGGTTTTTGGATGTCTAGGGTTTTTGGAATTCTTGTTTATTGTAAAAATGCCTCTAGAGCCTCATTGTAATGTTCTTCTTGCGAATGAGCACATTCATCACATCTCTTTTCAGAGATAAGCCGCCACCATTCCAACAAGCTTGTTTCCACTGCATTTTACAGTTTCAACTTATTTCATTATTGAATAGAAAACCAATTTTACTGTATCTCAGTTATTTTGTGCTAAGAATATGTTAATAATCTATATTCATTTCGTTCTTCTCATAAAATCCGGATCAGTGGTATCAGAGCGGTATGCTCCTTGTCGTCTTAATGCATGTCCCCAACGAGGTTGGAGTACAAAGAGTTGGGTCTTGAGCTTGTTTCTCTTGAGTAAAAAATATCTTGCATGCCCAAGCGACCTCTCATGGCAGGAGAAAAGAAAGATGATGGGATAGGATATCCTTTCAAACTGTTGATTGAGGAAGCCCTCATGCAACAGAGGAATGAGATGATGGATAGTTTCACGCAAATACTTCAACGGCTACCAACAGACGACACTTCTTTTTCGAACGAAGGCGCCACCCCCTTAAAGGTACAAATAAAATTCTATATTCCTATATTTGAAGGTTAAATAGATGCAAATGTTGTAGACAAGTGGTTGAATTTGCTAGAAGGGTATTTTTCTGTCCATATCTTCTCGAATAGAGAAAAAATTACTTTTGCGCTCCTCAAAGTCGTTCCCCATGTCAAAGATTGGTGGGAAACCTTCTGTGAGAAAAAGGAAATAGAGGAAACCTCATTATTTTCAGTCACAACCACTTGGGAATCCTTCAGGGATGCTATTAAGGAACAATACTACCCTGTCGAAAGTTACAATGACCTATATACCAAATGGACCACACTGTGGCAAGAAAGAGACCAAGCAGTGCCAGATTTCACAAATATGTTCCATACCTTGCACACCAAGATGGGTATCAAAGATTCAGAGCGACATCTAGTGCTCAAGTATCGTGGTTCTATGCATAGATACATCTATACCAAAATGGAAATTTTGGACATCTCATCCTTGGGCGCGGCCTACCAATATGCCGTCAAAATCAAGCAGAAGCTCAAACAAAAGACGTGGCAATTTGGGCCTGGGAACCCCTCACAAAAAAAGCTAGGAAAGGGTGGACCCAACCCATAGAAAAAAGGATAGAGAAAATATGGATAGTATCAGGACTACCAGTCCAAGCCACAAGCAAATAAGGACACCAGAAAGACAAAGAACGATACTGGGAAGTGGTGCGACTTCCATAAGAGCCCTTGGCATAACATTGCTGACTTTTGCTCGAAACAGTCGTTTGTGGCCAAAGTGAAAGCCTCTGAATTAGATGCAGATTCTGACTCTGATCCAGAACCAGAAAGGGGAAGACAAATCATTGACACATAACCCAGTGCCATCAATGCTACCACCAAGCTCCAGCCTGGTGAACTAGATGACCCAGAAGTAGGACAACGCCTCTTCCATTCACAGATGTGGGTAAAAGGCACCCTAGTGCATTTCATTGTTGATAGCGGTAGCCAAAATAACCTCATATTAGCAAAGGTCATCAAGCGGCTGACCCTGCCAACAATGCCGCACCCACAACCCTACACCATTGGATGGTTTCGCCAAGGAATCAATCTCCGTGTCAGCCAACAGTGCCGACTGTCCTACGACATCAAGCCCTTCAAAGACGAGGTATTGTGTGATGTTTCTCCTCTCAAAGTTTGTGATGTTATTTTGGGCCAACCTTATTTATGGAAACGTCATGTTGTATATGAGTCTAGTGTTGGAAGATTGGTTGTTGTCATTGATGTCAACCCTAGTCATGGGCTTTGGACCGCAAGATTGATGAAGGTATTTGGACATGAAGGAAAATACACATGCAGATACAACACCCATGGATGGATAGTATACATCATGTTGTTTCTAGTGGTATGTGGCACGTCACATGGATCCTCATGGTTGAGGAGAAATGAATTTTTGAAGATGACAAAGTGAATTGAAGAAGGAAGTACATGTAGGCCCTGAAGATAATTAAAGAAAAGAATTACAAAATAAGAAAGTGTCAGGTCGACCCTAATGTTAAAAGGAAGTGACATAAATGGTATAAATAAACATCATTATACATTCATTTGATACAATTCGAATTTCAGAGGTAATAAGAAGAAAAGAAGGCCGAATTTCAAGGGAGGATGAAGTCTTTTGGTGATGTGTTCTAAGGTATGTTATTTTCAGGTCATCTTACCATTTTGCTATAAATTTTTTTCTAGAACGATTCAGATGGTGAAATCACTATGGTATTGAGAAGACATATCAAGGTACCTCTGGTAAAAAGTTGATCTCTTGATTCTCTATAATTATGGAGATACACTCTGTGGAAGATAGGGTTTGTGACTAGTATTGAAGCTAGTCAATAAACATGTGTTCCAGGTAAAAATGTCATAACTTATTCATACAGAATCCAAGTGAAGTGGGACAACTTCCATTGGAAAAAGCATTGACTATAGTTTCTTGTGTGCAAGTTTCAGAATTGGATCTTAAATATTGAGCGTGGGGCATGCTGTACAAGTTGGGTCTTCTGAATAGACCAGAATTGAATAAAGTCTACCATTATTTCTATAACCTCTTTTTGGGGAGGATTCAAGGAGTGAAAATTGGAGGAGTTTCAGAGAATACATTAAGTAATATTATCTACAGGATTAGAGTACTCCAAGAATTGAAGAATTGCATAAATTGAAGAAGTCTCAGGAAGCATTATCAGGTTCTATGTGATGATTGGTTGATGGTGATGATTTAATGTAAAGTTTTATTATCTCTCATATA
>ML777280.1:570289-588159 GCA_009831015.1 Picea engelmannii | reverse complement strand
TTGGAGGTTTATCCCTCCCTTTACATTTGGAAGCTGTAGATACCTTTGGAAGTCATTACTTCCCTTGAACAATAACTATTGATTATTTCTCATATATTGTGCATGGTGTATTGTGGTGTATTGGTGTAACTCTTATACTATTGCTAATTGCTCATTGCATATAGTTGAATAGTTTAAGTATAATTTGAAAAAGGTTTTAAATTGTACTTGATACCGATTCACCCCCCTCTCAGTATCAACATCTAGGCCTTGTAGTGCTATTATTACTTTGAACATGAAAGTGTACAGGATACCCGAGGCAGTCCCACCTAGTGCTATTTCCTTGATCTATGCTAAGCAATGTAGGAAGGTCATCTCTCAGACGAGAATTTTGTCTTCTTCATGATTCACTCTCAGAATAAGTGAAATATCATAGAAGAAAGTAGATAAGGTCGTGGAAGAATACTTAGATATCTTCTCCTCACCTACAGGGGTACCTCTGCACTGCTAGGTCAAGCACCCCATCGATCTAACCCTCGGTGCACCACTTTCCAATGGGCCAGTCTATTGTTGCTCTTTGTTAGAGAATGAGGAGATCAAGCGATAGATCCAATAATTTCTCCACAAGGGGCACATTCGCCCCAACTCATCACCTTGCGAGAGCCCAATCGTGCTGGTACAAAAGAAATATGGAACATGGTGACTCTGTATTTATTACTGGGCTCTGAATAAAATCACAGTCAGAAACCGGTACCGAATTCCCTGAATCGAAGACCTCCTTGATCAACTCACGGGGGCCAAATACTTCAGTAAGATTGATCTGAAGTCTGGCTACCACCAGGTCCCGATAGAATAGACAGATGTATGGAAGACCGCCTTCAAGTCAAAGGAAGGCCTTTTTGAATAGTTGGTCATGCCCTTTGGTTTGACAAATGCTCTAACCACTTTCATGAGGATGATGGACGATATCCTATGACCATTCACCAATACTTTTGTAGTGGTGTATCTGGATGACATTCTAATTTACAACAAGATTTGGGCCGAGCACTTGTAACATATTCAGTAGTTTTTTCACACCCTGCGACAACACAAGCTATACACCAACTTGGAAAAATGCTCCTTCGGCATGGACAGGGTCCATTACCTGGGATACATCATTGATCAACATGGCATACATGTGGATCCAGCCAAGATCCAAGTCATCCGTGACTGGCCAGCCCCAACAACACTCACTGAGCTCCAAAGCTTCTTGGGCCTTACCAATTTCTATCGCAGGTTCGTGTTGGGATTCTCTCATATTGCATGGGCCCTCAGCCAAATAAACATGGGTGGTGGTAAGGAAAAATTTGCTTGGGGCCAGTCCCAACAACAAGCGTTCGATGATTTGAAGCAGCGCTTGTGCTCAGCCCCAGTACTTTCACTACCAGACCTGCAACATCCCTTTGAGATCGAGACAGATGCTTCAGACTATGCTGTGGGTGCCGTTCTCACACAACACGGCCACCCTGTGGCTTATCATAGTGAGACACTATCAGATACTGTCCGTAAGTACCCTACTTACGACAAAGAAATGTACTCCATTGTGCAAGATTGCCGCCAGTGGAGACATTACATTCTTGGGAAGGAGACAATCATCCACACTAATCATAATCCACTATAGTTCATGCAGACACATGGAAAATTACAGAATGACTGCCATCAAAAGTGGTCCACATACTTGCAGCAATTCCACCTCAACATCAAGTATAAAACATGACGCACCAATCGTGTCGCTAATTGCCTCAGCATACCGCCAGTCGCAACACTCACCACGGTGCTAGACTCTTGTGGCCATGAGACATATGGATGGCCCCAACTCTGTGAGACAGACCCTGACTTCACCACCACCTTCCAAATGTTGGGTACGAACTTAGTTGTCGATAATTTCCATCTTTAGGATGGGTTGTTGTGTCATCTAGGTCATATCTGTGTTCCATCAAGTGAGTGAGTGAAGATGATCTAGGAAGCCCACTACAGTCGGGTGGCAGGACACTTCGACGTCGAAAAGACAGTGGTGATGCTACAAAAAAATTTCTACTGGCCGAAACTTTGACAGGAGGTCAACAAGTATATTAGGTCCTGCACTGCATGTGCTATTGCCAAACCGACCACTAAGAAATAGGGCCTGTACACCCCTCTTCCTACTCCTGATAGGCCATGGGAATCCATCTCAATGGATTACATGTCAGGCCTCCCATCCACTATGCAGGGAAATGACTGTGTTTTTGTGGTTGTTGATCGCTTTTCTAAGATGGTGATACTGGTTGCCTGCAAGAAGAGCATCACAATAGAGGCCACTACCAAACTCTTCTTTGAACGAGTCTGGGTACATTTTGGAATCCCACAAACCATTGTATTAGATTAGGATAGTAGATTTCTCTGCACATTCTGGTTGAGCCTCTGGTCACTGCTGGACAACAAGCTCACCAAATCCATGGCCTTCCACCCCCAGATAGATGGCCAAACTGAGGTTGTAAATCAAATGATTGTGCATATCCTTCACATGTATAATTGAAATCACCCTCGAACATGGGATGAGAGCCTTCCCTATGTCCAACATAGCTACAATCGAGCCCTGCATAGCTCAACCGGCCACAACCCCTTTCAGGTGGGGTTGGGATTCCAACCATTGGGTCCCATAGATGTTGCACTTCCCCTTGCAATCACCTCGACCGACTCATCTCCTGCTCCAACTAAAGCTGACAAAGCTACCTGGTTCATTGAGAGGATCCAACACATCTGCCAATAGGTTCAGGATATCCTACAGAAGTCCAATGACAAGTACAAACAACACCATGATCAACGTCGGGTGCCACATAAGTTTCAGGTGGACAACAAAGTTTGGTTGCACTTGCAGAAAGAATGACTTACATGACCCCATTGGAAGCTTCACCCACTCCGTTATGGGCCATAAACTATCACCAAGTCCATGGGGGATAATGCTTTTGAGCTCAACATTCCTCCTTTCCTTGGCCTGGACCCAGTGTTCAACGTGGATCTTCTTCACCCTTATTTCCCACCATTATTGGACACCTCAGAAGTAGCAGAACATATGACACCGACAAAGCTCAACCCCGACTGCATACAACAGGCATCCAATGATCATATTGTGGACACATATATCAAGGGAACTTGACAACAAAGGATCCAAGTTTATCGAGTCGTCAAAGCAGGGCAGCTCCTACACCAAGGCAAGTGGCTCACTCGGGGCCAAATTCAACAAAAATTTCCTCATCTAATGGGGACCATTGCTTCATAAGGAGGGAGGATTGATCCATATAGATATCATTGGCCACCCACCTTTTCCAACTGGATCAAAACAATTTTCTGACAATTTTGGCAATTTACTATTTTGAGCAGTTTTAACTTCCGGGGCCATTTTGAGGGCCTAAATGAAGTTTTTTCAGGATCGATCTCCTCAATGATAGCCAAAGGAATGATTGATCCCCCAAAATGAATCTCCTTGATGATACCTTTCCAATGGGCTATCACACGCCTAAAACATAGATCGTATGCAAAAGTTACGACCCCAGGAAGTTGATGTACTAACTTACCCAAACGGGGCCCACATGACTTTTGGCGCTTCATCTCCTAGGGTTAGGTTTTTGGATGTCTAGGGTTTTGGAATTATTGTTTATTGTAAAAAGGCCTCTAGAGCCTCATTGTAATGTTCTTCTTGCAAATGACCATAGCCTTCACATCTCTTCTTAGAGATAAGCCGCCACCATTCCAGCAAGCTTGTTTCCACTGCATTTTACAGCTTCAACTTATTTCATTATTGAATAGAAAACCAGTTTTACTGTATCTCTGTTATTTTGTGCTAAGAATATGTTAATAATCTATATTCATTTCGTTCTGCTCATAAAATACGGATCACATATATACAAGAGATTATTTCAAAGGCATAATTAGAATCATGTAATGCTGCAAAAGTGGTGTCTCATGTAGGAACCGGTCATGAACATAATCCTAAAAGTAATTCCGTTGAGATATTTGAAGCCGAGCTAAGAAAATAATTAGGGCCACAAGGAGAACCTTCTCTAATAGCAACAATTGAGTTTCAAAATATAGCATAGGGTCGAGGGGAAACATAGGAACCTATACCAGATTGTCAAAGTCTAGTATGTGGATTAGCCCCTGAAATTCCTATTCTAGATCAAGGAAGTGCTTCCAAACCTTCATCACCAAAGAAAAAGGAACACATTTCACCTCAACAAGTACCTCTTGAATTTGGAATTCCAGAAGAGTATTGGAGGTTGTGGGAAAACATGGCTAATACAAACTCTACTATTGAATTGCCTATTGTTGATACACATGGAGGTGCACCTATGAAGCCAATATCTTTATTAGCCCTCCCTAATTTCCATGGGATCACCACTGAAGATCCAAATTCCTTCTTGTTCAAATTTTATGTGCTATGTTGGATCTTATATCACTATACCACCGATTTGCAGAAGCTAAAACTATTCCCTGCCACGTTGAAGGGAGAAAACCTGAGATGGTTTATAGGTCTTGGTGGTGGTACTATAACCTATTGGGATGATATGAATAAAAAATTCCTTGAAAAGTATCAAGAAAACTGCAGATCTTGAGAACTTATGGAAAAAATATTCAAAATGACACAAAAAGAGGATGAGAACCTGGAAGATTATGTAGAGTAGTTTCGATACACTTTACAAAGATCCTCACATACCACTCTAGGTAGTGACACCTTGAAGATATTTTTGATCAGAGGAATGCAAGATGAATGGTTGGATACATCGAATCTAATGGGAAAAAGAGATATCTCTAAGGAAAGTTATGAGGAAATTTGTGATCTGTGCAGAAGATGCTCAAGGGGAATATCTAGAAGAAAACTAGGGATTAGGGCTGTCAAAGGTGCTACTAACTGGTAATTTGGGACACTTTGTAGCAATTAGCACACAACAAAGTCATTTTTTAGTCATAACTTTTAAATGTCAATCCAGGTTCTTCTAAATTTTGTTTTTGGAGATGAATCATAATATCATGGACTTGCTGACCAAAAATCATCCTGACCCAGTTCGTCGTTTGGGAGAAAAGTTGAAATCATCACCTACAGGAAAGTTTGCAGCGCATGCTATCAAGGGCTTTGTGAACTCTAACAGTTTGATAAATCTGAGCTGTAGGAGGGATGCCACCTATCTGAGGGGGTTCAAATGGTTTCCTAGGAGGTAGTTGGACATGAGGGACATGTGTTCTATCACCAGATCAAGCAACATGACCTGTTTCAAAAGGCATTTATCACAATAGACAAGATCCAAAAAAATAGGAATTTGTTATGTTTTTGTTGGAATCTTTTGTAACAGACTCCTAAATGGAGGAGGATCCTATGTAGCTCCTTGGATTCGACCTTCTTAGAGTATATAGATATCATTCACTATATATGAAGTGGATTTTGATAAGGAGAGGGTGGGATTCATGATCCAAGAGAGGAGAGAGTTGGAGGATCAATTTAGTTGGTTATTTGTAAGCCTGAGGGCCTGTTTGTAATCAACATTTATGCCATTAAATTTTCATGGGAGTTTTTTATCATCTTGTCTTATTTGTTTTCCATTTCTTTTGTTATCTCCTTGATTGAATATATCGCAGGTTTTGAGGATCAAAGGCTTCATTTGATTAATGGATCCCTAAGTAGCAAAGGATTTGTTGTAGCTGGCCTGTTAATCATTGTTTATGTTCAAGCATTTTTCAATCTATTTTGCAGAAGGGATCTCTGTTTAGTAGACATTATTCTTTTTTTTCACTTTCCTTTCTTCTAATCATCATCATATAAGCTCTTAACCTTATATTTAGCTTGATTTCCTTCAATCTACAAAGTGGTTTTGAATCCATGCCCAATGGTAGATCACTGATCTATAGTCAGACTGTTGCCCCTTTCTTGTTGATCCACCCAATTTAAATTGATTTAATTTGTTGGATTTTGATGGGTATTAGGCTTGTTCTTAAAGCAATCTAAGAACAACTTCTAGTGCTAACAGTTTTTGCGCCATTGTCGGGGACGAAGTTGAAGATATTCCCTAGGCTGTACGACAAAGATTACTACTAGTTCTTGATGGTGAGAAAGGATTGGTGACATAACAGACTACATACCTTTTCACCTGGTGACTCCACTCCATGAAGAAAGAATCTATTGGTGACTTCACAGATTCAGGATGACAAAGGCCATGGAGGATATCTTGGCACAAAGGTTTTCACCTCTCAATTTTTCAGTTGTCCCTGGTTTCCCAAATCTAGTGCCTCCACCATCAGAATGGATTGATTACCTTCCTACTTTCAAAGAAGACAATGGGGACAATCTTGCTCAATATCTCATTACATTTCTTCAATGCATGGATCAACTAGACATACATCATGAGGATGTGTTGATGAAAATGTTCATGTACTCTTTAAAAGGTGATGCACGGGAATGGTACTTTTCTCTTCCTACTTCCAACATATTTTCCTTGAGATATTTCCATGTTGCATTCAATGAGCATTGTAAAAGGTATTTTTATAAAGAACTTCTTTTTAAACAATGCTGTGAGGAATTTAATTCAAATATCCAATATATAAATTTCTCTAGTAGTGAGGATGGAAGAGATTATACTAATGAAGATGTGGATAAGAAATCATTCATACATGGAACTCTTTCTACTTATGCTTCCCAAGAAGAAGGTTTTCAAGATGTAGTTGGTCATAGTATTGATGATTACATGGTTGTAGATGCATTAGATTTTTCCCCTGATGAACCTACTATTTCAAATATAGAGGAAGGATACCAAACAAATTATGAAGACAAAATTGTTTCATAATTAGCTATAGAGCTTCATAATAGCAGTCAAAACTCAGATTCATTCTCGAATAGTCATGGTTCTAATAAGAAGCAAATTTTTATATCAGTGCATGATGAAAACATCAACAATAAGGCTATTTATGATAGTCATGCATCAGATTCAGGGGAAGGCAGTAAAGGGGGTCATGTTGGACTAATGTCGGTTGTAGAAAATGAGAATGAAGAGAGCTTACAAAATCAACCATTATTTCCCTTTTTCCTAGCAGATGTTGATCAACAATCTTCAGAAATTGGTGAAGTTGTTATTGATATTCCTCAATCAACAATAGAGTATTTATTTCTTGAATGGAAAGAATCTAGTTTCTTTTTCCAAGATCCAGTGGTTATTTACATGGACTTGAAATGGAGGAGAAATCCTTTTGTCTTAGACTTTTTAAAGACAAAATTTAGGAGTTTTAAATATGATCTTCAAGCCCGTTTTATCCTATATTTTTCCTTTCTTATCATTTCATTTGTTCTTAAAGATGGAAGTACGGTTCAGTTAGTTAACCAATTCCTTGCATGGCTATGCTATAAATTTGTATACACTTTATCACAATAGTTTATTGGTTAGCAGTAGAAATGTACATAAATAAGCTTGGTGCACGAGCATTTGGTTTGTTTCTAGTTTTGGAATAAGACTCCATGCCCAATGTGATAGAAACTGGTCTTTGTAAGATGTTTTAACTTGCAGAATGGAAAAAAATTGTTGAAATTAGAATCATATTCAGAAGTCAGCTAAGGCACTAGAACAAAAGGTTCTTGGCAGCTCACAGGGAGCATACCATCCCCAGTAGGAGCCAGATGTTATCACATAGAATGTACAGAGTCATGGTTTTCCCTCATTTTAAAGTTTTGCTAAGTTTGTTCTTAGAAAGACTCCATTGGTCTTGGTCAGTCATGTGATTAGTCTTTCTGATACCAGTCATGTTTTAAAATCTTAGGTCTGAGTCATAGGTGTCTGGTATCAAGGTTTTGAGTCATTTGTTCTATCAATAAATCATGGTCTTGGTTTGTCCTAAGTCTAGGAAGATAATCTGAAACACATGTACAAGAGTCTTCATGTCATCATGGTAATAGTCATAATTTGTAAAGGAAAGGTATCAAATTCATCTCCATTTTTATTAAAACACAATGCGTTGCAAACTGGTTAAAGTGCTATGAAGTCACAGTGTGCTGCAAACTGTCACACACTACCACTTCTAGTGCTACGAACTCACAGTGCACTGCAAAATGTCACACACTACCACTTTTAGCGCTAAAAACACTTTGTTGCAGCTTATGGTGGATTAAAAGCTTGATGAACTATTAGTGTAATGTTCAGCAACAACAAGTGAGGTCTTAACACTAGGAATGATCAAACATGACATGAGTTGGAAACAACTACAAATGTTGTAGATCCAGCTGTTGCAGATGTTGCAGTTCGAATATATATTAAAGCAGATCATGGCCCAGGAAGCCACTAGGAGAAGAAGAGGATACAACATTATGTCTGCAACTTTCAATCAATTTTTCTATGATATCTTGTATATGCAGGCTTGTAAATCTAAGGAAGTTTTTGTCCTATGCTGCTATGAATATACTGTTTATGCAATTTATTTTCATTACTCAGATATTGTAGCAGGTTTATTAGAGGTTTTCAAGGCTTCTTGCATGTTTTTTTCATCATTTGATTTGATTTGGCATGAAACAAGCACCTACAGGAAAGTTTGTAGCGCGTGCTATCAAAGGCGCAACGAAATGATAATTTGGGATAGTTTGTAGCAATTAGCACACAACAAAGTTATTTTTTAATAATAACTTTTAAATGTCAATCAGGGTTCTTCTAAAATTTTTTTTGGAGATGAATCCTAATATCATGGACTTGCTAACCAAAAATCATCCTGACCCAGTTCATCGTTTGGGAGAAAAGTTGAAATCATTAGCTACAGGAAAGTTCACAACACATGTTGTCAAGGGCGTTGTGAACTCTAACAACTTGATAAATTTGAGATATAGGAGGGATGCCACATGTCTGAGGGGGTTCGAATGGTTTCCTAGGAGGTATTTGGACATGAGGGATGTTTTTTCTATCACCATATCAAGCAACATGACATGTTTCAAAAGTCATTTATCACAATAGAAAAGATCCAAAAAAATAGGAATTTGTTATGTTTTTGTTGGAATCTGATGCAGACCCCCCTTCTCTCCTCAGGGATGATCGACCTCTCGGTCAAGGATATTCGATTCTCAGAGTCGAATCAGATCTCTGAAACCTTAATGGTATCACTTATAATTAAACACATTCCCTTTCATTCCTTTGGTGTAGGTTCTATGGCACCCACAACCTCTCCCTTTGCTCTGCTGAACTGTCAGGGTTCATGCGCTAGCTCCTCTTCCATTAGTCCTTTCTCGTATGTGACCTCGATCTATGTCCACACACAATTGTAGGTGTGAACAAGAGTGGTTTGGGATCAATCCTCTTTTCTCCCCACAATTCACTACCAATCGCCACACGTCCCTTTTGTAATATCGTGGTTTCGATTGCAACCTGCTCTCAAATTTTTAAAGTCTGAGCACTATCTGTCCCCACAATCCTGCATGACCGTTGATTTCATGATATCGGATGGATCCTCTCGATAAACGGTTCATATCTACCTCCTTTCCTTTCTTCTCTCCGGATCACGCCCTCCTAGATCTCCACGATCTATTGAAACGTGCCCCTTTCAAATCAATGGTTGTGATCTGCTTCGCCAATTTAGGTTTTGAAGTTTTCAACTCTCAAACCTTACTTTCTCCGCAATGCTTACACCTAGAGCTCACGATCTATTGACACGTGTCTCCTGCAGATCAATGCCATTAACCACTTAGGCTATTCAGGCTTCGGGGATTTCAACTCTCAACCTTTGCTTTCTCTCGAAGTGGTTTCACCTGAAGTCGACAATCTATCGATGCGTGTCCCTCACAGATCGACTACTGTGGTTCACTTCGGCTCTTCGGGCTTTGGGAGTCTCAAATCCTACACACTCAATTTCTCCCGGAGTGTTTTCACCCAGAGTTCATGGATCTCTGTCGCGTGTCCTTCTGAATCAGATGGTTACGATTCACTTCAACGATTCAGGCTTCGGGAATCTCAACTTCTGCACACTCATTTTCTCCCGGAGTGGTTTCACCCAAAGTTGACGATCTATTGAAACGTACCTCATGGCGACCAATGGTCAGGGTCTACTTCGGCTCTTTGGTGACTTCGCTTCTCCTTGTCCACAAAACTCCTAAAGTGATTTCACTCCAGAGTTATGGATCTTGCACCACCTGTCCCTCTGGATGATGGATAGTCCATGGTCTCTTCGGGACTTCGACGAATCCTCGCTTCTATATGCACACATATACTTAAAACTTGTGCGACTTTCCCAAATCCAACGATCCAGAATGATCCTACTCCCTCCTAGATGGATCTTAGTCGGTGACTCACAAAACCTTCAGATCTTCACTCCCTTTGAAGATTTCTCTCGCTATCTCTCTTCAAATTTCTCCTTCGAACCCTTTGACTTTGTAGAGGGTTGCTTCGACACTTAGTCGAATTTTGATCTGTGCACTCCTTGCAGCAGATTCTTATGCAATACTTAAGTCCCTACAGGTGACGGTGCACACCTTGCAACAGTCACTTTGCACTCCTTGCAAAGGAAAGTTAACTCTACCTCTTCTGAGCTTATAAATCAAAACAGACTTGGTCACTCCTTGAAACAGATTCTCATGCAAGACTTAAGTTCCTGCAGATGACTATGCACACATTGCAACAGTCACTTTTCACTCCTTGGAAAGGGAAAGTTTCGCGCTATCTCTCATGAGCTTCTGAGTTGAAACAGACTCTATCAACGCACTCCTTGCGGACTGTATGCACACCTTGCATGAACTCAACGAAGAGAATAGATGAAACTTATCTAAACACTTCAGAGTTTCATATACTCAACAACACAACTCATTCATTCATGAAAAAAAAATAATAGGGAATTGTAAATAGTAGCAACACCATGCATTGGATCAATTTTCCTATGTTATATTCATTCAAAAGTAAATGGCTACAACTATGATAAAACAACAACTAAACACTCAACAACAACTAAATCACATCAATCTCTTACTAACTTGCAACAACCTCATTTGGGCATATAACACCTCTATTTATCTCAGAGGGTCCTTAGCGTTCCCTCCGACTACTCGTCTTCTCGAAAAAAAACCTAATTGCTACCTAAGTTCCGTTACATTAAACACTAGGAGTGAAACTCCCAGATCACTCGTGATCATTTAGCTCCCAAGCGTTTGATCTTCTTCAGTTTTTGATTAGTTCAAAAATATTTTTAGGAAACGCCAATTGTTAAGATTTTGAATGATTCAAAGGCGCTGAATTGTCTCTCCACGTGTGCTTGCTCACGATGCTCCTGTATCATACTCCCCTGGAAAAAAATTCATGGACTCCTATCCATGAGTTCTTGCACTAACTTTCCATGATTTTGGATATCATCTTCATTTTCCCAACTGGCATATTCTATCAGGTGTCCCTTATTAACCAAATATTCAATATAGGTATTCCTCCTAGTCTTCTTGCCAATCCTCTGATCAACGATCTTCTCCATCTGTGGTTTTTTTGCTACATGAATCTGCTTCTCCCACTGAATCTTCTCCTGATATTCTAATCTCTATGTGTCATCTTCCCTATAAGGATACATGTTTGATATGTTGAATATGGGTGATATGCCCACATCATCTGCCAGCTCAATCTCATAGGCATTTGCATCAAAATTCCTTAAGATTTTACATGGTCCTATCTTCTTCATCTTCAACTTGTTATATGTTCCCCTTGGGAACCTTTATTTCTTTAGATGTGCCAGAACCTGATCTCCTACTTCAAATTGAAGATCTCTGCGATGTTGATCAACTCTGCGCTTGTACTCTTGGCTAGAGTTCTCCAACTGCTCTCTGATCTGGCTATGGAGTTTCTACATTTTTGCAGAAAAATATTTTTCTATAGCGCTTCTGATCTCACTATGTTCCAAGTCTCTCAACTCAACTACTCCTCTTGGATGCATTCCATATAGTATTTGGAATGGGCTCTTTCCAATGCTCTTGTTTGGTGAATTATTATATGAAAATTCTGCTTGTGGGAGAATCTGATCCCACTGATTATGATGCTCAGTGACCAGACTCCTCATTAAGTTCCCCAAACTTCTGATCGACACCACAGTCTGTCCATTTGTCCGAGGGTGATAATCTAAGATGAAGGACAAATATGTCCCCAACTTCTTCCACAATTTTCTCTAGAAATGACCAACAGATTTGGTATCTTCGTCTGAGACAATACTTTTGGGTAATCCATGAAGACACACAACTTCCTTGAAAAATAAATTTGCAACATGTGTTGCATCACTGGTCTTCTAGTATGGGATAAAGTATGCCATCTTTGAAAATCTATCGACCACCACAACTATGGAATCACATCCTCTTTGTGTTCTTGGCAGTCCCAACAAAAAATCCATGCTTATTGCATCCCAAGGCTTCTCTGGTATTGGAAATGGTTGATACAATCCAATGTTCTGTCTTTTGAATTTTGCATGTTGGCAGATTCTACATCTGTTCACAAACTTTATCACTTCTGTTCTCATACTTGGCCAATAATATGAACTGCTCAATTGTGAAAATGGTTTATCATGGCCGAAATGTCTAGCCAATCCTCCACTATGCTTTTCCTTCAAAAGGTTATCCCTCATTGAGCATTTTGGTATGAAAAACTGATTTCTCTTCAACAACAATCCCTCTTGAATCATATATATACTCTGTCCATTGGCTCCTATCTCTCAGCACAAGATTTTCACATGTTTCGTATGCTTCCTTGAAATCTAGATCATCACAATACATATCCTTAAGGTGTTCAAACCCCAAGGTCTTGACCTGAAATTCCTGAAGAATCAGACATCTCCTACTCAATGCATCAACAAATTTGTTAGCATTTCTAGAAATATGTTTTATGACAAAAGTAAAATTATGCATAAACTCAATCCACTTTGCATGTCTATGGTTTAACTTCTCCTGTCTAGTTATGAATTGTAAACCTTGGTTATCACTGTACAAGACAAATTCCTTTGGAACAAGCTAGTGCCTCCATTTCTTCAAGGCTTGAATCATGGCATATAATTCTTTATCATATGTGGAGTAATTTATCTTAGTCTCATTCAACTTCTCACTAAAATATGCATCTGGTCTATTATCCCGGCTCAAAACTGCTCCAATTGCAACTCCACTTGCATCACATCTCACTTGAAATGTCTTTCCAAAATTCTGTAAGACCAGAACTGGTTGTTCTGTTATCTTCTCCTTCAATATATTGAATCTCCTCTCGACCTCCTCTGTCCATTTAAAATACTTGTGCCTCTTCTTCACTGTATCCATCATTGCACAAATTCCACTGAAATTCCTGATGAAATTCCTATAGAAACTTGCTAATCCATGGAATATTCTTACTTCAAACATACTCCTTGGTGATGGCCATTCTTTGATTTCTTTCACCTTCTCTAGATCCATCTTCAATTCGTTTGAAGAGATAAAAAAACCCAAGTAAATGAGTTCTGTCTTCATAAAATAGGACTTCTTCAGATTTATCAACAACTTCTCCTGTTGTAGTCTCCTCATCACTAATGTCAGATGTCTCAAATGCTCCTCTTTATCCTTACTAAAGACCAATATATCATCCATATATACAACCACAAAATTGCCAATGAAATCTTTCAGTATTTCATTCATCAATCTCATAAAGGTTCTTGGGGCATTTTTTAAGACAAATGGCATAACAAGCCACTCATACAAACCTTTATTTGTATTAAAGGTTGTTTTCCACTCATAACCTTCTCTCATCCTTATCTAGTGATATCCACTTTTCAAATCTATTTTAGAAAATAAATTTTCCCCACTTAAACAATCCATTAAGTCATCCATTCTCGACAAAGTAAATCTATACCTGATGGTGATATTGTTTATGGCTCTCGAGTTTGTACACATTATCCATCCTCCATCCTTCTTTGGAATCAACATAGTTGGTACTGCACATGGAATCAAGCTTTCTCTGACCAAACCCTTATCTAGCAAATCCCGGACTTGGTTATTTACCTCCTCATTCTCTTGAGGTTTCAATCTATATGCTGCGTTGTTCGACATAATTTCTCCTGGTATCAAATCAATGTGATGAATGATACTTATGATATGCAAAAATGAGTTAGGCAACTCATCCACTACTATGTCAACAAAATTCTCCAACAATTCCCGAACTTCTTCAGGCAAATCATCCATCAAAGTACTTGTAAAGATAACTCTGGGCTTCCTCACCAAAACAAACTGCATCTCCTGTTCCTTCTTGAATTCTCTCAGGAGTTTCTTCCCACTCATGAGAAGTATGTTTGTGTTGGCTTCCTCTTTTACTTTCTTCTCCTCTATTGGTAGAAACATCTGTGTCCTACCATTCTTCTCCAAGGTGTATGTGTTTTTCCTCCCATCATGAATGACGTTTCTGTCAAACTACCATAGTCTTCCCAACAAAACATGACATACATCCATGGGAATCACATCACACAAAATTTCATCTCTATATCATCACATCTTAAATTCAATGAGGCATTGTTTAGTGACCATTACCCGGTGTCCTATATGCAACCATGAGACTTTATATGTCTTTGGATGTGCAGTTGTCTCCAGCTCCAATTTCTCCACCATCTACGTGGATACTAAGTTATCAGTTCTCCCACTATCAATTATCACCTTGCATTATCTGTCTTTCTTATTGCAAGTTGTCCCGAATAAACTATTCCTCTGTACTGGATTTTCAATTTTTGACTCCGGTTTTAAGAGATCGTTCCTCAACATCAGGGATGTTCCATCCTCTGCACCTTCCGCTTCAACATTTCTTTTCTGTGCTTCTGAATTGTGAGCTTCACCTCCTCCTTCTTTCCTTTTCTCGAGACATTCTGAAGACATGTGTCGTGTATTTCCACAGGCATAACACCTTACTTCTCCTTGTTTGCTTCTTTCTCTTCCTCTAGAAGAAGTTCTTCCACCACCTTGTCTTCCTCAAGAACTTCCTCCTCTTTCTGAGTGACTGTGTGGTTTCTCAGTCCCATCTTTGGGTTTCTGTGCCTTATAATTGGAAACTACCTTGCCTTTTCTTGGGATTCTACCTCTGTTTCATTGAATCTGTTTCTTGGCCAACTTCTCCTCTACCTTCAGAGCAATCTGATAAGCATCCTCTACAGTCCTCATTGACATCATGTTGATCTCATCCTGGATTTCATACCTCAGGCCATTTATGTACTTGGAAAATTTTTCCTCATCCTTCTCTCGCCGTCCAGTCCTGATATTAAGCTGTTAGAACTCCTCCATGTACTCTTTCACTATCATACCCTTATGTCTCAGGTTCTACAACTTCCTGAACAGATTTATCTGAAAATATTTAGGCATGAATTTAGCCTTTAGTTTGGATACCATTATGTCCCAATTCTTTATCTTTTGTTTTCCTTTACTTCTCCTCTCAACCTGCAGTTCATCCCACCATAGTGCTGCATGTCCTTTTATCCTGGTGACAACATGTCTCACCTTTTTCTCCTCATCGACATATTCATAGTTGAAATATTTGTCCATGGATCTTGTCCAATCCAAAAATTCTTCAGCATCCATGCTTCCTTCATACATTGGGATATCTATCTTTGCTCTAGCTCCTAGTTTAACAATTGCTCTCAGTAAGTGTTCCTTGACAACATTTTCCCCTGCAGCTTCTTCAACTTCGATTTCTTCATTTTCTGCCTCACTGATGTCTCCAACATCAGGTGCTCTCCTTTGCGCTGCTTCCATCGCCTCTAATATTGCACAATGATCTCTCATTTCTCTTTCTACAATGCGATTGGCTAAAAGTCGCTCCACACGTATCCTTGGTGGCATTGTGCTGATTGTTTCTCACACACAGAGTACAACTTTGAGCTCTTCTTTGTTTCCTGAAAACAATTTCAAGCTCTAATACCACTTGATGGTATCATACTATCTCCTTTGTCTCCTTCGCCTGAAATCCACAGACGAAATCAAGCTCTGATACCACTTGATGCAGACCCACCTTCTCTCCTCGGGGCTTCTCGACCTCCCGTTCAAGGATATTTGATTCTCAAAACCCAATCAACTGTCTGAAACCTTAATGGTCTCACTTGCAATTAAACATAGACCCTTTTAGTCCTTTGGTGCAGGTTCTATGACACCCACAACCTCTCCCTTCGTGCTACTGAACTATCAGGGTTCGGGCGCTATCTCCTCCTCCGTTAGCCCTTTCCCGTATGTGACCTCAGGCTATGTCCACACACAATTGTGGGCATAGCCAAGAGTGGTTTGGGATCAACCCGCTTTTCTCCCCGCAATTCACTACCAATCGCCATGTGTGCCTTTTGTAATACCGTGGTTTCGATTGTGGCCCAATCTCAAATTTTTAAAGTACGAGCACTTTTTGTCCCCGCAATCTTGCGTGATCGTTGATCTCGCAATATCGGATGGAGCCTCTTTATCAATGGTTTATATATGCCTCCTTTTCTTCCTTCTCTTCGGAGCACGCCCTCCTAGATCTCTACGATCTGGTGACGCGTGCCCCTTTCAAATCAATGGTCCTGATCTGCTTTGCCAATTCGGGTATTGGAGTTTTCAACTCTCAAACCTTACTTTCTTTGTAATTATTACACCTGGATCTCACGATATACTGATGCATGTCTCCCGCAGATCGAAAACAACAAACCACTTCGACTATTCTGGCTTCAGGGATTTCAACTCTCAACCTTTGCTTTCTCCCGGAGTGATTTCACCCGAAGTCAACGATCTGTCAACACGTTGTTAGAAAAACAGGACCGCGGAGCAATAAAATAAAACAAATGTAGAAACAAAACACATAAGACACACAATACAAGAGAGACATAGATTTACATGGTTCACCCAGTGTGGGCTACGCCCACTAGCGAAATTGCCAGGTCCTTCCTTTATTATTATCCAACAAATGAAGGGATACAACCTACAACAAAACCCGCTGTAACTTCCTCTTCTTTCTCTCACAGTATCCTCTCTCAGAATACAATATTCACCACCATCCATAGCCATGATACATTTCCCTCATAAAAGAGGGTTTCCTTCTAGAGCAAAAAACCCTAACATAATCTCTACTGTTAGATCTGCGACCTTATAATGAACGGTCCAGATTTAAAATGAAATTACAATATACTTTTACAAGGCAATTTTTTCTTTGGGGGATTTGCTCTCGTACCCCCATAGAGGGACGTTAGCCCAGAACCCCCGCTGGGGTCCGCTTTCCCCCAGACCCCCCAGCCGGGGGGATAGCCCCCCCAGACCCCGGAGAGGGGGTACCCCCCCTCTGCACTCCCCCGCGTGGAAGAGTGTACATACTTCTGGGGTGTAAATACTTCATGGGGTATAAACACGACTGAAAGTAAAAGACCTCTAAATCAGGAATATAATCAGGCTCCACAACCAACAATCTCCCACTTGGAGACTGATCTCAGCAACTCCACCACTGTTGTATATGCTGGACTCTAAACCTTATTGGACCTGGCAAATTTCTCATCTTCATCATCATTCTTGAAGACCAACTGAAACTGAGCAAGAACTCAGTTTCTCCCCGGTTACTCCCTTTGTTAACATGTCTGCAGGATTCTGGCTAGTGTGTATCTCTTCCAGCTTCAATTGTCCATCTTCCAAAGCGGATCATATGAAGTGGTACCTCAACTGTATATGCTTAGTCTTCGAATGGAAGGCTGAGTTCTTTGAAAGGTGAATGACACTCTGACTGTCACAGTACAACCTACTATTCTCTTGCCTCTTTCCCAATTCCTCCATAAACCTTTGTAACCAAATCATCTCTTTACTAGCCTCTGTAGCAGCAACATACTCTGCCTCTATTATTGAAAGTGCAACAACCTTTTGCAGTTTCGAAATCCAACTTACTGCTGTTCCACCTATA
>ML777280.1:543258-567374 GCA_009831015.1 Picea engelmannii | reverse complement strand
CTTCCAAGCTTAGCCGTATCGTTGCTAGAGCCTTTCTGTCAAGAATCTCCCATTCTTCGTCCTTCATGGCCACTGGCTTCTTTGCTACTCCGCTCAATGGTAGGAATAGATCCTTCTGATATAAATAGTCTTCCATCTGCATCTTCCATAATTGGTAGTTTTGGCCTTTAAATTTCTCGACCCTAAACTTTCCATCTTCCGACATTGCTCCCACTCAAACCAGGAACCTTCTTTTCCTGCGAGTTACCTTATGCTCTGATACCAGTTGTTAGAAAAATAGGACCGCAGATCAATAAAATAAAACAAATGCATAAACAAAACACAAAAGACACACAATACAAGAGAGACACAGATTTACGTGGTTCACCTAGTGTGGGCTACGTCCACCAGAGAAATTGCCAGGTCCTTCCTTTATTATTATCCAGCAAATGAAGGGATACAACCTATAGCAAAACCTGCTGTAACTTCCTCTTCTTTCTCTCACAGTCTCCTCTCTCAGAATACAATATTCACCACCATCCATAGCCGCGATACATTTCCCTCATAAAAGAGGGTTTCCTTCTAGGGAAAAAAACCCTAACATAATCTCTACCATTAGATCTGTGACCTTATAATGAACGGTCCAGATTTACAATGAAATTACAATAAACTTTTACAAGGAAAATTTTGCTTCGGGGGCTTTGCCCCCAAACCCCTGTTGGGGGCCCGCTTTCCCCCAAACCCCCCAGTCGGGGGGATAGCCCCGTCGGACCCCGCGAGGGGGTACCCCCCCTCTGCACTCCCCCGTGTGGAAGAGTGTAAAAACTTATGGGGTGTAAATACTTCATGGGGTATAAACACGGCTGAAAGTAAAAGACCTCTAAATCAGGAAGATAATCAGGCTCCACAACCAACACATGTGTCCCTCACAGATCGATGACTGTGGTTAACTTCAACTCTTCGGGCTTTGTGAGTCTCAAATCCTACACACTCACTTTCTCCTGTAGTTTTTTTCTCTTGGAGTTCATGGATCTCTACCATATGTCCTTCTGAATCAAACGATTACGATTTAGTTTGGCGATTCGAGCTTTGTGAATCTCAAATTTTGCACACTTGTTTTCTCCAGGAGTGGTTTCACCGAAGTCAATGATCTATTGACACATATCTCCGAGCGACCAATGGTCAGGGTCTACTTTGGCTCTTCGGTGACTTCGCTTCTCCTTGTCCACAAAAATCCCGAAGTGCTCTCGTTCCATAGTTATGGATCTTGCACCACCTATCCCTCTAGATGATGGATGATCCCTGGTCTCTTTGGAACTTCAGTGAATCCTCACTTCTATGTGCACACATATACTTAAAACTTGTGTGCCTTTCCCATATCTAACGATCTAGAATGATCCCGCTCCCTCCTGGATGGATCATAGCTGGTGACTCACGAAACCTTCAGATCTTCACTCCCTTTGAATATTTCTCCTGCTATCTCTCTTCAGCTTTCTCCTTCTAACCCTTTGACTCCGTAGAGGGTTACTTCGACACTTAGCCAAATTTCTATCTATGCACTCCTTACAATAGATTCTTACACAAGACTCAAGTCATTATGGGTTAATGTTCACACCTTGCAAAGGAAAGTTAACGCTACCTCTTCTGAGATTATGAATCAAAATAGAATCAGTCACTCCTTGTAGCAGATTCTCACGCAAGACTTAATTTCCTACGGACAACTATGCACACCTTGCAATAGTCACTTTGCACTCCTTGCAAAGGGAAAGTTTCGTGCTATCTCTCCTGAGTTTCTGAGTCGAAACAAACTCTGTCAATGCACTCCTTGCGGATTGTATGCACGCCTTGCATGAACTCAACGAAGAGAACAGACAAAACTTATCTAAACACTTCACAATTTCATATACTCAACAACTCAACTCATTCATTCATGAAAACACAATAATAGGGAATTGTAAACAGTAGCAACACCATGCATTGGATCGATTTTCCTCTGTTATATTCATTTAAAAGTAAATGGCTACAACTATGATAAAACACCAAATAAACACTCAACAACAACTAAACCAAAACAATCTCCTACTAACTTGCAACCAAATCATTCGAGCATACAACACCTCTATTTATCTCAGAGGGTTCTTAGGGTTCCCTCTGACTACCCGTCTTCTTGAAGAAAAAACCTAACTGCTACCTAAGTTCCATTACATTAAAGACTAGGAGTGAAACTCCCAGATCACTCGTGATCATTCAGCTCCCAAGTGTTTGATATTCTTCAGTTTTTGATCATTTCAAAAAGATTTGCAGGAAATGCCAATGGTTAAGATTCAGAATGATTCAAAGGCGTGCTAAGGCATTGAATTGTCTCCATGTGTGCTTGCTGACGATGTTCCTGCATTAGAATATTTTGTAACAGAATCCTAAATGGAGGAGGATCCTATGTATCTCCTTGGTTTCGACCTCCTTAGAGTAGAGAGAGATCATTCACTATATATGAAGTGGATTTTGATAAGGAAAGGGTGGGATTCGTGATCCAAGAGAGGAGAGAGCTGAAGGAGAAGTTTAGTTACTTATTTGTAAGCCTAAGGGCTTGTTTGTAATCAACATTTCTGCCATTAAAGATTCAAGAGAGTTGTTTATCATCTTGTCTTCTTTGTTTTCCATTTATTTTGTTATCTTATTGATTGAATATATTGTAGGTTTTGAGGATCAAAGGATGCCTTTTATTAATGGATCCCTGAGCAACAAAGGATATGTTGTAGCTATCCTGTTAATCATTGTTTTTGTTCAAGAAATTTTCAATCTATTCTGCAGAGAGGATCTCTGTTTAGTAGACATTCTTCTTTTTTTCACTTCCTTTCTTCTAATCATCATCATATAATCTCTTAACCTGATATTTAGCTTGATTGCCTTTAATCTACAGAGTGGTTTTGAATCCATGCCCAATGGTAGATCACTAATCTATAGTCAGACTGTTTCCCTCTTTCTTGCTGATCCACCAAATTTAAATTGATTTAATTTTTCAAATTTTGATGGGTATTAGGCTTGTTATTAAATCAGTCTAAGAACAATTTCTGGTGCCAACACCATCTTCTGCCCAAAATGTAGAATGAAACACTCCTCAAGAGAATGTCCAGTAAAATTTTTCGAGATATGTATAATTTTCGATCAAGATCATCCCACATAATTATGCCCATATTTACCTAGATCAAAGGCAGTCTACCAGAGCACCAATGAAGAAGTCGAACCAACTTAATTTCTAGATTCGAAGAAGGCATGGAAGTCACAACCTCCAGGTATGAATCAAGACCCTTCTACATTTGTCAATGCTTGGAATAGTCACTATAATCCTCAACAACCAAAAATTTTCAATCCACACTGGAAAAGCCCCCAACAATTCCAGTATCTGTCACCTTGGGTATAGTGGTCGGTCCAACTAGTTCAAAATTCACCTTGGCCATTAAATTGGCAGAATCCCTCTTTACCCGTAAAACATTTTCCAACACCCCAACCACAAGTGCCTCTACCACTACCTCCACAATTTCCTATACAACCACAATTGCAACTTCCTATGAATGTGCCAATGAATACCTCAATGAATGTTCCTATGATTTGACCTCAATTACTTGTACAAGCTAATCCAAATCCAAATAATAAGACAGTTCACTAGGTTGAAACATCAACCTTCCCAACCTATAGTATTTCCCCCCTTGTGTGTAATGATGTACAACTTAGGTCTGGTAGGGTAATTCACCCATGAAATTCACCAATAATCACTGAACAGTTGGAGGATGAAGCCCTACCTCCTGAAACATAGAAACATAGTGAAGGAAATGAAAATTCTACACATGCTACAACTCCAAGAGCAACAAAAATAACTCAACATGTGGTTGTTACTATCCTGACCCACATTCAAGTTGTTATTCCTCCATACCCAGAAAGTTCGACAATAGATAAGACACCCCCATAACCCGAGTTTAACATATTGGGAGAACTCCAGAATATGTGCATCGAAATCCCGCTATTATAAACACTAAGGGACATACCAATTTAAGCCAGAACTATTTGAGATCTATGCCTTAATAAACTAGGAATAAAACCCATGGATCCACCCACTATCCATGTTTTGGGAAAACTATCTAAACTAATTTTGGGTAAGGATACACCCATCAAATATGATGACCCTGGGAATCCGTCAGTCACTGTCCATATACAAGGGGATACTTTTTTCAATACATTAGTGGATCTAAGGGAAACTATTAATACCATGACCAAAGAAACCTAGGAAATGTTAGGTTCTGGAAACCTTAGACCAACCCCTACAATCCTTGAATTAGTTGACTGATCCACCCTTCGACTAGAGGGGATCCTACAGGATGTCGTTATCTAAATGGATTCTTGGGCATATCCAGTAGACTTTGTGATCCTGCAGACAAAATCTCATCTTGAATGCCACCCTATGATTTTGGGGAGGCCGTGGTTATCCACAACCGATGATTATATCAGATGCATGACAAGGAGTATGATAATTTCGCATGGGGATTCTATGAAAAATTTGGTCCTTTACCCACCAACAAAACCTAGCCTGGCATGTGAAAATCATTTATGGGATGATTTTGAACTTGAATATGGGAATGTTCAACCCATTTTGATAATTGAAAAAGCCCTGCTTTTTCAAACTGAAATAGAGGATGATGTTATTAGTAATTTTATTAGAAACCCCTCCTTTGTCTCTTAGCTTGTGTATCAACTGATAGAAATCATAGTAAATGATGGAGTTCTTGATAATCCTGAACTAAATCTGGAAAAAGAGGAAAAAGTTATTTCGACAAGAGTAATTCACAATAGCATCCCAATTGAAATCGATCCAGGGAAAACACTGAATGTTAATCCAAACCTGACCCCCGCACAAATTGACAAGATGTTACAAGTTCTAAAATAAGAAAAAGAATCCTTCGCATGGGATTACATGGATATGAAGAGTGTACACCCTGATATTTATACCCATCATATCTACATGAAAAAATACTGCATCCCCACTCGACAAACACAAAGGAGGATGAATCTTTCCTTGAGGGACATTGTTAAGTAGGAACTATAGAAACTATTGGATGTTAAATTTATTTATCCAATATTTGACAACGAATGGGTATCACCTCTCGTTATCATCCAAAAGAAAAATGGAAAATGGTCTATCTGCATAGACTATCATGAATTGAATAAAGATACATAAAAATACCATTTCCCCTTGCCATTCATTGACCAAGTCCTAGACACACTGTCAAGAAAGAAGTATTTTTATTTCCTTGATGGCTTCAACGGATATAATCAAATCCAGATTTCTCCCGAAGGCCAGGATAAGATGAACTTCACCTGCCCCTGGGGCACATTTGCATATTGTGTCCTCCCTTTTGGGATCTATAATGCACCTTCTACTTTCCAGTGGGTGATACTAGGAATTTTTTCTGATTTAGTTAATGATAGTGTTGAGATATATATTGATGACTTTACTCCATATGGCACCGAGTTTGGAGAGGTACTATCTAATATAGAAAAGACACTCCAACGATGTAAGTAAATGGATTTTTCTTTGAGTACATAAAAGTGCCACAGATGATGACAAAATGAGTGGTCTTGGGAAAGTTTCTCTCTGTTGTTGGGATTGGTCGATCCAACAAAAATTCAAGTAATCTTGAGCATGCCACCTCCAAAAAATAGAGAGAGGTACGTCTATTTTTAGGGAAAACTGGGTATTATTGTCGTTTCATTGAAAATTACTCCAGAATTGCATCACCTATGTTTGTGTTACTAATGAAATATGCATAATTCTTGTGGATTAACAATTGTCAATTTGCTTTTGAAGAGTTAAAAATATTGGTATCTACAACTCCCATTTTATGCGGATTAGATTGGACACTGCCCTTTCACATCTCCTTGGATGCCTCTGAAATTTCTTTTGGGGTTGTCCTAGCACAAGAGGAAGACAAAAATCCTTATGCTACCTACTACATAAACAATTATTTAGCACCAACAAAATTGAATTACACGGTAACCAAAAAACTCCTCATGACATCAAAAATATTATATCCTGGTATGCACAAACTACGTAACCAAGTGGGTAGAGGTAGGGACTATCCCAAAATCCACAGAGCAAGCTGCTATGGACTTCCTGTTTGAAGAAACATTTGTTCGGTATGGGATGCCAAGGGAGATAGTTATTGATGAAGGACCACAATTCACAGGGAACAATATTGAGGCACTTCTAAAGAAATAAAGGATTCGACATCGAGTCACTTCTCCTTATGACCCGCAAGTAAACGGGCAGTTTGAAAGCACCAATAAAGTATTGGAAAAAATTCTTACAAATATAGTGGCTAGCCACTTTCATGATTGGGATAATCGATTGTTGGAACATCTATGGGCTTACAGGAAAACTTGGAGAAATCCAACGAGCTTCTCTCCATTTGATCTAGTGTATGGAAAGTGTTCGATATTTGCAATTGAATTTGAAATCAACACACTTAGGAATTCTATAGCGGTTGATTTGGTTTTGACAACAACACAGAAGCATCGATTGGAATAACTAAATGTGCTCGAGGAAATCCAATTGGCCACATTGAAACATACTAATATTTTGCAACAAAAACATGCAAAGTGGCATGATATGCTCATTAAAAAGAGTTGTTCCAGCTAGGGGATTGGGCACTCCTGTACGAATCTAGGTTTAAAAAGATAGGGAGTTTGTTTTAGTCACTCTTGCTTCAAAATAAAATATTCATGCTAGATTTTAATCCTGGAACATTATGATATTTTTTTATTTTTACATGAATGATGTTGTAACTTCTACAGAAGGTTGTTATTTGTCAAGTAACAACATGACCGACTGTTGAAACTTGTCCAAGAAACAACACGAGACAATGATTGAAACTTGTCCAATAACAACATGATATATCAACATGAAAAAAAATGAAATAAACGACACCTTTCAAGTTGGGTCGTTTCCTTCAAATTTTCTGTTCCAACATGACTAGAGTTATGATATTTCCAAGTTAGAATCATGATTCCAACATTCTCCACACTGCCGCAGCTTGTCATCGGGCATTACCCGTCCACCAAAACATTTGGCACGTTCACTGCCAAATTGGGAGTTTCCACGAGTACTTTTCACCGGCACCGAATCATTACAAGCCACCACCATATGGACTGAAATCATTTCACCGCGATCAACCAAATCATGATAATAACTGTTGCTCATACCATAATCCATGACCACTTACGGTAAGATCGAACATGTACGACTTGACTTGATGCTTAATTATTGCTTTAAATAATTGTAATGTATGAATTGGCTACTACTTTCTCGATGAATGGACATGGACACCCAACCCTTTAGTTGGGGGGAGGTGCAGATTCCAAGACCCGTACATTATTTCCACATGCGTACATCATATTACCCAATTAGGACTTAGAAGTGCATGCACCTACTAGATTTAAAATTGGAAACTTGCAAAATTTGAATAAAAACCCACACCACATTTGTTTTCATTTCATGATAAAAATGAAACTAAGTCGCAGCCATAACACTGTAACAAAATCATTCAAATCCACCAAATCGAGTCGATCACAATTCACATAAATGGGAGGTTTGGCACTACGACATGAACTAGAAGATGTGGAACAATTGTAACAAAATAAAGCAGTTTACCAATTGTTCCAAAACATAGGGTGGAAAATATAATTTGAAAGATTGCATGGTTTTGATGTGGGAACAACATTGGAGTTCACCTAGAACTTGATTGGTGAAAAATATAGGGTAAGAGGTGTAGAGGTTTCTATAACAGAAGAAAGCAAAACCAGGGTGACGGGGCTCCCACAAGAAGGCGAGCGATGGTTTGGTAGGAGGACATCCCCAACGCATGCATCAAAGGAATTCAACAGGGAAGGGGAACTCCTACAATATCGAGGGAAAGGATATGCACGAGAATCATTGCTTTCCATATGGAGGGACGTGGCTCTCTTCATTCAAAAGTATCTTACATGCGAGGGTCGCTACCAAGTAATATTTTCCTATCATATCAAGTTGTTATCACATGTAAGGCATAATGCTCATTTGATCAGGATGACGATCTCGAGGAAGTCAAATATGAATAGAGACCCAACCATTCCATGCAGTCACATGTGGATAGTGATGTACAATTCATTGAAAAGGGTCCTCCAAAGGAGAATTTCCAACCATGTGAGTCAAAGAAGAGCACCTTGCAACATCGACCATTCCGAAAGGTAGAAAAAAGATCAGTTGTAGAGTTTGTGGAATTCCTTCCTAGATGGAGGACAAGATCGATGGGACCTGAACCAATGAGAGTGGAACCACCTGTCATCACTCCCTTATATGCTCCAAAAGAACCACCTTTGGGGGAAATTGATGATACATAACCCGGTACAGATAAACCCGAGGAAGGAAACCCTCTTGTGACTACCTCTGAACTAGTTGTAGTTAGTCACACGACTGTCACACAAGAACCAATCAGCGAATTAACAAATAATTTTGAGGATGTACTTGGATCATAGGAAGTAACCGCAACACCAGAGCCAATTAAAAAGGACGCTATGCTTGTTACACAAGAACCAGGTATGGACAAAATGATTGATGAGGAGGTTGTTACAAAAGAACCATCCACCAAAGAACCAATTAATAATAAGCCTGTTACACAAGAACCATGCATAGATGAAAGGATTGATGGTGAGACTGTTACCTAAGAACTAACCTCCGAAGAACCAATCAATATTGAGGTTGTTGCACAAAAAATAGTTAAATTAAAGATGGAATAAGGGGAACCTAGCATGATGGGTGTCATGAAAGGTAATAAGAAACCTCCCTCTTTGATTAATCAAGTTGTGAAATTGAAAAGGAGAAATTTTAAATAGAGGCAAAAAATTAGGGAATTGAAGAAATAGGTTAGGGAAATATCTAAGATTGCAGGGTTAAACACCCCTGCTGATGTGACCAATTTTTTTAATAAAGTGACCTCTCCAAAAAAATGGGCTACTAAGAAACCAAAGGAGAATCCCTATTCAGTTTGGGAAGGTATTTTTAGGCCTCTAGGTTACTCACCTCGAGACATAAAGCTCATAATGGCATCTACATAGTCAGAAGAGGAAACCAGGAAAGTTGGATTTCTTACCTCTGAATTTCCCTCTCCTATATTCTTACAGGCAGATCTTGACAAGTGGAAGGCATTTGCAATATCCTACCAAGAGGGAATGGTTCCTATAAAAGAACATCGAAAAATTGTCCAGAATATGGAAAGGAAAAGAGAAGGTGAACTAACCCTCTACAGGATGGAAATAAAACAATGGGGAAAATATCAGAAGAAGCCGAGGGATGCACATGATCAGGTTAAGAAGCATAAGGAAGAAAAGCATAAGATGGATTCATTTATTCAGGATTTGTTGAACTGTAGAATTCATTCTCTCGTGTATGATTTGTTTCTTCAAGAACAATTCATCCTTTTTTCATCTCACAACCATAATTGAGGATAAGCCCTACCTATCTACAAGTGCTAAAGACTTCTGGAAGGCCTTTTATGCAAATGATATGATCACACAACACTCTTTATGTGAATTTTATTTTCGTGATTTTATTCTAGCATATGAAAGAGAGTTTAATCCTACTCCCTATATAGGAGACCTCCAGTTGCAGGCTTTTGTGTCCTACATATTGCATCAAGTTAAGTGAAAACTGGCCCATGAGAATGTAGAAAGGAACCAGGCCACATGTGAGCTAAGGATTAGGGAAAATCTTGGTCACTCAGATGATGCTACCAAGGGTCAAAACCTCATTACTAGGTCCCTTGATCCCTCAAGGTTGGTTGTAAGTCTCCACGCACAAGTAATTAACCATTATGCCAGTTGTATTAACAATGCAAAATGTGAGGCCTTGGAGGGTTGAAAAATAATATGAGAGTCATCTATAGTGGTAATCAAAACTAGGGAACCCTTTGGGTTTCCAAACTTCAGAAGAGCCATGGGGAGATTGAATAGGTACATCTAGTGTATTGAATAGACACGCCCTCTATGGATTGGCTTGAAGTTTTATTTTCCTTTAATATGGTTGTCTATAGATAAGTATCATCCCATGCATGAGTTGGCAGTGATGGAGAAAAAATTGGGATTGGAAGTTATGGTGTTAGCATGTTTTAGGGATTATGAGGAAGATACACATGAGGCCTACCAACTTATCACACTACATGAAACCTACTCTTGGGCCAATCACGATATCAGATAGAAATTGGTTGCATGAGGACATGTAGCAGGACTAGTTGGGGGGAGATGTTGGACCCATGACTTATACCCTTTTTTCCATCCATTTACCCTATTTTGAAGATACTTAAAGTCATCTTTTACCCTCTTTTGACAACATATTACCTATGACTTCATGTTTTAACCCAAGGTACAATTTTTTTATGAATTACATTATTTAAGTAGTAATATGGGTTGTTAAGTAGTTTCCTACTTGATTTCAGTTTTACTAATGAGATGGCTTGGAAGCATATACTTGGAGGTTGGAAACATGTTGTATTCATTCAAGGATTTGATGTTGTTACTCCTTTACAAGCTCATATGGTGTCCCTTTTGATATGCCATTACTTCTATATTTTGTCACCCTTTGAACCACGATGTTGCCACTTCCACGATCCTGTTGATACTTGAGCATTTGGTATTTGACCGATGCTCAAGTATAGGAGAAGATAAGTGCCAACGTGGCAAGGATGAGTCACTTGAAGAAACGAGAGTACCAATTGCTGAAAATATTCGTGGTTGTGATAATATATCAGAATGCTCTATTTTGTACATTGGTTGTAACAACACGAATACACAACAAATCTTGTGCTATGTATTGATCAGATCTGGTATTCTATTTTGAAAATAATTTAATCTAGAAATGTATAAATAATAGGAACCCTCTTGGGTTGAGGAGGTTGGAATAAAAGAGGAATAGAGTGTGTAACATGAATCTGGTGCACTTGTTGTATCATCTATTTTCTATAATCTGAGTATACTAGTTCATGCTATATCAACATCAATTTGTGAGTTGTTTTAGCATCCTTGATTGGTGAAGGAAGGCCCCCCTTCACTAATCAGGTGTTGCAATTTAATTTGTTCATTAGGTAGAATTATTAGAGTCCATTTTATGATTCTAAATGTCGTGGTGATTATTATTTGTTGAGGATTGTTATTCTTTCTTGATTGTTGAGATGTTACTTACAAAGCTTGGTCAATTGTTAGCAGGAATCAAGAATCTTTGTTATTGTTGTTACTTCTATTGGGTAGAGTTTCATTGTGGTTTCATTGCATTATTTGGATTCTTCATTAATAGTTAGTCTTTCTTATTAAAATGATAAAGGTGAATTCTCTTTAATATCATCGTGAGTCCAGGATTGGTTAAGAGTACTATTGTATTTTTTTCCATTTTGCAGTTTTTATTTCCTTTCAAAAAGAGTGGTGTGGATCAAGAGTGATTTCCTTTTTCAACGAGTGTTGCATGGATTGAATGTGGTTTTATTTTCAATAAGGAATTGTTCGGATTAAGTGTGATCTTTCCATTCCATGATTCTTCACAAGATTTTTCACAGAGTTATTTCAAGTGTGTTTATTTAAAGAAAGAATAGACTGAATGAGTTTCATTCACTGCACGATCATTAGAATTACCAACATTACAGAGAAAATTGTAGCCTGCATAGACTTTGCACATAGCCTTGAAATAAAAAGATGACCCCTGGTTTGATAATTAATGTGAAGTGATAGCAGTTGTCTTAGAAAGAAATTTAAAAGCCCCAACATGTTTCATTAACATAAACACAATTACATGCTTCATTAATAATAATACACGAGTCTTAAAATAATTACAATCATGGGAGAAAACATGGTTTTACATTTGATGCTATTCATATAATCTTATTTTGGTAAACTTGAATTTGTTGAACTAGATAACCTGTGATATTGTCAATTTCAAGTTGATGTTGTATTTTTGAGACACAAAATTAAGTTGGTATATTTGTTTTCTTCTTGCTATAGAGAAAGGACTATATTGAACCTCGTGGGAAAATGTTTCCCCTGTTGCACACTTATGTTGTTATTTATTATTATTATTATTATTATTTTTTAACTGGGGGAATCAACAACTCGTGGTTCTCGTACTCACGTGAAACGTGGCCGATACCCGTCCGCTACCACTATAACCCCAGGTGTGCCACACAACCTGCAAGAGTGGAGCACAAGTAAATCGGGGTGAGAATCGAACTTGAGACGTCCTTCACATATTTCCTTCCATTTACACGGCACTTGCCAATCGGTCTACACCCCTGCGGGCTGTTACACACTTATGTTATTATGACAAGGTGCTAATAATACGATACTAAGAGATAGATATAGAGATGCATTTCAGGTAAGAAAACAAAGATTAAAAGAACATAAACATCAATCCACAAACATGGATGTGTAAGGGGCCGTTCTATATCTATTTCTTGCTTTGAGTATTGTGATATGGATCCAATATACAAATGGACAGAGCACAACATGAGAACAACATTGCTTCCTTTGCTTAGATAGCAATCAATTGTAGGAAAAAAAAATATTTCAAGGCCACTTTGAGGGTAAAGGAGGTGGATAACAAGAGGGAATCCGAATCCATTTTGAAGAGAGACCAATTTTTTTGATCTATGTTATCACAAACAACCAAATGTGATGTTTTTCAGAGCATATTTGAGGTCAAGGGTGATGTTTCTCAAAGCTTATCTAAGGTAATTGATTTGATTTATCTTTTAATCTTCAAGGTAATTGTTGCGAGGTAGATTCCATTTAAAGGATTTAGAGCTTGAGTAAATTATTGTATGTAGCAACCATGTGTGACCTAATTTAATTGATACACTTAGTTTTCAACTTTGATTGCAGCTGCTACTATACCAAGCATTAATTCATCTAATTTCTTAATTACTTACGATGGAGCAAAAATTCAATTTATATTAGTCAAGTGGGGAAACTATGTCGTTGCAAAAACTGAAGGCAATACAAATATTGCAATGAACTGGACAAAATGCACATGAATGGGAGACTTTTAGAGTATGTATAAAATTTGCTAAATTTTTGAATTTTGTACAAATGGAAAGAAATTTGGTGTATAAAATTTCATGATAGTAATTAATAAAAAATCCTTATTAAGGATTGTTTGCAATTAAAATTTAAGTTTAGTGTGTGGGAGATGGAATCTACTAGCTTAGAGCCTCCAATAAAAATTCGTTGGAGGCAATAATTTGCAAGGTGGAATTGTGAACGTTGTCCCGAACATACCTCCATGAATGTGTGTTGATGTACTCTACTCAATATAATGAAAATTTAGAAGGAGCACTTGTAGATCATAGGAGACCCAAAAACAACAAATTGAATACCTTGTTCTCGATATATTAAGCAAAATATCGTGATTAATTGATTTTAAACTTCATAAAGAACCTTGGATGAAATTATATTAGGTGGCGTAATTAGTTGCAATGATGACTGTAAAGATCACGCCTCTATTGGGGTTCAAATGTAGAAGAGACACCCTTCAAAAGAGAGATATGGTTGAAATCATTAAGATTTTTGGATGCAGTCCTCCAATATTTATACACGGTGTCAATTGTAACGTACCCAACCACCCATAGGCTAGGCATGATACCAATCTATAACTTACCCAACCACCCACAGGCTAGCCACGCTACTCCAAAAAATGGCTTCTGAACTGATCTTGAATTCTAATAACATTTAATTCAAAATCAAGCATGAAAGACCCATATGCATTAATCAAGATTCATGCTACAACATAAAGAAATAGACAACGTGCCATGAAAAACATATAAATAACATACATGCACATTATAAATACATATCTCAGATATAATTAAATACACAACAGAATATACATTATACATAAAACACATATAGCACTTATGTTTGCAAGTAAACATTCACCAACTAGCTGCAGACCAAAGATGTTCCTCCCAACCATAGACACTGTTGTTCTTTTACTCTCAACAATAGGTCACCCCTGAGCCAGGGCTATGAATCCACAAGGATGGGTCCTAGGCCAAATCTGCAACACCCAACAATTGGCTAACTAACTCTTAGGTTTCCAAACCACACAACAAATCCAAATTTCCAACTCTCTTTCCCCCTCAACCTACACAACCCAAAGAATTGAACACCTTTCTCTGCCATGCAATCCTTGAGGCTGTCCAATTTCTCTCCAGGGCTCTAGTGCTACTGGTCAAGAAATATCCCTATTGGAAACTCCAAGGATTCTTAGTTGTGGAAAGTTCTATCCGAACTTCCATCAATCTCATGCACACATGCATCCATTCCCTCCTATAATGATCAATAATATATTACAACCATTTCTCCCCCAAACCAGTCAACACTCAAGCTCTCACAAGATTTTCAACACTTACAACAATCAAAAGTACACCATTTCTCTTCTACCTAGCCTACACAACCCAAGAGAATGGACCCCCTTCTCTACCACGCAGGCCCTCAGGCTGTCCATCTCCTTGGAGGGATCCAGTGAATTTGGTCAAGAATCTCCTTGGTGTAACTCTCAGGACTCACATTTGTGAGTGAAACTTTACTCGTGGCTGGAATACACCAGCAGTCGTTACAACCAACAACCATGGGCTCCTTTCCAGTAATTTAGTTTCCATGCTCCCCCTAAGAGATCACGAATGATAAGGGATGACTGGTGAAAGAATGAGTGGAGAGAAGAAGAAGAACAAGGGGAAGAACACCTGAAGAGCAAGAAGAACAAGAAAACCCAGGAGAACTAGGAGAACCCCCTGAGAACCCCCAAAACATCCCCCTAGGTATGTTTATATAATTACATGAAGACAAGAACCCCATGGCCTTCCTCCCAAGAAGCTCATGTAACCCCCTTTATCCTTAAAATAAATTATGGGTAAATAAAATAATAATAAAAAGACTTATTCCCTCATTCCCCCTCTCTCGTGGAATCATAGCCCCCTATCTCTTTTGTCCTTTTCTATCTTGCATCCAACGGTGTATTTTATTAATGTATATGAAGTATTACATTTCCTAGTCAATTTGGCCCTTTTTCAACTTTACCGGCTCACCATCCTAAGTCACAATTACATAATACATTATAGTTCATAAGGGTTAAAACTAGGATGTTACATCCCCCTCCCCTTATTTTGGCAATGTCCTCAGTGTACAACACCATTCCAATGTTATTAACATTACAAATCTAGGCTCTTTGGCCTCAATCCACAGAAAATCCAACCAACTCTTATATACATAGGCACTATGGCCTAAAATTAAACATGTACACATAGGCATTCTAACCCAAAACATGTATAATGATCTTGAGAATTTATATTTCTGGCAACAGTTCCAACCAACAAGATCTCCTTCCCTCTCAACCCTATACAACCCAAATAAATTAACCCCTTTCTCTGCCATGTAGTCCCTCGGGTTGTTCCACTTCTCTCCAAGGCTCCAGTGCACTCGACCAAGAGGTTTCAGAGTTGTGACTTCAAGAACTCTAGCTACAACAAGTCCATTGGAATTTATTCATTCCATGCCTTCATCATTGGGCTCGATTTCCTTCTGGTGTTATTTTTCCACGAGCTTCCAACTTCAATAGCCAACATCTCATATGTTTTATAAAAATATGGTCATCATGAGATATTGTTATAACAATTTCAATCATAAATGTCAAATATGTTTTATACAGGAAAACATAGTTTCCAAGCAAGAGCTTCCTGCTCATAATTCGTTTGGCTCTTGTGGTTGCAAGCATAAATATTTGTTATGGATTATAGCAATTCCATACCCAATACCATTATTCTTGAAATTTTCTCAACCTTCAATCAACCAAAACATTTGTTAGCATAATCATGTAACAATTCGTAACTATTAATTTCTCAAATCTGTTTTATATAGAAAAATAAAATTCATAGACATGAGGATTTTGGTCATAATGCTTGGCTTTGCAGTTGTAGATATCAGTCTTTATTATGGGCTTACATTCCTGCCATATCCAATACCATTCTACCTGCAATTTCCTCAACCTTCACTCAACCAAACAAGTTTTCTGTATCATGCATATGTATATTTTCATGGAAAAAATCACAAAGTGATCTTTGAATTGTTTACAACAACAATTCAATCACTCCCATTAATTCTCAACATTAAATGGAATTCAAATATTGAATGGAATGAACCCATCATTACATACACATGTATTATCAACCAATATTTTCTTTCTTCTATCCATCAATATTTCTATCACTATGTTCCCTTGACAGAGCTTTTCCATATTATATAGCTATTCTCACCCGCAACTTCGTTGTTGCATTATCTAACAACTCCTGAAGTGTTTTCAACTTCATGAGTTAACAATACTCATGTTATCATAATCATTTCTATTTTATATAATATATACATGCATTCACCAAAATGCATTCCATAATTCCTGTAATACCAATTGTAACCTTTTTAATAGTTCCAAAAACTGATCTTGGAATTGTAACAAACAACAATCCAATCACCTTCAGCTAGTATTCATATTAAATACAATGCAACTATCCATCATTATGTATTTTCAGCACCACATGCTTTTAGTAATGCAACAATTAATTACTAAATAAAATAACAATCAATGTGCCAATGCCCATGGCCACAACTACACAATGCATCCATGCATTGGCTACATAATACCACATAACCATGTCATGCATTCCACCACAATGAGTTGGAAGGTTTGGCCAATGCCTCAACACATCATCCACACACTTCCTACTACTTGCCTGACTATTTGGATACCTTCCTTTTCAACCCAAACACAACACCAATAATATAATTCTTAAGTTCTCTTCAGTGTCGACAAAGATATTGCAATCCAAACATCATATATATAGTAGATACCATTGAGCACTCACATAGATCTATAGTCCTTCCATATCCAACCATATTATGGTCTCACACATGACTATCTCTATGGATATTCATTGTTATAGAAGGAGTATGTCTCTTGAATTAATCCTGTTATGATCCCATAACCAATCACAACATAACATGCAACTAACATTTTATCTAAATGCATTATAGTATCCACAACATTTATGTACTCTAGGTCTTTGGCCATTACATATCAATTTAAATATTGAAAAAATTAACTTAGGGAATTCTTACCTCAATCCCCTTCAACATGTATGCATCAAAAGAAACTAAATGCATACCTGGATGGTTGTTATCAACCTACTTGTTGTTTGTAGAGGCTCACAAACTTCCTCCTTCATCATTTTGATCACCATTCCTACCACCCTCATGGGTCTTCACATAGATGGAAATCACAAGCAACAACAACATCCACATCTTTAACTATTCTATATCATTTTTCCTGAATACATAATCCATCATTAGTCATACTCAATTTCCATAATATCATTATTTCATAATAATAAACTATTCTAAGGTCACAAGCATGTACATATGCATAATTACACATCCATATGCACCAAGCATTCACTATCAACATGCCTACTAATGCATATGCATTTTAACTTCATTGTATGCCTCATACACTCTAGTGGATTTATGTTTCAATTCACTTATTAATTAATTTATTTGTGTTGTAGTTGGTTGTCCCTAAATTCCTTCAGATCCTTGCTGCCTTGTGTGCTCCTATTCTTCTCATCTGCACTCTTGTTCCCTGGTCTAAATACATTCCAGTCAATTTTCACTTGGCCATTTTGCAATCCAACCAATGTACTCAATCCACAACAATTCCTTTTGGGTACTCATATCCAACTTTACCTTTAGGAAACATTTCATCACCCTTTCACACTTATACCATTCCCAATGAAATTCTATCTTCATCCAGTGACACTTTTCAAGTGAAAGAGCATTCATTTTTCTATCTCCAATTTCTCTACATTGACATCCTGCTTCCACTGTGAACTTTGATATTAGAAGTGGATCTCTTTCACACTTAAGATTTTCAACTGTCTATGCCTCTCTTCCTTCAAGGTTAGGCAGTCATACTTTTCCTTTCTGTGCCCCTCAATGACATTTTTAACTTGCTAGCTTCATATCCTATATGAGGATTCTTGCCTTTGTTGTGCCTGCAATTTATTCATATCCTTTAGTTGTTGATTAATACTTTTGTTCCAATATTCTTGAGTTCTTTATCCACTTTTCATTACTTTCTCTATAGCTCTTGATTGCCTCATCAAAGTCCTATAAGATCTGTCATGCTCCCATGACCCTAACATTTGATCCTAGACTAGAATTGATCTTATTATACCTCTAATATTACCAAAAAATGCAAGCAATCATCTGGATAGAAATATACATACAATAAAACAAATTGTTAATTAATGATACAAGTACATTTTGTTCTTGATTCATGAAGAAATATCACAATTATCCAAAATAGAATTATTACGAGTCCTTCTCCTCTAAATCAACTTTCCAACGAATGAAATCTCACCCCAATCGGATATTGGAGCTGAAATTTAGGGATCCTTGAAAAAACCACTTTCAACCCCCTTAGCTGATACATAAATCAAATTCCTCCTAGGCTCCTCCTTCAAACCATGTTCCACATGACCACGACGCAAAACCACAGACTTAATCACCCTTTAGCGCCCCTCTCTATGTTTTTATACATAGGATATGGCGCGAACACCATGTCTGAGGGCTTGGTTACCTTCCAACCCCTTTTACCTCAGCATGAGACCGGTGTTGGGACCCAGTCCTCCAGACTTCGACCTTCGATTGTTCTCCACTTTCCAGCTTTTGATTTCTCCCGAAGTTACACTTTGTCAAACCTTTCAATAACTCCTACTAGCATAATCAGACGATCAAGACTTGATCTCCCATTGAATGGATGGTACCACCCCCATATGGAGGCTTCAATGAGATCAAGGATCATGACTTAATCAGGTGTTGAGATAAACAAATCTTAACCAATTCAGAAATTCACCGTTCCAGGGATCCGAAATATTTCCCTTCTCGAGTCTTCCACTTCCTCGGAGTGAAAATCAACCGAAGTTATTACACTATTCATCCACGGTTTAATTAGATGATCGAGACTTAATCAAGCATTGGGACATACAATCCTTACACACTTCAGAATTTCGACGCTCCGAGATATTTCCATTCTCGAGTCTACCACTTCCTCGGAGTGACAATCTGCCGAAGTGCTCACCCATCCTCCCTCTGCTTGATCCAATGGTCAAGAAAGGTCCCGAAGGGATCTCAGATCAACGGTCTATGTGCCTTCATGAATTCGGTCTTCGACACTTTTCAGTGACATAAACTTGTACACCCCCAAAGTCACAAACTCCCAGAGATGAAACGACATGCTGACGTCACCTAGGGTGATGTGGACCCATGGAACATGTTCCATGTGTCACTAAAACACGAACAGATCGAGGTCTAAAAGGTACCAAATCTTGGTGACACGTGTCCCAACATGAAACCCCTGCCACATGGCATAAGCCATGTCATCAACCACACTGACGATTCAAAATATCTGCTTCAGATCTGACGACACGTGTAACTTCACGACCTTACACTTTTGTGAATTCTATACTTTAGGGATTTGATCTGCAACATACACAAAAATCTTTGGAGTGGCGAAGTTTGAAAGTAAAAAATTTGCTAAACCTCCACCACTGCTATATCTAACAACCTAAAACACTCCCGAAGTCCTTCCCTTGATCTAACAGTCGATGAGAATTATGGGACTTCAGCGCTCCAGGGCTTCGGGTTGTAGCAGTTCAACAAAGTTTAAAACTTCTAGAGTGAAATCTTTGGAAGCAGTCAACATTGGGTGACCATGATCGACAACAGATATTCCTCTGTGCCTCCTATTAGATTGAATGGTTGATGAGTCTTTACGACTCTGGACTTCGATAGTTCAGGATTCTCCTACCTACGAAGATCACCGAAGTAGAGAAGTTCGACTTTTTTTTTCTTTCCCGCTTGGCTTTGGTCGATGACTGACGATCGACTAGCTAGATTGGATGGTTGGGATTTAATATTACCCAACCTCTTGTTTCTCCTTCTTCAGATGACCCCTATTCACCTACCCTCCAATCTAATGATCTAGAAATCCTTGATCCCATGATTGAGATTGCTCCTGAAAAAAGGGGATGATCACAATTCCATGATCCCTTACAAAGGAGCTCTGACGTTGTGGCTTCTACGTGGACTCTGCAATGCCATTCCTCCCGAGCTTTACGAATTCAAGGTCATTATTGATCTCAACCATGAGACTATGACCAACAGATCCGACCCATTGATGGGTGTTATATATGCACTAAAAACACACTAAAAGCCATCAATTAAATTGTAAACCTGGGGTAAGTAAACTTAGAGTTGTAGCAAAATATATGCCAAAGGTAGAAGGGCTGGTAGTAGTACAATCTAACTAAAGAAGTGGCTATCTAAGGATAATCTACTCAAGAAAATATATCTAATGAGAAAACCCTACTAAGCAACTTTAAACTATCTAACCTAAGTACTTTTGGATCAAGGATCGATGGATAGTTCTAAGAAAGCAAGTAAAAACCCTATGTAAAGCAAACTAGTTCATAACAATAAGCAAAAGCAACTATTAAGCATAAAAATAAAAAAATAACAAAAGAAAACTACTTTGACTTGCCAATCTAAATTCAATGAGCAACTATCCTATGAAAGAAAGTGAATAAACAAGCAAGCAACTATTCTATTAAAGCAAGTAAACAAGTAAGCAAGACAACTAGCTAACCTATTAAAGCAAGTAAACAAGCAAGCAAAACAACTAGCTAACATAGTAAAGAAAATAAGCAAGTAAGCAAAGCAACTAGATAACCTATTAAAGCAAATAAACAACTAACTACTCTAAGATAACTTCTATTGCAAGTAATCTAATTAAAACTTCTCATTGAACAACTATCTAGCCTAAGAGGCAAGTGGACTATATTCTTAATTCAAACTTCAAAACTATTTCTAATTCATGAAAGGAAATCTATTTAATTGAAAGCAAGAAGGATTAACAACTAACCTTTAATCTAGGATAAGCAAACTACTTTTTAACCTATCAAAGAAAGAGACTATCTATCCTACAACATCAATAAAACTATCTACGAAAGCAAGGAACTATATCTTCTGATCTACAAAAGCAAGAAACTATCTTTTGATCTGCGAAAACAAGAAACTATATTTTAACCTATGAAAACTCAAATATAGTGTTGGTGGCTGTGTGAATGTCTCCGGTGTTGTATGATATCTTGATGAAACTTGAAAACAAAGGATAATTCAAGCGGTATAAGTTCAACACTGATCTCAATAGAAAAGTGAAAGGTATGGATTAAACAATCCAATGAGAATTTATCCATTACAGAAACAATGTTAATTACCTTGCATATTCATGAATTATTAACCATCGACAATATAACGAGACCGTAATTGTACTTCTACGCTATGTAAACAAACTTCATAATTAAACTCAACCGTTAACTAAGAAATATAATTGCAATCTAATTCTAGGAAAGAAATTACATAAAATGAAACTATGTTATATCTATTCTAACAATTCAAACTGCAATAAGAAAATACTTAAGAACATAAATTAAAACATGATATTAAAAATTAAACTACCAAATACATTAATCAACAACTAATTAAGCAACATCGACATAAAAATGAAATAAGCAATCTATAATTAAAAATTGAAATTAATCCTATCCATCCATCAAATCCTTGTTAAAGAAAACTCAAATTAAAACTTTGTTCTGCTCTATTTAAAACTCTGTTTTAAATTTAATTCTAACAACATAAATAAGATACAATCTAACATCTGATTGCTCACGGGGTTAGTCTAGGAATTTGCAAATTTGTTCCTAACTACAAGATCAATGCATGCTAACACAATCCTTCATACTAACCTACAAAAGAGAGTTAAAGCAATTAAACTACAACAACAAACTAATTAAAAAAATGATAATGCATGTATAGGAAATAAAGAGAACAACTAAACTATAAAATGCATAAACAACATAAAGAACAGTTACCAGATTACTGGTGGCCCCCCCAGCAAGTCGTGGTCACTTCCTAAAAGCGCACAACGAACTCAACAATTTGATTTCACCATAAAAAATCAAAAACACAGTTTCTATATAATCTGGCAGCGAAAAATAGCAAAGCAGAGTAAGTCTTTGGTCTGCGGTTAGATTTGGTCATCTCATCAACCAACCATTGAAGGGAGTTAACCTTTTCTTGAAGGATTGCATTATCATGATGAAGGTGTGTGTCTATCGTCTTCCTTTCTTCCAACTATTGGAGAAGCTGATGGTTTTCTTTTTGTAGCTTCTCAATGGCTGGGGCAGAATCGATGATCTCTAAGGAAGGCTTAGATCCTTTGAGGAATGTGGAAAATCTATCAGTTTTAGGATCTAGAGTAGGGATGGGTTAAGTAGGAGTGATGGGGGATTGATAAAGAGAGGTAGGTTCTGATTTTGTCTTTCTTAGTGGCTCTAATCCATCCGCAGAAATTTCCCTAAGTCTCTTGTGAGGGCTCTCAAGATAGGAGGACACTTGGATAGGATCCGAAGCATGCATGGGTTTTTCATAAGGTTTTGTTCTTGTGCTCTAGGTACTCTTTTGAAAGGGTCCTTTACCAAATCGATTGGATCCCCTCCTATTTGTGGGAATGATGGGAAAGTCTTGTTGGATTACTTCTTGGAGTTTTTTAGGTGTCGGATCAAGAGAGATTGAAGGCATTGGGGGGTTAACAATAGGCTTCTTTTGGTCTTTTTAACCGATGAAGAAGTAGGGATATCAACAAGATTTTTGTATTGTTCCGACAAAGAGAGGGTTTGTGCAAGGGAGGTTGGAGTTTTTGGAGAGCAAGGCTTGAATGGAGAGACAATTTTTAAGCTAAGTGGATTTTTTCCGGTCTTAATTGTCAAGTGAGGGTTTGCAAATTGGTAGATAAAGGCATCCCAAGTTTTCCCATGTTTCTATAGTTCGGCTAGAACAAGGAGTTTGATCAAGCCATGGTGAAAGAGACTATTGTGGGGGTTATTCACATTCTTCCTCACTTGAGAGGGCATCTTCTCCAATATTTTTAGAAAATAGAAGGGGAAGTTCAAAGGTTTGTTGAACATAAAATGAGCCAGCAATATGAAATGACAAGCTTTGAAAGTGGAGTATCTACCTTCACATGCAATCAACCTCATGATTACGATGAGAGGGTTGATCAATTCCACCTTTATCCACTCCTTAGAATATCCTTTTTCTCCTGAACTGTTCTCGAATTCGGGCTTAAAAACCTTGTTATAACTTGAGTGCGGAAATTGGCGGTTTTTGAACCATCTATCTCCCATTCTTGGGAGCTTTGTAGCTGCAGCAATGAACTTGTTAGAAAAACAGGACCGCGGAGCAATAAAATAAAAAAAATGCAGAAACAAAACACAGAAGACACACAATACAAGAGAGACACAGATTTACATGGTTCACCCAGTGTGGGCTACGTCCACCAGAGAAATTGCCAGGTCCTTCCTTTATTATTATCCAACAAATGAAGGGATACAACCTACAGCAAAACCCGTTGTAACTTCCTCTTCTTTCTCTCACAGTCTCCTCTCTCAGAATACAACATTCACCATCAACCATAGCCGCAATACATTTCCCTCATAAAATAGGGTTGCCTTCTAGGGAAAAAAACCCTAACTTAATCTCTACCGTTAGATCTGCGACCTGATAATGAACGGTCCAGATTTACAATGAAATTACAATATACTTTTATAAGGCAATTTTTTCTTTGGGGGCTCCGCCCCCGAACCCCGGCTGGGGGCTTGCTTGCCCCTAGACCCCCCAACCGGGGGGATAGCCCCCCCAGACCTCGCAGAGGGGGTACCCCCCCTCTACACTCCCCCGCATGGAAGAGTGTACATACTTCCAGGGTGTAAATACTTCATGGGGTATAAACACGGCTGAAAGCAAGGACCTCTGAATCAGGAAGATAATCAGGCTCCACAACCAACAATCTCCCACTTGGAGACTGATCTCAACAACTCCACCGCTGCTGTATATGATGGACTCTG
>ML777280.1:506012-530165 GCA_009831015.1 Picea engelmannii | reverse complement strand
TCCAACGAGCTATCACACGCCTAAAACGGAGATCGTATGCAAAAGTTACGACCCCGGGAAGTTGATGTACTAACTTACCCAAATGGGGCCCACATGACTTTTGGCGCTTCATCTCCTAGGGTTAGGTTTTTGGATGTATATGAATTTTTTCATTCTCGTCTATTGTAAAAAGGCCTCTAGATCCTCATTGTAATCATCTTCTCACGGATGCGAGTAGCAGCCACATCTCTTCTTAGAGATAAGCTACCAACGCCCTAGCTAGTTTATTTCCATTCTATCTGTAAGCATATTTCAGTCATTTGTTATTAATGAAATGAAGTATTATTTCTGCTGCATCTCTGCATTTATGTGTATTTCTGTATTTCATTGTGTTCCTACATAAATCCGGATCACTGAATAGGGCTTTTGCCTCTACCCATTTGGTGACATAGATCGTACAAACCAAAATATAGTTCTTCCTATGGGACATGGGTGAAATTGGTCCTACAAAGTCGAGGGCCCATTTTTCGGAGGGTTCTATCATAACTTGGGCATGCAAAGGCATTTCGTCAGCTGACGTAGTCTTCATATCCTTTGGAAACTATCACTACTTCTCACATAATTGGCAGCATATTTGAAAATGCTAGGCCAATAGTAACCCGAATGTAACACCTTATATGTTGTACGCTTGTCAAAAAAATGGCCACCACATGGTCCATCATGACAACTTCATAGTATTTCAGGTGCCTCATCCTCTCAGACACATCTATGAATAATCAAATGAGGACCTGTGCGAAAAAGATCATGACCAACCCAAGAGTAATTAACACTCCGTGTAATAATTTTCCACTTTTCATGAGGTGACAAATGAGACGATAACTTCCTAGTGGAAAAATAGTTTTCCATATCTACAAACCATGGAGTATTGAAAAAAAGGAAAAAAAGGTTCTCATCTGGGAAACTTTCATCTACAAGGATATGATCATTCTCATTTTTTATTCGAGAAAGAAAATTAGCTACTACATTATCCTTACCAGGTCGTTCAAGCACAATGATATTAAATTCTTGCAATAACAAAAGATGCCTGGTCACTCGACCATTAGTTATGGGTTTTTTCATGAGGAATCTAATGGAGGAATGATCAGTATGTACAAATACTTCATAAAATGTAATGTAATGACAAAACTTGTTAATAGCATGAACAACTGCCAAGAATTATTTCTCGGTGATTATGTAGTTAAACTCGGCAGGGGACAAGTTCTTGCTCACAAAATAAATGACATAGGACTGCTGGTCCTCTTTCTTCCCTAATACCCCTCCTATTGCGGTGTCAGAGGCATCAATGGATATATGAAATGGGAGAGTCCAATTGGGCTCTCTAAGAACTGGTGCCACAGATAGCTTAGCTTTCAGGGTTTCAAAGTCAGTTTGACATTGCTCAGTCCAAACAAAATCATCATCTTTTATTAGTAATCCAAAGATAGGTGCAACAATCTTTGTAAAATTTTCAATAAATCATCGGTAATATCTAGCATGTCCAAGAAATATTCTCACCTCTTTATGAGTCTTTGGGGGTGGAAGTCTGACGATGACCTCAATCTTTGCAGGATCGACTTTTATCCCTTCAGACGAAGCATGATGTCCTAGAACCACTCCTTCAGTTAACAACATTTTTAATTTTTCATGACTTAGAGATATGTTCATTTCTTGGCATATGATGAGGAATTTTTATAAGTTGTCTAAGGCTTCCTAGTAAGTGTTACCATAGACTGTGAATTCATCCATGTAGACCTCCACACAATCATGAATAAGATAAAAAAATATCCCTAATACTGCTCCTTGAAATGTGGCAGGAGCATTACACAATCCAAATGGAAAGACCCTATAGGCATAGGTTCCCCAAGGACAAGTAAAGGTAGTCTTGTCCTGGTCTTCGGGTGCTATAAGAATCTGATTGTACCCATTGTACCCATCTAGAAAGGAAAAATACTTCTTGCTAGACAAGGTATCTAGAACTTGGTCTATGAAAGGGAGAGGAAAGTAGTCTTTCAGAGTGGCTTTGTTGAGTTCCCGGAAATCAACACAAATTCTCCATTTCCTGGTCACTTTCTTTGGAACCACTACAAGTGGGGATACCCACTTACTGTCGAAGATGGAATAGATAAATATGACATTTAACAACTTTTGCATCTCCTCCTTGACTATGTCTTTGAGTGCTGGGTTCATCCTTCTCTGGGGTTTCCTAACATGTGTTACTTCCCCCTGGGTATATATGTGATGGATGCATGTGTCGGAGTGTATACCCTTCATGTCTTTGTATTCCCATGAAAATGCTCCTGATTGTTCTTTAAGGATATCTACTAATTGTTTCTGTTGGTCTGCATCTAGCCCAAAGTTTATATGTAAAAATTTTCCTGGACTAATCTTGTAGGGCATAGTGGAAGACATGGCAGACTCATCTATCTCAAAAATAAAAGATGTCGAAGAAAAAATGGATGGGTCTAATTGTTCTTGAAATTCTTCCCCAAACATGTATTCAAATTGGGGAAAAGACTGTGGAAAATCCACACATGTGATAGCAGAAATAAACTGGTTTAGCACATTTTTTGTTGCGTGCTCCTGAAGTGCCCATGCATGGTCACTTGGAAATACAGGTTCTTCCCAATTGTTGTTCTCGTATGGAAATTCAAGCCACCATAGATTCTCTATAATATGTTGAGATGGAGGGTAAATGGTGAGTTTCTATATAGAGAGACCATTTGAGATGGTCAATTCCCCTTCTCTACAACCAATAAATGCATTGGCTGTGGCTAGCCAAGGTCTTCCCAAAATGACAGGATGACCTTTGGCAGGATCCTTTGAGTGAATGACAAGAAAATCTATGGGGTACTCCCATGAGGCTAAAGTAACCATGACATCATCTAAAATTCCTTTAGGTATAACCCTAGTCTTATCTGCTAATTCCAAAATGGTTGGGGTAGGTCGAAGAAGAGGTTGTAATTGTAATTGTTCCAAGATAGTATAGGTCATAACATTGATGGATGCCCCTAGGTATATGAGAGTGTTTCCAATGGAGACCTCATTAATGGTTATGGTCACTATGAGGTTTCCTGGATTCCCATACTTTTCTAGTTTTGGCTGCTCTAATATGTACTCAGAAAGTCCTCCTACCAAATGTATTGTAGGGGGGTCCTTTTTCTTCCTACCTGGCTTCTTAATACACAATTCTTTGACTACCGTACTGTAGATTGGAATGTCTTTAATGGCTTGAAGAAGGGGAATCTTGACACAAATATTTTTCAATTCATTCAAAATGTAAAATTCCAGTCGGGTGGTAGGTTTCTCAATTACTAATAGGTCTAGATAAGGAGGGACCTTCGTAATTTGTGAAGGTTCATTTTGGGGAATCTTGGGTTCTTGATTCTTTGGGATAATAACATCTTCCCACCTAGTGTCATCCATGGGTTGTTTGGTGGTTTCTTCTTCTTCTTCTTCCCGGATGACTACTGAAGGTCTTCTCCTCTCCATAACTTTTCCCGATCTTAGTTGAATTTCCTTTAATGGAACAGGAGTGATAACATATGTCGGGAAGGCCTGCATCTCAACATTGTGAAGAGGTTGAGGGGGATTATTACTAGGATCTAACACTGGATGTGTCGGTAATAGTGTTGGTCTCAGGGAGCTTGCATTTTGGTATTTTAGCAGTTGTTGTTGTGGAATAGGAGGTAAATGTGGTGGGACAAAACCTGGCAGAAGCTGTGGAGTGGTCGGTGGGAACTGAGGATAATAATGGTTAGACATAGGGATAGGTGGAGCTTGAGGGTTTCCTTGGTTATGTCCTCCTGTCCATCCTTGAAAGCAATGATGTTGGTACTGAGTAGACTAGTTTTACCACCCTGGTGAGTTCCACTGTTGTTGTTGTTGATAATAGGGTGGAACTTGAGATTGTAGATTCGGGTATGTGTGTTAGTTCCTAGGCTGCCATGGCCTCCTAGGTGCATAAGAAGACTCCCCAGGATCTCCACTCCTATAGATGGCTAATAAACCGGGAAATGATGGACATTTTTCAGTCACATGGTCTTCTGTACAGAAGACACAAACTGAAATGTTATCTAATGGGAATTCCCTTGAGGAATGCTTCCTCCTGCATCTTGGGCAATGTATGCTCATTGTAGCATTTTCCTCCTCCTGTTTATTTTTTATTTTTAGGGTGTCCAACTGGGAACCTATTGTGATTAAGATATCTATTTTGAATTTTTCTAAGAGGTTCCCTATCTCTGCTCTCGTGATACCACCTGAACTAACTGGTTTTAAGATTCTATTATAAGGGTCCCGAACATTCTTTCCTGTTTTGGCTCTACTCCTTGAGTAATTTTTACACATTTCAAATATTTCAAAAAATGGTTTATGGGAGATGTCACCTGATGCCATCATGTTAAGCATCTCTAGATACTCTTCTGAAATTCCCTTAAGGAAAAGAGCCCTAATTTCATCCTCTGGGACATCATGGTATTTTGACTTCTGGGAGATATAACCAAATGTTTCCATATAATCTTCAAGGGTCTCGTCTTCTAACTTTTGGATTTTAAAGATGCCATTACGAGACTCTTTGGTCTTGCAGTAGTCTTGGTACTTCTTAAGAAAGATGTCTTTCATGGCTTCCCAAGACCTAATACTGGATTCTCCCAACCCCATGAACCATCTTACTGCAGAGTCTTTGAGGGTGGCAGGAAAGAGTTTTAGTTTCTGGGCATCTTGTATGTAGTTTTAGCTCCTACACAAGATGTCAAATTCAAATAGGAAGGTGTCTGGATATTCACTGTTTTTACCATAAAAGGTAGGTAGTGCTGAGAGAGGAATATTCTTCATGTTGATATTTGGAGTGGTGTTTAAAATCACAAACCCGAAGGTAGTTTCGGTTTGGTTTCCAGTTTCTTCTTCCTCCCTGTGTATTACATTGTTATGGTCCTCCTGATCATCCATATTGGCTTGGTTTCCAAAAAGAAAGTACCTAGGTGGTTTTATCTTTGAAGAGAACAAGGTTTCATTTTGATGGAAAGGTCTTCCTACAGATTGGATGTCTAGGACTCTACTCGAGCTGATTGAGACTATTGGTGCCAAAGTTTTTGTGTCAGTTTGAGAGATAATTACATTGGATGAACTACCAAACAAAAGATTCACCTGTTTAGGGTCTATGATGTCTTCAAAATTAGGATCTCCTGGTGGTGGTGTAAACGCAAGGGTTGTATTGTTTGGTTTTGCGGAAGGCTCGAGTGGTCTTCCCTCCTATCCTAATATGATTGATGCTTCAATTTATTGTTCTATAGTGCTCCCTGTGTTAGTCTCTTCAGAGACTACCTTATCTCTTTGAGTTGAGATAACTCCTATTTTTCGGTATCGGTCTGTGGATTTTATAAGTGGAATGTCCTTTCCCTCAAAAAGGTTGGAATGAACCTTGGTTGAAAGGTCTGATTTAGATTTAATGTATCTACCTTTTGGATCTCTAGGTCTATTCATGAAATAGAGAAAAAACAAAAGAAAAATCTACCATTGGGTTTCCAGGTCAATTCATGAAAGTAAACAAAAACAAAAAGAAAAACTACCATTGGGTTTGGAGGAGCCTGCAATAGCAGATGCGCAGGTTCTTATCTCTCATCTTAAAGTTCCCCTGCCACCAATCTAATGCTAAGGTCTAGGAATGATCTATTTCCTAACTACTTCTTACCTTGAGACAACTCCCGAGAAGTGGCGCCAAAAATGATGTGTGTTATATATCCACTAAAAACACACTAAAAAACCTCAATTAAATTGTCAACCCGGGGTAAGTAAACTTAGAGTTGTAGAAAAATATATACCAAAGGTAGAAGGGCTGGTAGTATTATATTCTAACTAAGGAAGTGGCTATCTAAGGCTAATCTACTCAAGCAAAGCTATCTAATGAGAAAACCCTACTAATCAACTTTAAACTATGTAACCTAAGTACTTTTGGATCAAGGATCGATGGATAGTTCTAAAAAAGTAAGTAAAAACCCTATGTAAAGCAAACTAGTTCATAACAATAAGCAAAAACAACTATTAAGCATAACAATAAGAAAATAACAAAAGCAAACTACTTTGACTTGCCAACCTAAATTCAATGAGCAACTATCCTATGAAAGCAAGTGAATAAACAAGAAACCAATTATTCTATTAAAGCAAGTAAACAAGACAACTAGCTAACCTATTAAAGCAAGTAAACAAGTAAGCAAAACAACTAGCTAACCTATTAAAGAAAATAAACAAGTAAACAAAGCAACTAGCTAACCTATTAAAGCAAATAAACAACTAACTACTCTAAGATAACTTCTACTGCAAGTAATCTAATTAAAACTTTTCATTGAACAACTATCTAGCCTAAGAGGCAAGTGTACTATATTATTAATTAAAACTTCAAAACTATTTCTAATTCATGAAAGGAAATCAATTTAATTGAAAGCAAGAAGGACTAACAACTAACCTTTAATCTAGGATAAACAAACTGCTTTTTAACCTATCAAAGCAAAAGACTATCTATCTTACAACAATAATAAAACTATCTACGAAAGCAAGAAACTATATCTTCTGATCTACAAAAGAAAGAAACTATCTTTTGATCTACGAAAACAAGAAGCTATATTTTAACCTATGAAAACTCAAATATAGTGTTGATGGTTGTGTGAATGTCTCCGGTGTCGTATGCTATCTCGATGGCACTTGAAAACAAAGGATATTTCAATCGGTATAAGTTCAACATTGATTTCAATAGCAAAGTGAAAGGTATGGATTAAACAATCCAATGGGAATTTAGCCATTACGGAAACAATGTTAATTACCTTGCATATTCATGAATTATTAACCATCAACAATATAACGAGATCATAATTGTACTTCTATGCTATGTAAACAAACTTCATAATTAAACTCAACCATTAACTAAGAAATATAATTGCAACCTAATTCTAGGAAAGAAATTACATAAAATGAAACTATGCTATATCTATTCTAACAATTCAAATTGCAATAAGAAAATGCTTAAGAACAAAAATTAAAACATGATATTAAAAGTTAAACTACCAAATACATTAATAAACAACTAATTAAAAAAGATCTACATAAAAATGAAATAAGCAATCTATAATTAAAAACTGAAATTAATCCTATCCATCCATCAAATCCTTGTTAAAGAAAACTCAAATTAAAACTATGTTCTACTCTATTTAAAACTCTATTTTAAATTTAATTCTAACAACATAAATAAGATACAATCTAACATTTAATTGCACACGGGGTTAGTCTAGGAATTTGCAAATTCATTCCTATCTACAAGATCAATGCATAGTAACACAATCCTTCATACTAACCTACAAAAGAGAGTTAAAGAAATTAAACTACAACAACAAACTAATTAACAAAATGATAATGCATATATAGGAAATAAAGAGAACAACTAAACTATAAAATGCATAAACAACATAAAGAACAATTACCAGATTGCTGGTGGCCCCCATAGCAAGTCGTGGTCACTTCCTAAAAGCACACCACAAACTCAACAATTCGATTTCACCATAAAAAGTCAAAAACAAAGTTTCTATATAATCTGGCAGTGAAAAATAGCAAAACAGAGTAAAATCATGTTTTCCCTATCACACTGGTTCTTCTACTTCTTGAACAATTATCTGACCACCACAATGGTATTTATAATGTTTACAGACCAAGTGGTCGACCACAGGAGGGTCGAACCACTTCTAAATTGGGCAATTTACATTAAATGATGCCCTAACTACTGAAATGGAGCGGGCCAATAATCACCCTGTTTAAAAACCAAAAATGAGTTATCGGGAGTTCAATAGCTAGAGGGGGCAAGCACGAGCAAAGCCCATATTCCTGATTCACCCACCACTACTCGCCAATACCATAACTGCCAAATCTCCCACCGTTTTTGTGTAGGACGCGGTGCTAGACGTAGTGTTGGATTGGGTACCAGAATGAGTGCCGGAAGGAGTACCAGACTGAGTGTCGAAAGAAGAAACGTGATGCGTTTTTTCCCTGTAACACCAAAAAACGTGAATTAGATCCTTGGAAACATAAAAACATGATGAATTATACTCAATATCAACATTAAACATGAATCATACATACCTGGTGTAGATCATACTGTTTTAGCACAAAATTCTTCAAAAAGATTCTCCAAAACATGAAAAACACATATGTACATTCGGCAAAAGTGTCTAATAACTGTCATAAAATTGATCATATCTCGGGCCCAACACGCATACCAGTCCGATGTTTCAACTAGTAGCTCTGATACCATTCTGTAACATACCCAACCACCCATAGGCCAGGGTAAGTCACCTCTAAAAACTAGCTTCTGAACTGATCTCAAATTATAATAACATTTAATCCGAAATCAAACATGAAATACCCACATGCATTAATCAAGATTCATGCTACAACATAAAAAAAACAACAACGTGCCATGCACAAAAAATAACTAGCAGACTTGCAAGTTATAAATACATATCTCAGAGATAATTAAATACACAACGGAATATAAATTATATAGAAAACATAGAGAGCACTTATCTTTGCAAGTAAACATTCACCAATTGGCTGTAGACCAAGGAAGTTCCTCCCAACCATAGACACTACTTTTCTTTTAATCTCAACAGCAGGTCACCCCTGAGCCACGGCTATGAATCCACAAGGAAGGGTCCTAGGCCAAATATGAAACACCCAACAATTGGCTAACTATCTCTTAGGTTTCCAAGACACACAACAAATCCGAATTTCCAACTCTCTTTCCCCCTCAGCCTGTAAAACCCAAATAAATGCACACCTTTCTCTGACATGCAGTTCCTGAGGCTATCCCATTTCTCTCTAGGGATCCAATGCTACTGGCAAGGAAATATCCCTATTGGAAACTCCAAGGATTCTCAGATGTGGACATTTCTATCCGAACTGCCATCAATCTCATGCACACAAGCATCCATTCCCTCCTATAATGATCAGGGATATATTACAACCATCTAGAAATGGCTCCACCAAACCAGTCAACACTCAAGCTCTCATAGGATTTTCAACACTCACAATAATCCAAAGTACACCAGCTCTCTTCTACCCAGCCCACACAACCCAAGAGAATGGACCCCCTTCTCTTCCATGCAGTACCTCAGTCTGTCCATATTTTTCTAGGGCTCCAGTGCATCTGGTCAAGAATCTCCCTGCTAGGACTCTCAGGACTCACAGTTGTGAGAAAAACTTAATTTGTGGCTGGAATACATCAACATTCGTTACATCCAACAACCATGGCTCCTTTCCAGCAATTCGATTTCCATGCTCCCCTCAAGAGATCACAAATTAGAAGGGATGAGTGGTGAAAGAATGAGTGGAGAGAAGATGAAGAACAAGGGGAAGAAGACCCGAAGAGACAGAAGAAAAAGAAGAACCAAGAGAACTAGGATAACTTGGAGAACTTGTAGAACCCCTCGAGAACCCCCAAAACATCCCCCTAGGGATGTTTATATAATTACACGAAGACAAGAACCCCATGGCCTTCCTCCCAAGAAGCTCATGTAACCCCTTTTCTCCCAAAAATCAATTATGGGTAAATAAAATAATAATAAAAAGGCTTATCCCCTCAATCCCCCTCTCTCGTGGAATCATAGCCCCTTATCTCTTTTTTCCTTATCCGTCTTGCAGCCAACGATGTATTTTATTAATGTATATGAAGTATTACATTTCCTAGGCACTCTGGCCCGTTTTCAACTTTACCGGCTCACTAGCCTAAGTCACAATTACATAATACATTATAGTTCGTAAGGGTTAAAACTGGGATGTTACATTAATGATGCATCTATTTTGAACTAATTGTTGTTTTTTTCTTTTTTTGTTGTCTCCTAGTGTAGCCCTAGTAGCTATGCATTGATTGCAAGATACAAGAAATATGTATGCATTCTTTTCCTCAAAGGATGGTCTATGATTGAAAGCTTCATGGATATGAGTATTAGTCTTGCTCACTATAAGCTCAATTTTCTGGTTCGTCTTCTTGGTGACAAGAATATCATGGCATTTAGCATGGGGTCTACTCCCAATGTTATTACGTTAGATCCTAAGGTGGCTAGAAAGTTGTTGAGCTCGCCTCATTTCATTAACACACCCCTCAAGCAATCTGCACAACAAACAATGGTTTTTCCTCCTAATGGAGAGTACACGAGGTTATTAAAGGAATTATTATGCTGGTAACTCTTTCTAACATTGCATTCAACACTATTTCATAGTGTATTTAGTGGTAATCAAGCCACATGACAATAGGCAACTATAGGCAATGACAATTTTTTTAAATATATTTTTAAAAATTACTTTTGTATATAATAATTTGAAGTCAAGCCACATAAGATTAGTCACTTTATAGATAACAACCAATCATAAAATATAAATTTATATTTCAAAATTTATTCTTATATAATTAATTATAAATATGTTATTATTGTTTAATGAATGGAACTCACAAGGAACACTTAGAGGTTATCAAATCATTTAATGTATTTAATCTTTGATAGTAAAAAAATGGTACAAATGTGTAATATATAATTTCGATAAAAAAAGTTGGTCAACAACAAGGATCAAATCCATTATAACAATATACTCATTAAAATATCAACATGTCTCTAATGGGAATTGAACCTAGGAGGGGAGGATAACAATCATTCCTCCCAACCACCTAAGCTAAACCCAATTCACTAAATTTCCATATATTTCTACTTAAAAAAACTACATATTTTATTTGGATATCCCTCTCCTGTATCCCCACTCTTTTCCCCTCAATATCTCCTTTACCTTCCTCTTCCTCTCCCAGTTCTTGGTCCCCCCCCCGGTTGGGTTCGTTAAGCTCAATTTTGATGGTGCCTCCAAGGGAAACCCATGCTTGACAGGCTTTGGGGGCATCTTCAGAAATGATACATGTGAACTTCTCATGATTTCTACTGGCTATATTGTCTCTAACACAAAAAATACAGCTGAAATTTGGGGATTTATCAAAGGCTCGGATATTTCCCTTGAAAATCATTTTGACAAACTTATCAAAGAAGGGGATTTGTTGCTTACAATTAACCTTCTCACTCGTATTCAAAATGGTTCTTCCATCAACAAGCTTTTGAAGAATTGGCATCTAGAATCCCTCCTTGATATTCTTCTTGAAACCATTCTCATATCCAATTCCATTTTCCCCTCTCATGTTAAAAGAAAGGCTAACAAAGTGGCAGACTGCTTCGCCAATGAGATATTTTCCCATCCCTCTTCTTCCCTTGACTATAGTTGGGATGCTTTGAAAAATGAATCCTTGAAACAACAATGCTAAGACCTAGTTCTCCGAGACCATACACACCCAGATGGGGTGATAGGTGGATTTTATGGCCACGTGTAATCGGTAGGTGGAATTGATTATGGGGGCATTTTCATGGTGCAGGGAGTCATATCCGTTAACTCACCTACTATTTTGATCAATGCACATTCCCCTCTGCTCATACCACCTGCTCTGTGTATGGATGTTTTTTCGGATGACTGGGATGTGCAGTACAAGGTTCATTCCCCTCCCTTGCTCGACCATTGTGAGCTCATTAAAAATAAGTGAAGTGGAGTTTTGCCTCATCTTATGGAGCATCATGGCCACACATGGAAGGAAAATTGATAAGGGAAGTATGAATTTTGGGTTCCTGCAGAATTCACGGCTTGTTTGGGAGGCTTATTATACGTTGATATGTTGGGCTCTGCGACAGGAGATGTTCATGTTTGGTTGAAGGGATTCTAGTGGTTAGCTTGATGGTGTCCTGGTGTCCATGGAGTTATGGAAGCACAAGGATGGTAAGGATCCTGAGCTTAAAACAAAAGTTGACATGGAAACCTAGGAGGTAGTAGAGCACTACCAAGACGAAATTGATAAGTCGATGAGGGATTTCATTGCTGGTCTGTGTTGGAGATATTACACACTCACCTAGGTAATTATATTCCTAAGGTTGATAGTCCAATGTTAATAACACTTCCTTAGATGAGGATATTGTCTCTGGAGAATATTTCCCTACAATATAGGGCGCTCCTCTTTAGTTCAAAGTTAGTTACACTCAGTTACACTCAGTTAGACTAGTAGATGTCACTCATGCATGAAAACTTCGTTTTTATCACCAACAATTGCATGTGTTTCTCTCACCTCCACACGTGTGACTCAATTAACTAATGATTGCACAAATCAATTAACTAGGACTAGGTGGTAGTTCACTTCAGTGTCTGTTAGTGAGTGTCTAGATATATCTAGATCACTACTATGGTGCATTAGTTACTCATGTAGCTTATATCTATTGTAAATTGTTCACTCTTTGTGTGTGGAATGCAGTTAATACAATTTCTTATTCTGTCACTCCATTTTTTCTCTCTTTTCCTCACCTTTGCAAGTTGTGTATATTCTTTTTCTAGATAGATATTCTATGCAATTATTCACCACATTTTACATGGTATTAGAGCGTACAAACCAAATATGAATCATGTATGAATCCAGGTGGTTTCCCCATGTAAATATCCTCTAATAGATCTCTGTGAAGAAATGCAGTCTTCACATCTATCTAATGGACTTCCCATCCTATGGATGTAGCAATAGCAAGGGCCAAACAAATAGAGTCCATCTTTGTTACTAGAGTGAATGTCTCATCGTAGTCTATGCCATGAATCTACTAAAAGCCTTTGGAAACTAGTCTAGCCTTGTATATGCTAACCTAACCATCCACTACACTCTTGGTCCTATAACCCAATATTTATCTGACAATATTCCTTCCTGAAGGAAGCAAAACTAGATCCCAAGTCTGGTTCTTGAGGAGTGAGTTGTACTCCTCTTGTATGGATGATTCCCAAAAGGAATTCCCTGCAACCTCACCATAGGTTTGTGGGTTTGAAGATTGAGCCACATAATAGTGTGTAGGAAACATGGTCTCAGTGTATGTGAGTACACAAGGAGGCTCATCGAACTGAGATCGAGTCCTCCTGAGATCCACTAGATCCCCAACAAGATCTCCTGCATCCTAAAGAGCAGTCTGTACCCACTTGGGCCTCTGCTCTGGCTCCTCATCTTCTTGTATTGACTGTGCATCTGCATGTTTTGAATCCTCTGATTTAGTATTGGAACTCATATCTGAAGCAGATTCTGAATGTGTAGACTCATCATCTTGAACCGATGGAAGGGAAAAAGTACCTGTATGCGGCTCATGTGGAGCATGCGAGATACTTTCCTCAAATTGAACAATGCAATTAATGATGAGATGGTCTATAGAGGGATCAATGAGTTTGTATCCCTTCACACTGTCTAGATATATAACAAAAATACATGCAATACTCTGTGGATCGAGTGCTTTCCTCTTTTTGGAGGGAATCCGGGTCCATGCACGTGAGACGAAGACATAGAAGTGGGTGAATTCTAGTTTGTTGTTACTCCAAGCCTCGAAAGGGGTATTTTCCTCAACATATCTGTGAGGGATCTATTCTGAATGTAATTGGCACATTTAAGTGCCTCAACCAAAAGCTTGGGAGGAAGTTCCTTTACATGTAGCATGAAGTTGGCCATCTCTTTGAGAGATCTTTCTTTCCTCTCAACAACCCCATTCTACTATGGAGTATATGGTACTGTGTGTTGCAACTATATTCCAACTTCAATACAAGTATTTTGAACATATTTGTTTACGTACTCCCCCCCATTATCTGTACATAGGGATTTGACCTTTCATCTCAACAAGTTCTTTGAACTCTTTGAGATGCTCAAAGACCTCAAAATTCTACCTGAGAAAAAATACCTAAGTACGAAGTGAGTAATCATCCAAAAATGTGAGCATGTACCTTTCCTTTCTAATGGATATATGTAAGAATGGACACATGAGATCACTGTGAATCAGATCTGATGGAGAGGAGGCCCTGTGAGTCTTCCCCTTTTCAAACTTTTCTTAAGGGTGATTGCCAAGGAAAAATTCTTCATAAACCCCTTTGGAAAAGTGGATATCAGGTAATCTGGTGACCATCTCTTTCTTACTAAGTTGCTGCATGTACCTGAAGTTCAGGGGACCAAACCTCTCATGCCACAATCTACTATTTTCATCAACATGCGTAAGTAGTACATACGAATCAAGCTCAATTATGACATTTTCTAAGCATAATATGCAAAAAAAAAAATAGAAATTTGAATTCCTGTCGGAAAAATACCTAATTTCAAAAAACAAATCATCCGAAACGGCCCGAGAAGTGAAGTTATGAGAATTTTAAAATCAACCGATTTTCACCATTTTTCCAGAAACGACCACACGATTTTTAAAGTTTCATCCAAACTTCATTTGGATCTTCTTGATTACAAAAAGATAAAGTGGATATGTGTGGACATCTCAATGGTGCATCTACTTCATCATATCCATGCAAATGTCTACATATTCAACAAAATCCTCAATGAGCACAAACTTGCATAGTTGTGAGGTCTTCGTGGAGTGAAGGACATAGTTTCTTAGCAACTACTTTTAGTTCCTTCTCATTTTTTTGTTTTTTCTTATGAATTATACATTGAGGGTGGGTTTTTCCCATGAGGTTTTCCCTCTTCCCTCGTTTTTTCAGTGTCTCATTCTTATATGCATTGTATAATGGGTACCTAACATGGCCTCTGTTATCGGGACCCATTCATCATGTACACCCTAATAGTGTTCAAGGAGGGGTGTTGGAGATATTACACACTTACATTGGTTATTATTTTCCTAAGGTTGATAGTCCAATGTTGATATCACTTCCTTAGATGATAATATTCTCTCTAGAGAATATTACCCTACAATATAGGGCATTCCTCTTCAGTCTAGAGTCAGTTACACTCAGTTAGACTAGTGGAAGTCACTCATGCATGGCAACATCAGTTTTATCACCAACAATTGCATGTCTGTTACAAAAAAGTTTGCCTCACCCCATGCAACTTGCTTTGATGGCATTTCCATTTCCCTATGCAGACTTGAAGTCCCCCTTTTTACCTTATAGAGCCAAAAAAGCACATTTTTCCACACATAAGCGCCCTATCAGTTAGACAACAAGTGTATATGTAGGTTTCTCCACTACAACCCACGTACATCGGGTTTGGTGCTCAAAATTAAAAAAATATGTCAGGTTTCCATGCCATGTCACGAGATCCATGATCCTTGACCTTCCACATACTGGAAATGCTCCGACTCGGCCCTTCAATTCCATTTAAAGTCTATAAATTAATCCATATCCAAGCCTTGGAAAAATGAGAGAATTCAACTTTGAGAACAAAGATACTCTAGATAAATTTCACTTCATATTGAGTCTACATCCCTTTATCCTTGAAAGTCTGAACTCATTATTCAACCCCCAAGCTCTTCCTTCTTTGTGATGGAGAACCTCATTGTCTCCTTTAGATGATATTTCCTTTAGTGGAGGATTGAAGTGGTGGAGGCCCAACTGGAGGGACTTAGTTTCTAGATTATGAGATGTGTCATTACAGAAGTTTGTCACCTATATACTTCTGCTGATTATTTTAATAGAAATACTCTTTTATTGTCCAATTGATATCTTGCAAATATTTGAATTATTATTACATGTGAGTATTTTTCATGTATGTTAATGTATTATGCTAATATATATGCTAACATTATATATTATCACCATATGCTTGCGTATCTTGGTTGTTGAGGACATGTTACAGGTATAAATATTTGAGTTGCGTGCTCAATGATGGTCTTCATCAAATTTTCGGTTGAGGTAGGCTCTTGGCCTTGTCTTGTTAGCATTTCATTTATATAGTGTACTTGGTATTAGAGTTGATTTGTGCATGTCCATTTGTCTGTTGTGGTTTACCCCATTCCATAGAGAGATTTTTCTCTCACTTCCACACATGTGACTCAGTTAATTGATGGTTGCATGGATCAATTAACTATGAATAGGTGTCAGTTCACTCCAGTGTCTATCAGTGAGTGTCTAGATCTCTCTAGATCACTACTATGGCACATTAGTTACTCATGTAGCCTATATCTATTGTAAATTAATCAATCTTTGTGTGTGGAATGCAGTTAATACGATTTCTTATTCTTTCACTCCAATTTTTCTCTCTTCTCCTCACCTTTTCAAGTTGTGTATGTTATTTTGCTAGCTATATATTTTGTGCATGTAGTCACCACATTTTACAGCATGGAGGAATATGTGAGTAAATTTTGAGCCTGCACCAAGGACAAGGAGGTTGAAAAATAGGTAGGGAAGGTCATCCCTGACGTGGAGTGCAACATAAATTGAGATTGAAAATTATTCTAGACTGTTGAAATTTACTGGCATGTCAAACCCTCACGGCTTAGAGAATGAAGCCACATGAGGGAAAACTCATACAAATTTCTTATAGAATGGACGTGTTGGAACGTTAGTTCAGTCTGCTCATCACTATGGCATCTTGTCTAGTCAAAAAACACGACAAGGTTTTCCAAATCACAGGTGACAATGGGACCTCTTTCTCTACCAGGCCTCCTCATCCTCTACCTCAACATGATGCAACTTAGCCTTTGGAGGTTCCCCAAGTTCCTTCTCTTGATTATGGATAATCTAGTTACAATTTTAATGTTTTTCTGTATGGGTCTGCCAATAGTATTAGTAGTATTTTACAGTTACAATTCGTGTGTCTCAGGAAATGTAGAGAACACAATTTTATAGATAATTTTTTTTTTTCATTTTTGATAGTTGGCCTGGTTTCCCTCTAGGTGGACTAACAGTCTGGTTGGAAAAGGGAAGTCATCTGGATCACATGGCCATACTATTATTGGTGTACATTTTTTTTAAATATAAATAAAAAATAGACCCCTGCTTAAAAAATAAAATAAAACCGATATTTTTTCTAGTTTTAATTTTTTTTTTTTTTTTTTAACTAAAATGGTTATGTATTATATTAAATGGGAAATCCAACTGGCCAAAGCCTTACATCCTTTGCAAAACCAACTACAATCTTTTACACGTTGCTGTCCTTTTCAAGGAATACAGATTTTTATTGGGTCTCCATCATTTATGCATAGTTCTCCTTGGGCCAAGAGGCAACCTTTATTGGCTAAAGTGTCTGCTTCTTTATTTGAATCCTTGAGTATATGGTAGCAGTTGAAAGAGGTGAAGTCCTGGAGAATGTGTCTTAGTCTTTGCAGGTTCTTGTTTAGGCCAGCATCATTGAACTTTCCTCCCGAGTGTATCATTCTGATCAAGATTTCGGAATCTCCAAATGCTTGTAGGTTCCGGTGGCCTCTTTCCTTGACTATCTGGCAGACTTTAATCAAACTCCAGATTTCTTCTTGGTTGTTGGTTCGTTGTCCGAGTCCCCAACAGAATGTTCCTAGAGTTTTCCCTTCGCCGGAGTAAATGATTCCTCCAGCTCTCGTTGTGCCAGGATTTCCCTTGGAGGCGCCGTCGAAGAATGCTGTAACTATTCCTTGCTTCTGCCACCATTTCTGAAAAGTGTCATGATTGTCTCTTAGCCTCCATTTTGTTTCGGAGTGGGGTTTTACAATGCTTTGGGTACGAAGAGTGAGAACAGAGTTACCGAGCCATTTCTTTTCTTCCTGTTGCAGTGAGATGATTGTTTTTTGGTTTTGAGAGATCAAAGTTTCTATTAGGAAGCCTTTTGCTTTCGCAGCTACCATGTTGGGGGTCCATTCTGTATTGTTGAAGATTTTCTCATTTATTGCAAGCCAAAGCTTCCAGCACACATACTTAGGGATGGATATCCAAATTCTAGCCCATAGCGATTTCACTGGAAGCGAGGGATAACAGTCCTTCCAGGTTGTAAAGAGATCTACAACTGAGATGTTAGAGGGGGAAGCGACCTTGAGACCATGGAGGATAAGGAGCCAGACTTTTTTTGCAAATTGACAATCTACAAACAAATGGTCAGAAATTTCCATGGCTTCTTTGCATAGAGAAAATCTGTGAGGACCTGCGATGTTTCTTTTCATTAAGTTTTTACCGGTCAAGATCTTTTTGTGCATTAGAGTCAAGAAGAAAAAATTTACCTTGGGGATCGCAGTAGAGTCCCATACCTCCTTCCAGATTTTTGCTGGGGATGGTCTATCTTTCTGGCGTTGAAGCATAGTGTAGCCTTTGGCTGTAGAGTAACTCCCTATGGGTCCCCAGCCCCAGTTGTCTTTTTCAATCTTGTGCACCGATGTTGCATCTCAGAGCTCTGCTTTGAGCATTTCAAGCTATTGGAGGAGGCGATTTGGTACATTGCCAAAATTCCATTCTGCCCAGGAGCCGTCCTCATTCCATTTTGAGATGTCATTGATACTCTGCTTTCCTCTATGGGCAAGAAAAACATGAATTTCATTCAGGCTAGCGTTTGAGGCAAGGGACGGCCTCCCCATTATTCGATCTGTCCATAAGTGATTCCGTTTGCCATTGCTTGGAACACGATACAGTTCCTGGGTAAATATTTTCTCCCCTTTGAGGCATAGTTGCCATAGCTGCGTGCTTTTATTGTAGGTGGCGTTTTGTATATTTCGAATTTTAGCGCTGGGAATGTATTTGTGCAATAGCATTTTACTGACAGGATGAGAAGGATCACTATGCATCTTCCACAGGATTTTGCATCCAAGTGCATTGTTGACTAGAGCTGGATCTCTGATCTGAAGTCCACCTTCTTTCAGAGGCAACTTTACTTTTTCCCATTTGACCAAATGGAACTTGTGTTGATTCCCTTTACCACCGTGCCACAGGAAATCTCTCAACAACTTGTTGATTTGCCCAGAAATCGATTTGGGTGCCAGGAGATAGGCTGCTTGGTAGATCGGTAGTGAGGGAAGGACTGCCTTTATCAGTGTTAATTTTCCTCCATGTGTAAGCCAGTGTCCTCCCCAGGCATCAATTTTTCCTTTAATTTTTGTTAAGACTCCTTCCCACAGGTTTACTTTATTTATGCCCAGTGATAATGGCAACCCAAGGTACTAAATCTTTTCCCAATATGCATACCCTTTGAACCCCAGGATGCAAGCAATCTTTTGAGTTTCATGTTCTGCTATATTCCAACTATAGACAACACTTTTCCTTTCGCTTATCAAGGCTCCTGACACTTTTCAGTAATCTTGAAGTGTGCTCTTGAAAGAAGAAGCTACTCTGATTGAGGCTCCTCCTAGCATAAGAGAGTCATCCGCAAATAGAGCATGATTGATAGGCTTAAGGTCCTTCATAATTCTCAAGCCTGGAGCAGTTCCTATTAACCTTTCCTTCTCCAACTTCCTGCTGAGTGAATCCGCCATTAAAATGTACAGAAAAGGAGAGAGAGGGTAGCCTTACCTCAACCCCCTTGAAGATTTAAAGAACTTTGCTGGCCTCCTGTTTACCAAAGGAGCTATCCATGGGCTGTGGGTACAGGCTTATATCAGGTTTACAAACTCTTGCTCAAATCCAAATGATATTAGCACTTGATATAGGAAGGACAACTTTACTCTGTCGAAGGCGTTAGCCATGTCTAACTTGATCAACATGCCCTTCTCTTTTTTGAGTTTGCTGGAGTGCTTAGCTTCCTGAACTAGGATTATGTTGTCCAGGATGTGTCTCCCTTTGATGAATCCTCCCTGCGAATCTGAGATGAGCTTGCCCAACAGTGGCTTTATTCTATTTGCAAGGAGTTTTGCAATTATCTTGTAGGAGGTGTTGCAAAGGGAGATTGTTCTGAATCTATCAAAGGAGGCGAGGTTTGTTTCTTTCGAGATTAAAGCGAGGAAAGTTGAGTTGGTGCCACCTCCCAATTTTGCTTTCTGTAAGAATCCTTTTATCATTCTAATGAGATCCGATTTGATTATATTCCAACATATCCTGTAAAAATGTATAGTGAACCCTTCTAGCCTTGGAGCTTTGTCAGGGGCCATGGACCAGATGATTTTGCTGATTTCTTCTTCGTTGGTTGGACTCAATAGTGCTATGTTATATTCTTTTGTAAGAGCTGGGATGTTCTTGAGGAATGCCTTGCTGCCTTCTTCGCTATCATCATTCGCTTTGTTGTAAAGATGGTGGAAGTGTGAGATCGCAGCAGCCTTTATTTGTTCTATTCCTTTGCAGATCTTCCCATCATTGGTTGTGATTTCAGAGATGTGATTCCTGGAGAGCCGGGCTTTAAATTGGCGATGGAAGTAAGATGTGTTTCTGTCTCCGGATTCCAACCATAGGCCGCGGGATTTTAATCTCCAGTATTCTTCTTCGATTCTGAAGGATTGGTAAGTTTTACTTTGGATTGCTTGTTCCTTTTCCAGATCTATAATAGAAATATCTTTTATTTCCATTTCGTTTTGCAAGTTTCCCAGTTGCTGCACTAGCTCTTTTCTTTGGGTGTTGGGGTTACTTTCCGGGGTTTTTCTCCATTCCTTGAGTGTTGTTTTTGTTATTTTTAATTTTTGTTCCCAAACAAAGTGGGGGGACCCGGTAACTATGGTGGCCCATGCTAGCCGGACTGTCTCATAGAAGCCACTCTTTTCTTTCCACAAAGGGCTGAATCTGAACGGGATGGGGCCTAAATTTTCTTCTTCCTCTAACGAAAGCAGGATGGGTTTGTGATCCGAGGTAAGCTTGGGGAGGATGGCTATGGATATTAGCTTCCTTTCCAACATCAAAGTGCTTTGAACCAGGAACCTATCCAGTCTGGCAGAAATGTGTACCTCCCCTATCCTATTATTAGTCCAGGTGTAGAGCCCTCTGCGTGGTTTAAAATCCATTAGGTCCCACTGCTGTATCATGTCTTCTACTACATGAATCTGTTGGTCCTTGTTGTTCCTTCCTCCCCTCTTTTATTTTCCATTCATTACTAGGTTGAGGTCTCCAACAATGATTATGTTATTTGGGGAAATTAGTTCTAGATACTCTTTTAACGTTTTCCAACAGTCTTTCTTTTCAGAGTGCAAAGTTGGTACATAAAGATTGAATAATGCAATGGTTAACTTACTTGCTGTATGCTGCATTTCTGTGAAGCTCCAATGATGAGTGTTGTAAGAGTTGACGAGGCTGAACTGATCTTCCTTCCACAGTGTTTCTATTCCTCCGGAGGAGCCCCTTGCACTGATTGCTTTCCCTGTGTTCTTCTGCCTCTAGTTTTAATTTTTCATAACTTATTAAAATTAGTATTTAAGATAAATTTTCCAATAAATTAATCATAGTTTTTTTCCAAGGATTTTTTTTATTTTATATTCCAATAAGAAATATAATTGTTGCAGTCTAGATTTTCGGCCTTATACAAACTATTTATCTTTTCATCTTTACAAAACAACCCTTGTAGCGCTTTCCTAGTTCAGTCTTGATATTGCCAAAATGAAGCTAGTTTAGTATACTACTGTACTGACAACTCTTGTACCTGCCTATACATAGCCATTTAAAAAAAAATCTAGCAAAAAAGGAAAAAAACTATATAGAGAAGGCTTTACAACTTGAATTCCACAACTTCCACTTCTTCTCCTTCAATGAATTAATAAACACCAAAATCCCCTGGAGGCAAGGTAAGGGCTTCTTTGGATAGCTTATCTTCTTTGACGTTCAATTCTCATAAAATATGATGAAAAGATAGCCATTCAAAGGATTGTAAGGCTAACTTGATATCTCTCATAATTGTAGCTAGTTTAATGTCTTGTGATGCGCTTTTATGTCTTTCCCAGTCTATGACTAATTTCGAGTCTCCCATAACCTAAATCTTCCTCACGTCTTTCCTTTTTACTTTTTCTAAAAGGGTCCAGAGAGCTAAGAATTCATCTATGTTGTTGGATCTTATATCTAGATCATATCTGATGTACACATAATGATTGTGGGAGATGTACAACACTACCCTAACTCTGCATATAGGGGGATGCCCTTGACTTGCACCATCAAAAAATCGCCATAGAATATCATAATCAATTGAAGGCATTACTGGTAACCAATGATTTTTCTCCTTTGGGGATTCTTTAAAATCTGATGCCTGGTTTAGAGTGATGGTTGCTGTGACTTCTAGGGAGACTAACTTATCCATGGGAATGTTGTTGTTCCAAGCCCACCAAATATTGGAGACAAGTAAACTAGGAAGGCTTGCATAATGCTTGATAGATGTGTCTTGGACCCACTCCTTCAAACATTCCTCGAAGATAATAAATTAATCATAGTTATATTGATAAGTTTATATTTTAAAAATATTTAAAAACGTTACACTTCCAATTCTTTCACGAATGAGTTGGAAGTTGCACACCCCACTTAAGAAAGGGAAAATATAAGGTTAAATTCTTAATTATATAGAGATTAATATATTTTAATTTTAAAATTTAAATTTCTTTTTTATTTGTATTCAAATCCATACTCTAATACTTTACAATTTTTTAATATATAATACCCCATAATTAAAAAAATCTATTATTAATTAAAAAATATTTTATTCGTAGAATTTCTTAAAATTACTTTACAATCTTCTAGTGTAACAATTTTTTATATATTATAAAGGAAAACCCTAGAGATGGCGGCAACCTCCTCTGCATCTCCGCGCGCCTCTTCGTGTGAGATCGACCCTCACCAGAGCTCGCCCTTCAAACGTCCCTCTGTTCGACGCCCGGGAGACCCCTCCAGCTCCCCGTCTGGAGCTCCTCCCTCCTCTGCTCAGCCACATCCTTTGAAAGCAGTGACAGGCGCATCCTCAGCCACCCCTTTTATTCCAGCTTCGCCCTCCTTCAAGGACGCGGTCCAAGGCCGCTCCTCTAGCTTTTTTCTTGTGGTTCGTGAAGCTCCAGATCCAGTGATCCCTGTACCTCAGGAAGCGGCGGACCGCGAGGTTTGTTTTACATCTAATGCTCTGTTTTGCAGGTTTAACGACTACTAGCCTCGCCTAGCGGATCTGCATTCTTGGATTGCTACAGAATGGACTCCCCTCCTCGACTTCAAAGTTCACGTTCGCCCCTGTGTTAAAGGTTTCTTCGTCGTTATTTTTTCCTCCGCTAAGGATAGAGATTTGATCTTCATCTCTGGGCCCTGGTTCTGGGGAAGGTCGGGTCTATCTCTGCAGCTCTGGACCCCTTCTTTCGACCCCTCCTCAGCTTCCATCCCTACGACCCCCGTGTGGGTAAGGCTCCCTGGCCTGCCTATTCATTTATGGGGGGATTCTTCTCTTAGCCATATTGGAAACGCTCTTGGCAAGTTTCATGGCAGCAGCTCAGAAACCAAATGTGGCTTCACTACCTATGCTCGGATCTGTGTAGAGATGGATTTCAGTAAAGGATTCCCAGCGCAAATCACTCTTCAAGGGAAGAATTATTCTTGGACGCAAAAACTAGACTACGAGAATCTGCAGTTTAGGTGCATAAATTGTTTTGAAACAGGGCACTTAGCCATCGAATGTCAGAAGCTCCCTGAGAAAAATAGAAACCCCAAGAACCAACACAAATCTACATGGTGGGTTAGAGCTCTTCCTGAGCATCAAAGAATAGAACCGACTAATGATACTTCAAGCGAGGAAGATTTAGAGATTGTTCCACAGAAAACAAAACAAGTCTCCTCTGTTCAAGAGCCACAACCTCCTTCCCCTAAAGAGCCCAAGGGGAATTCCTAGGCAGATTCTGATCCAATCATAATGCCAGGTATTTCTGAGCCCGAACTCCAGGTCTCAAGCTGGGCCGATTTAGAAGATGAAGAAATCCCTGACTCAACTGATGAAGAAGGCCCTCCATGTCTGAAGGAAAGCCACCCTCTTCAAAGAAAATAATGGCAGACAGTGCCAAAAAGGAAAAAACAAAAAAACTTTCAAGTCAGAAAGGATGTAATGACCCGCAGTCGAACTGGGTCACTAAAATAATGCTGAAACACAGTGCTGGACAGAAGCTGAAACAGTGCTGGAGCATATGCTGAAACACCGCTGGAATTGCTGAAATAGTGTTGAGTCATATGCTGAAACAATGTTGAGACAGATGCTGAAACAGTGACTGGAGTCTCGACAATTAACTTTATACCAGTTCTTTTTGAAGGCATACAGGATCTAGTTTAGTTCAAAAGTCTATAGCTATAGAAGTAGAATGGATCAGAAAGACATGCCCGAAGAAATTCGAGGCCATTTTGTAATCGATTATGTGGCTAGACCACCCCATTAATATATTCTATAACCATTTCTGTTAAAAAAAA
>ML777280.1:444600-468086 GCA_009831015.1 Picea engelmannii | reverse complement strand
TCATCAAGAGTCCAAGTAGGATTTTCTGGAGGCTTATTTGGTGTAGAAGTTCCCTTTTTGGGTGGCATGTTGGCCGAGTATCACTTTTGAACCTTGATTTTGAGGTGGTTCTGCTAGACAATATTTCTTCTATTGTATCTCCCGACTTTCAGCCCTTCTAGGTATGAAACTTTCCTTTATGTATTTCTCTGATATGTCTTCTGTGTAATGCCACAGGTCTGATGAAAATTGGATGTGCCAAGTGGAATTTACGGTAACTTCCCCACAACTTGCCAATTTTTGGCCTTTCCAAGAGATCTCACTTGTATAGTGTGCCCCACACAAAATAATTGACATAAAATTCTAAAACTTGCACCCAAAATACTACAGTCTGTCCACGATCCAATGCAACCAGTCCCACACAATTTGGATACTCTAGGAAGAAGTTATGATTGTTTTACCCGTAAAAACTTCTTGAGACTAGTCAATAGGACTAGTCAAATACCCTATCTTACATAGGGTGTATCTACAAATTTGAGATGATCCAGAAGCTAAAAGTTTTACCACAGCTACAAATCTAATTTCTATAAATGGCCTCCAAGTTTCAAGGTCTGAAACGTCACATAAAAGTTTTTATAGCGATAATTCCACAATGACTCATTTCAGGATGATTCCAAAAACTGATCTTGTACAAGCTGTACATCCGAAATTATAAGGCCTCAGGAGGTTAATTTTTAACCCAACGTACCTTGATCTGTCTTCTAAATATCCTCCAAGTCGTTCCTTCTAAAACGTTGTAGAAAAAAAGTTATAGCAAAAATTCCATGGTGTCTCAGATGTAGCAGCGAAACCCCAAGACCTTGAACTCTGATACCATATGTTAAGAACCAAATATCAATATAGCATAGAAAATCCTCAGAAAAAGTACTCAATGCCTTGAAAAAGAGATAATTTGAGATAATAAGCCTCTTCGAGGGGGCAAACTCCTTTTACCCCACTTAAATGTTCAAGTACTAGATGCTTCAAAATGAAAATGTCTCCTTGGTATATATAGGAGACTAGGAGGTATAATTACAACTAATGGCCTAAAGCCGACATAATAAAATAACATTACTAATCTAAATTACAACTAATGGCCTAAATCTGACATAAATAAAATAACATTACTAATGTAATATGCCCCAATTAAGGGGTAATGAGCCAATATTAGGGCTTAACAGATTCGCCCCACTGGTGTCCCCATGCCACACCAACATTACGCACAAATTAACCGACAACTACCTTTTCTATCTACCCTGGATCTTCCAGACTTGTCTCGGTTAACGAATGATCCTATTTATTATTCTCCGGTTTGGCCAACTATTCCAGCCAAACTTCCTTCTGGAATCCCAAAATTTGACGGAAAGTCCGGAGAAGACCCAAACAACCACGTGATGACTTTTCATTTGTGGTGTTCATCCAACTCCCTCATGGACGATTCTATACGTTTGCGTCTTTTCCAACGAACGCTTACGGGTTCCGTGGAAAAATGGTATATTGAACTACCACGGGCATCTCTTCACGATTTCAACTCCCTCGCCATGTCCTTGCTCACACACTTCCAACCGCCCATTCGATACGAGACGGGTACTGAACTATTAACCTCCCTTCGTCAGACAACTTCCATACATATATCCAATCATATTCATGAATGGAGATGATGACGAAGGCTAATCAAAGTAGTCATTCCTGACCAATTGTTAGCATAATGGTTCATGAAATCATTGTTACCCTAGATCGCTCGTGATGTTGCCATGGGTGGTGTGGTCACCGAAGAAGAAGCCATTGCCTGAGATCAGTACTTAGACTTAGTGTATTCACAATCCGGTACTCTATATGAGTTGATACCGAACGCTACCCGTGCCACTAATGATCCATCCAAACCATCGTCTGCTTCCCATGCGGATGGAGTTATTGGATACTCAGTTGGCTGGAATAATTCAGCGACCCGCTTCGACGGCTGCTCCCAGCTCGAGTGCACCCTCTTCCAACCCCCCTCAACCTCAGGTCTCTGAGGTGAATGCGGTCCAATCAACCCCTTCACAACAACTTGGGGGAAATAAGAAAGCGAGAAACAAACAAAATAAAAACAATAACAACGAACAACCCAAAACCCAACCGCAAACCCCTGCTGCCAAAAAACAACCAAAACGAAAACCAAAATTCCCATGTCTCATTTGTGGTGACGATCACTACACTCGAGACTTCCCACATAGCGATGAAGTGGCCAAACTTTTCAAGGGAAATTCACAACCCGCTGCGCTTACTCAGCCTTTTCCACAACAACAATCTTTGGTTGCCCAAACCCCCACGCCGGGGAGGCATTTCCAACCAACCCCACGACGAGGCCTCAACAAGTGCCCACATTTACATGTTTAACGGGGTTAATCTAACCACTCGCTCTGCGACATATGACATGCCAGTTAAACCTAATAAGCCGAAGATTTCTAATGGTTCTCCGTCGGACCCGTTTCCATCCTCTGTCAATCCTCTGTCTGTTAGCCCTCCATCCGGGCCACTCCAGATTGAGAAACCTTCTTTTGACTCCATCTTATACCCTCCTAAGATCACCATCCAGAAATCTACTTTCAATCCTAATTCACGGGCTGCCCAAAATTACAAAATTGTAGAAGATTTGGCCCAAGCACCGTGCGCTATGTCCTCCTTGGAAGTTCTACAACACTGTCCCAGCCAACGTAGAACGCTCTTAGCCACTATCGGCGCTTTTGATCCTGAGTCATCAAACAACCTCATGTTTAATCTGGATGATCATCAACCGTGACTCTCCCACCATCTAGCCTTCCAAATCGATGTTGTTGTACACAACCAACAAATCCACCGAACCCTTACTTCTTCTGATTCGTTAAAAAAAGGAAGAGGAACTTACCGAAGGTGAGTTATATCGAGTATGTGTTATCCTCCTCGAGCTCATTAAATAAAAAATAGGTACTCATCTATCTGGATGGGGGAAAAAATTGAAAGGAGCAAGCCAAGCAGTCTCTTGGGAACATCATCCATCACTTCTTAGAGTCACCCTTGAACATGACACTTTGTCATTTTCACGTATCATAATCCGCTAAACCTCTGCACTGAGCCAATCCTTTGAGTTCCTTTCGCTTCTTTGGGTCACCCGATGCAAGTCACAATATCCACTGCATAGTTTTGGTCGATGTCACGTTTTTGTTGTTGTGCCTCAGTGTTCAAGGGAAGTATCCGCCTCGAGAGTCAGCCATCCCAAATATCTTACCTCAAAACCTGTGTCAGTCCATGTCCATTTGATCCACCAATTACATCTCTATGTATATTTCGTGTCGTTGATGGGGGATACATCAAGGCCCTCCCTCGATGAGTATATTATTGTCGACTTGAACACATTATCCAGAAATCAGACTTAGAAACCGGTTAGTACTTTGGGACCTGCATGCATCAATGGCAGGCCTCCTCACATTCGACAGTAGGTCTACATCATTGGCCCCTGATCGAATGATTCCACGGGTGTTTGACTTCAGCTCATCTATTCACATTCCCTGGAATGTACTAAGGTACCTTGGGAATCATTGACATTAATGGTGATCTCCCTCGCACTTGTTAACAGTTCACACCATTGACCGGTAATCAAGTGGTTTCTGCCATGTTCGACATCAATACATGTATTCACATGGTTAGGATCGTACCACGTTGGGATTGGTAAGAAGACCCTGGGTTGAGTAACCACTTTGATATATGCTTTGCCCAGGATGCGAAGGAGTTTCTATTGGACAAAGAACACATACACTATCACATAGATCCACATTGTATTGGTCGTTGCTATGTCTTGTCATATCGTAGATCCACTATGTATTATTCGTGGATACGATCAGTTTGAGTCATCAGAGTATAGATCCACATTGTATCTTCGGTGTCTATACCTTTTTACCAATACAATTATGGATCTGCAGTGTATTTGATGGTGGCCATATCTTTCAAGTCTTGATCACCCAAGCATAGGTATGCCTGCCTTGGGTTTTGAAATAGGTCATGATATTTGTTGGATGTTTGTGTGCAGCTTTTGTCAGGTTCTCCGAGTCTATACCCTTGCTTGAACATCTACAAAGCATTTCAGTTATCAGTTCGCATATTCTAACTTCATACTTTGGGGGGCATTATGTTACATGTCAAAATTACTCAACTGGATAAGTGTCGCATGTTCCTCTCAATTGTTGTAAGTGTTGCATCTTCCTTACAACTTTCGCAAGTGTCGCAAGTGTCGCAAATGTTGTTCAAGCATACTGCCATGCCAACGAAACTAAGGAGGCGCTTAAAAAATCTCATACACTTGATTTGGAGAAGAGGAAATGATTAACTGAAGACCAGGAACTCTTGACACCTGAGAAGAACTCTTAATCAAAGGTTCTGAGGGTGAGCGCTCCCCTATGTCAATCTAAGAAGCGCTGGCGCTCCCCTATAAGTATTAGAGAGCGTTATAACGCTCTCCTGCCCCTTTGAAGGAGCGCTATCTACCTTTAGGGTGCTGGCGCTCCCCTCAAGATTTTTAGGGAGCGCTACAACGCTCTGATGCCCTTTCTGAAGGAGCACTGCCTAATTTGGGGCAATGTTTGGCCCGTTGAGGAGAATAAGGGGAGGATATTTCAATATTAGAAGGCAGTTGCATTCGAATTCATGGTTCCATCAGAGGATCCCTAATCTAAGGAGGAATTTCCTCACTATTCTAAAGATAACTCAAGAGGTTAATCTCCTCTTAACCTATATAAGAAAGCTCTATGATGGTGAAAAGGGGGAAGAATTGCTAGAATGAAACCTATGATCTCATAGGAAACACACAGTCAACCAAAGGAGAGTGATCAGTGAAGCTGTTGTCATCCAGGTTGTGGATCTTTCGAGCAAGGGTTAGACAAAGGGGACTCGACGAAGCTGTCGCATTCGCATCTACGATTGTAAGTACTGATGTCCCTATTCTCATTAATATGACACGCTTGGCCTGTTTCTTTCTATTTTGTGTCTAATGTTACATGGAATTATCATTGATAGATAGATCTGTTTTCAAGCTAATATCAATAGAGTAGGAAGTGGTCGTATCTTGTTTGTCTATACGACTCAGCGAGGAGCAAAGGATCTGAGCGCAAATCGGAGCGTGTAGGGACAAACATCGATAAAGAGGTACTTCTGTTCTCCTTCCTTCTCATGTGTTAGTTTGTATAGATTTGAAAGGAAGTAAGTGTCCACATTAAGCATTTTCTGTCTTAGAGTTAAGGTCAAGCTCTTTGAGGTAATCCACCTGTCCGCAGGGAGATTTTCCTACAACAGAAACTAGCGACTCCACTGGGGAGATAGCCTCAAATCAAAATTTCTTGTTTTGATTTCTCACCATTGACCTTATTTTACCCCTTGATTGTTTCAAACCTGGTTCACCCCTCTTTTGATTGGTTTCATGAGCTGATTGGCTCCCTGCCCCATCATATTCATCCTAATTGTCGAGATTGAATTGAAATTTTTGCAATTTTTGTCATTTTTGGGTGTTTTTGAACCTGGCGCCCCTGTCCCTGTATTAACAGAGAGCCAACACTCCCTAATAGCCTTACATAGAGCTCTATAATTCTCCTTGCCTTTGACAATAGAGCACCAACACTCCTTTGGCCAGTAAACCCTCCAGAATTGTTTTTTTTAGGGTTTTTCCTCTGTGTCTCTCTTGCTGGGTAACCTTGCGAGTCAATCCTTCTTCTTTCCAGCTTTGACAACTGTATTTTTCTTGAAGAACAAACATATTTCTGTTTGGATTTTGTAGCCTTCTTCACTATTGTTGTTGAGTTTTTCTGCCATTTGGAGTTTGGAACCCATACATTGTCTTTCTCTCCTCATCAACTGAATGAAAAACGTTGGTGAAGGTCATCAAAGGTATACATATCTTTCCATTTGGTTTTAGTTAAGATCATTGTTCTTTGACTTTTTCTTTTGGGTGTGAAGTTTGTTTTCTCTTTGATTGCTTCTTTTCTTTTGCTTCTTGTTTTGATCACAACGAGAGGGTGTATTGTTTGTATGATTCTTGCTTGTGTTGGTCTAATTTTCATTCATCCGAGAAGATAATTAGCAAGACGAGAATTGTGTTGAATTGATCATTATTCATATGCAAACAATAAAAAGCATCTTCATGATTGATTGTGCATGTTAGAAGGCATCTCAAAAATTTTAGCATCACATCAGGATTTGATTGAAGAAAACTTGTTTGAGGACACTCCTTATTAGTGTTTGTTAGTGAAAAGAACTCTCTCTCTCTCTCCCTTAGATAGATGTTCATTGAAAAGAAATGAATGCTTATCATTTTTTATACATTTTTGGGACTGATTCATAATTTCATTCGTTTCACTTCCATGCACCCCTTTTTGAGTAAAGAACAGCTATAAAAATCAACGCTAATTAAAAATTATTTAGACAATTTTCTTTTCTAGGATCCTCCACCAACAGTAGACTAGGCTTAGTACTTTGGATTAGGCTGTGAGAATAACTCTCCAAAGTTTCCAAAACAAACAGTAGCATCCTGAGTTAGGGAGAGTCAAATCCAATCATCATATAAGTGTTCCTGGGATCCCCCTCTAACACAGGGGTTACATACGAGGTCACATTCGGGTGAGCTACAGGTACTAACCCTCTGTGGTTTAACTGATTGTGGTGGTCAGATCGTATTATGGGGATCGCTTCAAGGTAAATCCACAATTACTGCATGGAATCCTTTTAGTTGATTTCAGGCTCGATACCCTGCCCGTACGTTCGGATCGGACTGTCAACTGTTCCCGCCGAGGGGATGACTACGAATTGGTAACCTTAGTGGCCATAATCTTTAGGCTCTTACACAAGGTGACGGTGACGGGAAGTCTCACTTTACCTGGAGCAGACATTGGTCAAACTCATTCGGGCTCCTTAGAGGGTAAATCCACAATTACTGCGTGGAAGCTACAGGGACTTCCTCCAGAAAATATGGAAGGAAACACCCCTTTACCCCCTCATTCTATGGAGAAATATCCTCAACAGAGCAAGGTTCAAAACACTACGACTTCCCAGGAAGAAGTTCCCACTCCTTTGGATAATTTTTGGATTGTTTCAGAATCTCTGGAAGCTTACCGCATTCCGAAGTGATATGAACGACGTATCCTCCAACTGAATTCCACTGGTGAATTTGTCGTCGTCAATCCTTCTGACATTCTGGCTGGGTCTCATCAAAAACCTTTAGCCAATGACCCCTTTTGGACCGCAGACATTGTTCGAAGACCACCACGCTTGGTGTGATATATTTATGGAATAGGGGAAGGTGCCGATGCACCCATCTCCTACACGGTACCCCTAAACCATTTTACCGGTACCACCATTTTTACAGCCACACCACCCATTGGTCCGAACATACCGTCCATTGGCCCAAGGTCTACTCTTCCCCTCTAGACGACCCATTCTACAATGGTCCCTCACATTCTGACTATTCCTGCCGGTAATGCGGTGGTCAACCAAGCTGCGATTGGCACACCTATAACACCAAGACCTACACTTCCTTTTGGGTTCAGGGCACTGAACGCTTCCACTGCTACTACTACCCAAGTTATGCCAGGAAGTTCCATACCTATCCAACAACCCGGAGGGACCGGTCTTGGTGGTCCTAATCCGCTCGGCGACATCGGTCAGTCATTTACGTCTGGCTCTCAAATTTTGGGAACTCTACCTCAAGTCGGGGGGAACCCTCCCATCGGAGGAAAAATTCCATTTGGGGGGCACCCTCATGCTGGGGGGCAGCCTCAATCCGGAGTCTATTATCAACCACACAGACAAAATGTGTCTGCCACACCTAATCCGTGGAATGTCCCTTTTCCAGGAAACCCACAGTTTTCGGCAGGACAAAATTCTCAGACTCCGCAACAACCTCCTTATGGACAAATTCCAAACCCAAACTATAACCCTCAAAACCCATCCGGTTATCCTCCGCTCACACATGCTTCTCAGAACACTTTAAATCCTGTGTACCTTGGTCAAAACCAACCTCATACAAGAGGGCCCACTAGTTACAATTATCCACATAACCCAATGATTGTCCCTACTGGTGTCCCCATGCCACACCAACATTACCCACAGATTAACCGACAACTACCTTATCTAGCTACCCTGGATCTTCCAGACTTGTCTCAGTTAACGAATGATCCTATTTATCATTCTTCGGTTTGGCTAGCTATTCCAGCTAAACTTCCTTCTAACATCCCAAAAATTGATGGAAAGTCCGGAGAAGACCCAAACAACCATTTGATGACTTTCCATTTATGGTGTTCATCCAACTCCCTCATGGACGATTCTATATGTTTGTGTCTTTTCCAACGAATGCTTACGGGTTCCGCCGAAAAATGGTATATTGAACTACCACGCGCATCTTTTCACGATTTCAACTCCCTCGCCATGTCCTTCCTCACACACTTCCAACTACCTATTCGATATGAGACGGGTACTAAACTATTAAAATCCCTTCGTCAGACAACTTCCATACATATCTCCGATCATATTCATGAATGGAGACAACGACGAAGGCTAATCAAAGCGGTCATTCCTGACCAATTGTTAGCAGAATGGTTTACGAAATCATTGTAACCCCATATTGCTCGTGATGTTTCCATGGGTGGTGTGGTCACCGAGGAAGAATCCATTTCCTGAGCTCAGTACTTAGACTTAGTCTATTCATAATCTGGTACTCTGTATGAGTTGATACCGAACACTACCCATGCCACTAATGATCCATCCAAACCATCGTCTGCTTCCCATGCGGATGGAGTTATTGGCTCCATCAAAACCCAATCTGCTACCCAGTCGGTTGGAACAATTCAGCGACCCACTTCGACGGATGCTCCCAGCTCGACTGCACCCTCTTCCACCCCCCCTCAAAATCAGGTCTCTGAGGTGAATGCGGTCCAATAAACCCCTTCACAACAACTTGCGAGCAAGAAGAAAGCCAGAAAAAAACCAAAGAAAAACAATAACAACGAACAATCCAAAACCAAACCGCAAACCCCTGCTGCCCGAAAACAACTACAACAAAAACTGAAATTCCCATGTCTCATTTGTGGTGATGATCACTACACTCGAGACTGCCCACATCGCGATGAAGTGGCCAAACTTTTCAAGGGAAATTCACAACCTGCTGTGCTTACTCAGCCTTTTCCACACCAACAATCTTTGGTTTCCGAAACCCCCACGCCGGGGGTCAGTTCCAACCAACCCCACGATGAGGCCTCGACAAGTGCCCACATTTACATGTTTAACGGGGTTAATCTAACCACTCGCTCTGCAACATATGACACGCCAGTTAAACCTGATAAGCCGAAGATTGCTAATGGTTCTCCGACGGACGCGTTGCCATCCTTTGTCAATCCTCCGTCTATTATCCCTCCATTCGGGCCACTCAAGATTGAGAAACCTTTTTTTGACTCCATATTACGCCCTCCTAAGAGCACCATCCAAAAATCTACTTTCAATCCTAATTCACGGGCTGCCCAAGCAGAGTGCGCTATGTCCACCCTGGAAGTTCTACAACACTGTCCCAGCCAACGTAGAACTCTCTTAGCCGCTATCGACACTTTTGTCCTGAGTCATCAAACAAACTCACGTTTAACCTGGATGATCATCAACCGCGACTCTCCCACCAGCTAGCCTTCCAAATCGATGTTGTTGTACACAACCAACAAATCCACCGAACCCTTACTTCTTCCTGTTCGTTAAACAAAGGAAGAGGAACTTACCGAAGGTGAGTTATATCGAGCATGTGTTATCCTCCTCGATCTCATTAAATCAAAAAGAGGTACTCATCTATCTAGATGGGGGAAAAAATTGAAAGGAGCAAGCCAAGCAGTCTCTTGAGAACATCATCCAACACTTCTTAGAGTCTCCCTTGAACACGACACTTTGTCATTTGCACGTATCATAATCCGCTGAACCTCTGCACTGAGCCAATCCTTTGAGTTCCTTTCGCTCCTTTGGGTCACCCGACGCAAGTCACAATATCCACTGCATAGTTTTGGTCCATGTCACGGTTTTGCTGTTGTGCCTCAGTGTTCAAGGGAAGTATCCGCCTCGAGAGTCAGCCATCCCAAATATCTTACCTCAAAACCTGTGTCAGTCCATGTCCTTTTGATCCACCAATTACATCTCTATGTTTGTTTCATGTCTTTGATGGGGGATACATCAAGGCCCTCCCCCGATGAGTCTATTCCTGTCGACTTCAACACATTATCCATGAATCAGACTTAGAAACCAGTTAGTACTTTGTGACCTGCATGCCTCAATGATAGGCCTCCTCACGTTCGACAGTAGGTCTACATCATTGACCCCTGATCGAATGATTCCACGGGTGTTCGACTTCATCTCATCTATTAACATTCGCTGGAATGTACTAAGGTACCTTGGGAATCATTGACATTAATGGTGATCTCCCTCGCACTTGTTAACGATTCACACCATTGATCGGTAATCAAGTGGTTTCTGCCATGTTCGACATCAAGACATCTATTCACATGGTTAGGATCGTACCACATTGGGATTTTTAAGAAGACCCTGGGTTGAGTAACCACTTTGATATATGCTTTGCCCAGGCTGCGATGGAGTTTCTATTGGAAAAAGAACACATACATTGTCACATAGATCCACTTTGTATTGGTCGTGGCTATGTCTTGTCATCTCGTAGATCCACTGTGTATTCTTCATGGCTACGATCAATCCGAGTCATCAGAGTATAGATCCATATTGTATATTTGGTGGCTATACCTTTTTATCAATACAATTATGGATCCGCAGTGTATTTGATGGTGGCCATATCTTGCAAGTCTTGATCACCCAAGAATAGGTATCCCTGCCTTGGGTTTTGAAATAGGTCATGATATTTGTTGGATGTTTGTGTGCAGATTCTGTCAGGTTCTCCGAGTCTATACCCTTGCTTGAACATCTAAAAATAATTTCAATTATCAGTTCACATCTTCTAACTTCATACTTTGGGGGGCATTATGTTACACGTCAAAATTACTCAACTGGATAAGTGTCGCATGTTCCTCTCAATTGTCGTAAGTAACACATCTTCCTTACAACTTTCGCAAGTGTCGCAAGTGTTGCAAATTTTGTTCAAGCATACTTCCATGCCAACGACACTAAGGAGGCGCTTAAAAAATCTCATACACTTGATTTGGAGAAGAGGAAATGATTAACTGAAGACCAGGAACTCTTGACACCTAAGAAGAGCTCTTAATCAAAGGTTCTGAGGGTGAGCGCTCCCCTATGTCAGTCTAGGGAGCGCTGGTGCTCCCCTATAAGGCTTCAGGGAGCATTATAATGCTCTCTTTCCCTTTTGAAGGAGCGCTATCTACCTTTAGGGTGCTGGCGCTCCCCTCAAGCTTCTTAGGGAGCGCTACAATGCTCTGATGCACTTTCTGAAGGAGCGCTACCTAATCTAGGGTAGTGGTTGGCCCATTGAGGAGAATAAGGGGAGGATATTTCAGTATTAGAAGGTAGTTGCATTTGAATTCTTGTTTCCATCAGAGGATCCCTGATCTAAGGAGGAAGTTCCTCAACCTGTTCTAAAGATAACTCAAGAGGTTAAGCTCCTCTTAACCTATATAAGCAAGCTCTATGATGGTGAAAAGGGGGAAGAATTGCTAGCATGAAACCTATGATCTCATAGGAAACACACAGTCATCCAAAGGAGAGTGATCAGTGAAGATGCTGTCATCCAGGTTGTGGATCTTTCGAGAAAGGGTTAGACGAAGGGGACTTGACGAAGCTGTCGCAATTGCATCTACGATTGTAAGTACTGCTGTTGTTATTCTCATTAATATGACATGCTTGGCCTGTTTCTTTCTAGTTTGTGTCTAATGTTACATGAACTTATCATTGATAGATAGATCTGTTTTCAGGCTAATATCAATAGATTAGGAAGTGTTCGTATCTTGTTTGTCTACAGGACTCAGCGAGGAGCAAAGGATCGAAGCGCAACTTGGAGCGTGCAGGGACAAATGTCGATAAAGAGGTACTTTTGTTCTCCTTCCTTCTCATGTGTTAGTTTGTATAGATTTGAGAGGAAGTCAGTGTCCACGTTAAGAATTTTCTGTCTTAGAGTTAAGGTCAAGCTCTTTGAGGTAATCCACCTGTCCGCAGGGAGATTTTCCTACAACAGAAACTGGCGACTCCACTGGGGAGATAGCCTCAAATCGAAATTTATTGTTTTGATTTCTCCTCATTGACCTTGTTTTACCCCTTGATTGTTTCAACACTGGTTCACCCCTCTTTTGATTGGTTTCAGGGGCTGATTGGCTCCCTGCCCCATCATACTCAGCCTAATTGTCGAGATTGAATTGCAATTTTTGGAATTTTTGACATTTTTGGGAGATTTTGAACCTGGTGCCCCTGTCCCTGTATTAACAGAGCGCCAACGCTCCCTAATAGCCTTACACAGAGCGCTATAATGCTCCTTTCCTTTGACAATAGAGTGCCAACCCTCCTTTGGCCAGTAAACCCTCCAGAATTGTTTTTTTTAGGGTTTTTCCTCTGTGTCTTTCTTGCTGGGTAACCTTGCGAGTCAATTCTTCTTCTTTCCAGCTTTGACATCTGTCTTTTTCTTGAAGAACAAACGTCTTTTTGTTTTGATTTTGTAGCCTTATTCACTATTGTTGTTGATTTTTTCTGCCATTTGGAGTTTGGAACCCATACATTGTCTTTCTCTCCTCATCAACTGAATGAAAAACGTTGGTGAAGGTCATCAAAGGTCTACATATCTTTCCATTTGGTTTTAGTTAAGATCATTGTTCTTCGACTTTTTCTTTTGGGTGTGAATTTTGTTTTATCTTTTATTGCTTCTTTTCTTTCGCTTCTTGTTTTGATCACAACGAGAGGGTGTATTGTTTGTAGGATTCTTGCTTGTGTTGGTCTGATTTTCATTCATCCGAGAAGATAATATGAAAGATGAGCATTATGTTGAATTGATCATTATTCATATGCAAACAATAAAAAGCATCTTCATGATTGATTGTGCATGTTATAAGGCATCTCAAAAGTTTTAGCATCACATCAGGATTTGATTGAAGAAAACTTGTTTGAGGACACTCCTTATTAGTGCTTGTTAGTGAAAACAACTCTCTCTCTCTCCCTTAGATAGATGTTCATCGAAAAGAAATGAATGATTATCATTTTTGATGCATTTTTGGGACTGAGACATAATTCCATTTGTTTCACTTCCATGAACCCCTTTTTGAGAAAAGAACAGCTATAAAAATAAACGCTAATTAAAAATTATTTAGAAATTTATGTTTTCTAGGATCCTCCACCAACAGTAGACTAGGCTTAGTACTTTGGATTAGGCTGTGAGCATAACTCTCCAAAGTTTCCAAAACAAACAGTAGCATCCTGATTTAGGTAGAGTCAAATCCAATCATCGTATATATCTGCCTGGAATCCCCCTCTAACACAGGGGTTACGCACGAGGTCGCATTCGGGTGAGCTACGGGGACTAACCCTCCGTGGTTTAACTGATCGTGGTGGTCAGATCGTATTATGGGGATCGCTTCAAGGTAAATCCACAATTACTGTGTGGAATCCTTTTAGTTGATTTCGGGCTTGATAACTTGCCCGTACGTTCGGATCAGACTGTCAACTATTCCTGCCCAGGGGCTTACTGCGAATTGGTAACCTCAGTGGCCATAATATTTAGGGTCTTACACAAGGTGACGGTGATGGGAAGTCTCACTGTACCTGGAGCAGACATTGGTCAAACTCACTCGGGCTCCTTGGAGGGTAAATCCACAATTACTGCGTGGAAGCTTGCACCAAGGCGTAAGTCCGTTAAGCAGGTCACCATTGTAACTGTTCCACCCTATCCCCGCCCCTTCTGGACTTGATCAGGTGACGTTGGATTTCATCACCAAATAGTACGTTCATCAAAATAAGGTCCTGTTTGCTTGGTTGTGATTCTTATATTTCTATTAGTGTATGCTATTTCTTTTCGGTAGTTTGCCATAGATTTTTTTCGCCGACTCTTTTTCGCCAACATCTATCCTCCACGCCGTTCGCAGAGGCTACAGGGAATTCCTCTAGAAAATATGGAAGGAAACACCCCTTTACCCCCTCATTCTACAGAGCAATCTCCTCAACAGAGCGAGGTTCAAAACACTACGACTTCCCAGGAAGAAGTTCCCACTCCTTTGGAGAATTTTTGGATTGTTTCAGAATCTCTGGAAGCTTACTGCATTCCAGAGGGATATGAACGACGTATCCTCCAACTGAATTTCGCTGGTGAATTTGTCGTCGTCAATCCTTCTGACATTCTGGCTGGGTCTTATCAAAACCTTTTAGCCGATGACCCCTTTTGGAACGTAGACATTTTTCGAAGTCCACCATGCTTGGTGCGAGATCTTTATGGAACAGGGGAAGGTGTTGATGCACCCATCTCCTACATGGTACCCCTAAACAATTTTACCGGTACCACCATTTTTACAGCCACACCACCCGTTGGTTCGAACATACCCTCCGTTGGCCCAAGGTCTACTCTTCCCCTCCAGACGGCCCATTCTACAATGGTCCCTCACATTCCGACTATTCCTGCCGGTAATACGGTGGTCAACCAAGCTGCGATTGGCACACCTATAACACCAAGACCTACACTTCCTTTTGGGTTCAGGGAACTGAACACTTCCACTGCCACTACTACCTAAACCACTACTACCCAAGTTATGCCGGGAAGTTCCATACCTATCCGACAACCCGGAGGGACCGGTCTTGGTGGTCCTAATCCGCTCGGCGGCATCGGTCAGTCATTTACATATGGCTCTAAAATTCTGGGAACTCTACCTCAAGTCGGGGGGCACCCTCCCACCGGAGGAAAAATTCCATTCGGGGGGAACCCTCATGCTGGGGGGCACCCTCAATCCGGATTCTACCATCATCCACATAGACAAAACATGTCTGCCACACCTAATCCGTGGAATGTCCCTTTTCCAGGAAACCCACACTTTTTGGTAGGAAAAAATTCTCAGACTCCGCAACAACCTCCTTATGGACAAATTACAAACCCAAACTATAACCCTCAAAACCCATCCGGTTATCCTCCGCTCACACATGCTTCTCAGAACACCTCAAATCCTGTGTACCTTGGTCAAAACCAACCTCATACAAGAGGGCCCACTAGTTACAATTATCCACATAACCCAGTGATTGGCCCCACTGGTGTCCCCATGCCACACCAGCATTACCCACAGATTAACTGACAACTACCTTTTCTATCTACCCTATATCTTCCAGACTTGTCTTGGTTAATGAATGATCCTATTTATCATTCTTTTTTTTGGCCAGCTATTCCATCTAAACTTCATTCCGACATCCCAAAATTTGACGGAAAGTCCAGAGAAGACCCAAACAAACACGTGATGAATTTCCATTTGTGGTGTTCATCCAACTCCCTCATGGACGATTCTATACGTTTGCGTCTTTTCCAACGAACGTTTACGGGTTCCACGGAAAAATGGTATATTGATCTACCACACACATCTTTTCACTATTTCAACTCCCTCGCCATGCCCATTCGATACGAGACGGGTACTGAACTATTAACCTCCCTTCGTCAGACAACTTCCATACATATCTCCGATCATATTCATGAATGGAGACGACGACGAAGGATAATCAAAGCGGTCATTCCTGACCAATTGTTAGCAGAATGGTTCACGAAATCATTGTTACCCCAGATCACTCGTGATGTTTCCATGGGTGGTGTGGTCACCAAGGAAGAAGCCATTGCCCGAGCTCAGTACTTAGACATAGTCTATTCACAATCCAATACTCTGTATGAGTTGATACCGAACGCTACCTGTGCCATTAATGATCCATCCAAACCATCGTCTGATTCCCATGCGGATGGAGTTATTGGCTCCGTCAAAACCCAATATGCTACCTAGTCGGTTGGAACAATTCAACGATCTACTTTGACGGCTGATCCCAGCTCGACTGCACCCTCTTCCACCGCCCCTTAAACTTAGGTCTCTGAGGTGAATGCGGTCCAATCAACCCCTTCAAAACAACTTGGGGGCAAGAAGAAAGCGAGAAACAAACCAAAGAAAAACAATAACAACGAACAACCCAAAACCCAACCGCAAACCCCTGCTGCCGGAAAACAACCACAACGAAAACTGAAATACCCATGTCTCATTTGTGGTGACGATCACTACACTTGATACTGCCCACATCGCGATGAATTGGCCAAACTTTTCAAGGGAAATTCACAACCCGCTTTGCTTACTCGGCCTTTTCCACAACAACAATCTTTGGTTGCCCAAACCCCCACGCCAGGGGGCAGTTCCAACCAACCCCACGATGAGGCCTCGACAAGTGCCCACATTTACATGTTTAACGAGGTTAATCTAACCACTCGCTCTGTGACATATGACACGCCAGTTAAACCTGATAAGATGAAGATTGCTAACGGTTCTCCGCCGGACTCGTTTCCATCCTCTGTCAATCCTCCATCTGTTATCCCTCCATCCGGGCCACTCCAGATTGAGAAAACTTCTTTTGACTCCATCTTATGCCCTCCTAAGAGAACCATCTAGAAATCTACTTTCAATCCTAATTCATGGGTTGCCCAAAATTACAACATTGTAGAAGATTTGGCCCAAGCACCGTGCGCTATGTCCGCCTTGGAAGTTCTACAACACTGTCCCAGCCAACATAGAACGCTCTTAGCCGCTATCAGTGCTTTTGATCCTGAGTCATCAACCAACCTCATGTTTAATCTGGATGATCATCAACCGCGACTCTCCCACCAGTTATCCTTCCAAATCGATGTTGTTGTACACAACCAACAAATCCACCGAACCCTTACTTCTTCTGGTTCATTAAATAAAGGAAGATGAACTTACCGAAGGTGAGTTATATCAAGCATGTGTTATCCTCCTCGAGCTCATTAAATCAAAAAGAGGCACTCATATATCTGGATGGGGGAAAAAATTGAAAGGAGCAAGCCAAGCAGTCTCTTGAGAACATCATCCAACACTTCTTAGAGTCACCCTTGAACACGACACTTTGTCATTTGCACGTATCATAATCCGCTGAACCTCTACACTGAGCCAATCCTTTGAGTTCCTTTCACTCCTTTGGGTCACCCGACGCAAGTCACAATATCCATTGCATAGTTTTGGTCCATGTCACGTTTTTGCTGTTGTGCCTCAGTGTTCAAGGGAAGTATCCGCCTCGAGAGTCAACCATCCCAAATATCTTACCTCAAAACCTGTGTCAGTCCATGTCCATTTGAACCACCAATTACATCTCTATGTCTATTTCATGTTGTTTATGGTGGATACATCAAGGCCCTCCCTCGATGAGTCTATTCCTTTCGACTTCAACACATTATCTGGGAATCAGACTTAGAAACCAGTTGGTACTTTGGGACCTGCATGTCTCAATGGTAGGCCTCCTCACGTTCGACAGTAGGTCTACATCATTGACCCCTGATCGAATGATTCCATGGGTGTTCGAGTTCAGCTCATCTATTCACATTCGCTGTAATGTACTAAGGTACCTTGGGAATCATTGACATTAATGGTGAATTCCCTTGCGCTTGATAATGGTTCACACCATTGACCGGTAATCAAGTGGTTTCTGCCATGTTCGACATCAAGACATCTATTCACATGGTTAGGATCGTACCACGTTGGGATTGGTAAGAAGACCCTGGGTTGAGTAACCACTTTGATATATGCTTTCCCAGGCTGTGAAGGAGTTTCTATTGGACAAAGAACACATACACTGTCACATAGATCCACTTTGTATTGGTCATGGCTATGTCTTGTCATCTCATAGATCCAGTGTGTATTCTTCGTGGCTATGATCAGTCTGAGTCATCAGAGTATAGATCCACATTGTATCTTCGGTGGCTATACCTTTTTATCAATACAATTATGGATCCGCAGTGTATTTGATGATGGCCATATCTTGCAAGTCTTGATCACCCAAGCATAGGTATGCCTGCCTTGGGTTTTGAAATAGGTCATGATATTTGTTGGATGTTTTTGTGCAGCTTCTATCAGGTTCTCCGAGTCTATACCCTTGCTTGAATGTCTACAAATAATTTCAGTTATCAGTTCACATCTTCTAACTTCATACTTTGGGGGGCATTCTGTTACACGTCAAAATTACTCAACTGGATAAGTGTCGCATGTTCCTCTCAATTGTCGTAAGTGTCACATATTCCTTACAACTTTTGCAAGTGTCACAAGTTGTTCACAAGTGTCCCAAATGTTGTTCAAGCATACTGCCATGCCAACGACACTAAGGAGGCGCTTAAAACATCTCATACACTTGATTTGGAGAAGAGGAAATGATTAACTGGAGACCAGGAACTCTTGACACCTGAGAAGAGCTCTTAATCAAAGATTCTGAGGGTGAGCGCTCCCCTATAAGGCTTCAAGGAGCGTTATAATGCTCTCCTGCCCCTTTGAAGGAGCGTTATCTACCTTTAGGGAACTGGTGCTCCCCTCAAGATTCTTAGGGAGTGCTAGAGCGCTCTGATGCCATTTTTGAAGGAGCGTTGCCTAATCTGGGGCAGTGGTTGGCCCGTTGAGGAGAATAAGGGGAGGATATTTCAATATTAGAAGGAAGTTGCATTCGAATTCTCGGTTCCATCAGAGGAACCCTGATCTAAGGAGGAAGTTCCTCAACCTGTTCTAAAGATAACTCAAGAGGTTAAGCTCCTCTTAACCTATATAAGCAAGCTCTATGATGGTGAAAAGGGGGAAGAATTGCTAGCATGAAACTATGATCTCATAGGAAACAAACAGTCAGCCAAAGGAGAGTGATCAGTGAAGCTGCTGTCATCCAGGTTGTGGATCTTTCGAGCAAGGGTTAGACGAAGGGGACTTGATGAAGCTGTCGCATTCGCATCTACGATTGTAAGTACAGCTGTCGTTATTCTCATTAATATGACACACTTGGCCTGTTTCTTTCTAGTTTGTGTCTAATGTTACATGAACTTATCATTGATAGATAGATATGTTTTCAAGCTAATATCAATAGATTAGGAAGTGGTCGTATCTTGTTTGTCTACAGGACTCAACGAGGAGCAAAGGATCGGAGTGCAACTCAGAGCGTGCAGGGACAAACGTCGATAAAGAGGTACTTTTGTTCTCCTTCATTCTCATGTGTTAGTTTGTATAGATTTGAAAGGAATTCAGTGTCCACGTTAATCATTTTCTTTCTTAGAGTTAAGGTCAAGCTCTTTGAGGTAATCCACCTGTCTGCAGGGAGATTTTCCTACAACAGAAACTGGCGACTCCACTGGGGAAATAGCCTCAAATCGAAATTTCTTGTTTTGATTTATCCTCATTGACCTTGTTTTACCCCTTGATTGTTTCAAACCTAGTTCACCGCTCTTTTGATTGGTTTCATGAGCTGATTGGCTCCCTGCCCCATCATACTCAGCCTAATTGTCGAGATTGAATTGCAATTTTTGGAATTTTTGACATTTTTGGGAGTTTTTGAACCTGGCGCCCCTGTCCCTGTATTAATAGAGTGCCAATGCTCCCTAATAGCCTTACACAGAGTGCTATAATGCTCCTTTCCTTTGAAAACAAAGCTCCATCCCTCCTTTGGCCAGTAAACCCTCCATAATTGTTTTTTTTAGGGTTTTTCCTCTGTGTCTCTCTTGCTGGGTAACCTTGCGAGTCAATCCTTCTTCTTTCCATCTTTGACAATTGTCTTTTTCTTGAAGAACAAACATATTGCTGTTTGGATTTTGTAGCCTTCTTCACTATTGTTGTTGAGTTTTTCTGCCATTTGGAGTTTGGAACCCATACATTGTCTTTCTCTCCTCATCAACTGAACGAAAAACGCTGGTGAAGGTCATCAAAGGTCTACATATCTTTCCATTTGGTTTTAGTTAAGATCATTGTTCTTCGACTTTTTCTTTTGGGTGTGAAGTTTGTTTTCTCTTTGATTGCTTCTTTTCTTTCGCTTCTTGTTTTGATCACAACGAGAGGGTGTATTGTTTGTATGATTCTTTCTTGTGTTGGTCTGATTTTCATTCATCCGAGAAGATAATTAGCAAGACGAGCATTGTGTTGAATTGATCATTATTCATATGAAAACAATAAAACGCATCTTCATGATTGATTGTGCATGTTATAAGGCATCTCAAAAGTTTTAGTATCACATCAGGATTTGATTGAAGAAAAATTGTTTGAGGACACTCCTTATTAGTGCTTGTTAGTGAAAAGAACTCTCTCTCTCTCTCCCTTAGATAGATGTTCATCGAAAAGAAATGAATGCTTATCATTTTTGATGCATTTTTGGGACTGAGTCATAATTCCATTCATTTCACTTCCATGCAACCCTTTTTGTGTAAAGAACAACTATAAAAATCAACGCTAATTAAAAATTATTTAGAACTTTTTCTTTTCTAGGATCCTCCACCAACAATAGACTAGGCTTAGTACTTTGGATTAGGCTATGAGCATAACTCTCCAAAGTTTCCAAAAAAAACAGTAGCATCCTGAGTTAGGGAGAGTCAAATCCAATCATCGTATAAGTCTGCCTGGGATCCCCCTCTAACATAGGGGTTACACACGAGGTCACATTCGGGTGAGCTACGGGGACTAACCCTCTGTGGTTTAACTGATTGTGGTGGTCAGATCGTATTATGGGGATCACTTCAAGGTAAATCCACAATTACTGCGTGGAATCCTTTTAGATGATTTCAGGCTCGATACCTTGCCCGTACGTTCGGATCGGACTGTCGACTGTTCCCGCCCAGGAGCTGACTGCGAATTGGTAACCTTAGTGGTCATAATCTTTAGGGTCTTACACAAGGTGACGGTGATGGGAAGTCTCACTGTACCTGGAGAAGACATTGGTCAAACTCACTCGGGCTCCTTGGAGGGTAAATCCACAATTACTGCGTGGAAGCTTGCACCAAGGCGTAAGTCCATTAAGCAGGTCACCATTGTAACTGTTCCATCCTATCCCCGCCCCTTCTGGACTTGATCACGCGACGTTGGATTTCATCACCAACTAGTACGGTCATCAAAGGAAGGTCATGTTTTCTTGGTTGTGATTCTTATATTTCTATTAGCGTATGTTGTTTCTTTTAGGTAGTTGGCCATAGATTTATTTCGCCGACTCTTTTTCGCCAACATCGACCCTCCACAACGTTCGTGGAGGCTACAGGGACTTCCTCCATAAAATATGGAAGGAAACACCCCTTTACCCCCTCATTCTATGGAGAAATCTCCTCAACAGAGCGAGGTTCAAAACACTATGACTTCCCAGGAAGAAGTTTCCACTCCTTTGGAGAATTTTTGGATTGTTTCAGAATCTTCGGAAGCTTACCGCATTCCGAAGGGATATGAACGACGTATCCTCCAACTGAATTCTACTAGTGAATTTGTCGTCGTCAATCCTTCTGACATTCCGGCTGGGTCTCATCAAAACCCTTTAGCCGATGACCCCTTTTGGACTGCAGACATTGTTCGAAGTCCACCACACTTGGTGTGAGATCTTTATGGAACAGGGGAAGGTGCAGCTGCACCCATCTCCTACACGGTACCCCTAAACTATTTTACCGATACCACCATTTTTACTGCCACACCACCCATTGGTCCGAACATACCGTCCGTTGGCCCAAGGTCTACTCTTCCCCTCCAGATGGCCCATTCTACAATGGTCCCTCACATTCCGACTATTCCTGCCGGTAATGCGGTGGTCAACCAAGCTGCGATTGACACAGCTATAACACCAAGACCTACACTTCCTTTTGGGTTTAGGGAACTAAACGCTTCCACTACCACTACTACCCAAACCACTACTACCCAAGTTATGCCGGGAAGTTCCATACCTATCCAACAACCCGAAGGGACTGATCTTGGTGGTCCTAATCTGCTCAGTGACACCGGTCAGTCATTTACGTCTAGCTCTCAAATTCCGGGAACTCTACCTCAAGTCGGGGGGCACCCTCCCAGTGGAAGAAAAATTCCATTCGGGGGGAACCCTCATGCTGGGGGGCAGCCTCAATCCAGAGTCTACCATCAACCACACAGAAAAAACGTGTCTGCCACACCTAATCCGTGGAATGTCCCTTTTCCAGAAAACCCACAGTTTTCGGCAGGACAAAATTCTCAGACTCCGCAACAACCTCCTTATGGACAAATTCCAAACCCAAACTATAACCCTCAAAACCCATTCGGTTATCCTCCGCTCACACATGCTTCTCAGAACACCTCAAATCCTGTGTACCTTGGTCAAAACCAACCTCATACAAGAGGGCCCACTAGTTACAATTATCCACATAACCCAGTGATTGGCCCCACTGCTGTCCCCATGCCACACTAGCATTACCCACAGATTAACTGACAACTACCTTTTCTAGCTACCCTGGATCTTCCAGACTTGTCTCGGTTAACGAATGATCCTATTTATCATTCTCCGGTTTGGCCAGCTATTCCAGCTAAACTTCCTTCTGACATCCCAAAATTTGATGGAAAGTCCGGAGAAGACCCAAACAACCACGTGATGACTTTCCATTTGTGGTGTTCATCCAACTCCCTCATGGATGATTCTATATGTTTGTGTCTTTTCCAACGAACGCTTACGGGTTCCGCCGAAAAATGGTATATTGAACTACCACGCACATCTTTTCATGATTTCAACTCCCTCGCCATGTCCTTCCTCACACACTTCCAACTGCCCATTCGATACGAGATGGGTACTGAACTATTAACCTCCCTTCGTCAGACAACTTCCATACATATCTCCGATCATATTCATGAATGGAGACGACAACGAAGGCTAATCAAAGCGGTCCTTCCTGGCGAATTATTAGCAGAATGGTTCACGAAATCATTGCTACCCCAGATCGCTCGTGATGTTTCCATGGGTGGTGTGGTCACCGAGGAAGAAGCCATTACCCGATCTCAGTACTTAGACTTAGTCTATTCACAATCCGATACGCTGTATGAGTTGATACCGAATGCTACTCGTGCCACTAAGGATCCATCCAAACCATCGTCTGCTTCCCATGCGGATGGAGTTATTGGCTCCATCAAAACCCAATCTGCTACCAAGTCGACGGGAACAATTCAACGACCCGCTTCGACGACTGCTCCCAGATTGACTGCACCCTCTTCCACCTCCCCTCAAACTCAGGTCTCTGAGGTGAATGCGGTCCAATCAACCCCTTCACAACAACTTGGGGGCAAGAATAAAGCGAGAAACAAACCAAAGAAAAAAAATAACAACGAACAACCCAAAACCCAACCACAAACCCCTGTTGTCAGAAAACAACCACAACGAAAACCGAAATTCCCATGTCTCATTTGTGGTGACGATCACTACACTCGAGACTGCCCACATCGCGATGAAGTGGCCAAACTTTTCAAGGGAAATTCACAACCCGCTGTGCTTACTCAGCCTTTTCCACAACAACAATCTTT
>ML777280.1:396694-444171 GCA_009831015.1 Picea engelmannii | reverse complement strand
CCTCCTCGAGCTCATTAAATAAAAAAGAGGTACTCATCTATCTGGATGGGGGAAAAAATTGAAAGGAGCAAGCCAAGCAGTCTCTTGAGAACATCATCCAACACTTCTTAGAGTCGCCCTTGAACATGACACTTTGTCATTTGCACGTATCATAATCCGCTGAACCTCTACACTGAGCCAATCCTTTGAGTTCCTTTCGATCCTTTGGGTCACCCGACGTAAGTCACAGTATCCACTGCATATTTTTCGTCCATGTCACGTTTTTGTTGTTGTGCCTCAGTGTTCAAGGGAAGTATCCGCCTCGAGAGTCAGCCATCCCAAATATCTTACCTCAAAACCTGTGTCATTCCATGTCCATTTGATCCACCAATTACATCTCTATGTCTGTTTTGTGTCGTTGATGGGGGATACATCAAGGCCCTCCCTCGACGAGTCTATTCCTGTCGACTTCAACACATTATCCGAGAATCAGACTTAGAAACCAGTTAGTACTTTGGGACGTACATGCCCCAATGGAAGGCCTCCTCACGTTCGACAATAGGTCTACATCATTGACCCCTGATCGAATGATTCCATGGGTGTTCGACTTCAGCTCATCTATTCACATTCGCTGGAATGTACTAAGGTACCTTGGGAATCATTGACATTAATGGTGATATCCCTCGCACTTGTGAACAGTTCACACCATTGACCGGTAATCAAGTGGTTTCTACCATGTTCGACATCAAGACATCTATTCACATGGTTAGGATCGTACCACGTTGGGATTGGTAAGAAGACCCTGGGTTGAGTAACCACTTTGATATATGCTTTGCCCAGGATGTGAAGGAGTTTCTATTGGACAAACAACACATACACTGTCACATAGATCCATTTTGTATTGGTCATGGCTATGTCTTGTCATATCGTAGATCCACTGTGTATTCTTCGTGGCTACAATTAGTCCGAGTCATCAGAGTATAGATCCACATTGTATCTTCGGTGGATATACCTTTTTATCAATACAATTATGGATCCACAGTGTATTTGATGGTGGCCATATCTTTCAAGTCTTGATCACCCAAGCATAGGTATGCCTGCCTTGGGTTTTGAAATAGGTCATGATATTTGTTGGATGTTTGTGTGCATCTTCTGTCAGGTTCTCCGAGTCTATACCCTTGCTTGAACGTCTACAAATCATTTCAGTTATCAGTTCGCATCTTCTAACTTCATACTTTGGGGGGAATTATGTTACACGTCAAAATTAATCAACTGGATAAGTGTCGCATGTTCCTCTCAATTGTCGTAAGTGTCGCATCTTCCTTACAACTTTCGCAAGTGTCGCAAGTTGTTCACAAGTGTCGCAAATGCTGTTCAAGCATACTACCATGCCTATGACACTAAGGAGGCGCTTAAAACATCTCATACACTTGATTTGGAGAAGAGGAAATGATTAACTGAAGATCAGGAACTCTTGACACCTGAGAAGAGATCTTAATCAAAGGTTATGAGGGTGAGCGCTCCCCTATGTTAGTGTAGGGAGCATTTGCGCTCCCCTATAAGGCTTCAGGGAGCATTATAATGCTCTCCTACCCCTTTGAAGGAGCGCTCTCTACCATTAGGGTGCTGACGCTCCCCTCGAGCTTCTTAGGGAGCGCTACAACGCTCTGATGCCCTTTCTGAAGGAGCGCTGCCTAATCTGGGGCAGTGGTTGGCTCGTTGAGGAGAATAAGGGGAGGATCTTTCAAGATTAGAAGGCAGTTGCATTCGAATTCGTGGTTTCATCATAGGATCCCTTATCTAACAAGGAAGTTCCTCAACCTGTTCTAAAGATAACTCAAGAGGTTAAGCTCCTTTTAACCTATATAAGCAAGCTCTATGATGGTGAAAAGGGGGGAGAATTGCTAGCATGAAACCTATGATCTCATAGGAAACACACAGTCAGCCAAATGAGAGTGATCAGTGAAGCTGCTGTCATCCAGGTTGTGGATCTTTCGAACAAGGGTTAGACGAAGGGGACTTGACGAAGCTGTCGCATTCACATCTACGATTGTAAGTACTATTGTCGTTATTCTCATTAATATGACACGCTTGGCCTGTTTCTTTCTAGTTTGTGTCTAATGTTACATGAACTTATCATTGATAGATAGATCTGTTTTCAAGCTAATATCAATAGAGTAGGAAGTGGTCGTATCTTGTTTGTCTATAGGACTCAGGGAGGAGCAAAGGATTGGAGCGCAACTCAGAGCGTGCAGGGACAAACGTCGATAAAGAGATACTTTTGTTCTCCTTCCTTCTCATGTGTTAGTTTGTATAGATTTGAAAGGAAGTTAGTGTCCACGTTAAGAATGTTCTGTCTTAGAGTTAAGGTCAAGCTCTTTGAGGTAATCCACCTGTCCGCAGGGAGATTTTCCTACAACAATGCTAGATGCTTTTTTTGTTTTCTGGGTTAATTTCAAATCTTTTAGAAAGCTCGGGCTTAGTCATTGGAAGGACTCTGTCAGATCTAGTAATTCTCTCAGACGATTGTATGGTGGGATGTTTACACTTGTTGGTTTACTCATGGGATGAAATGGCTTCTAACTACAGGATTACCAACAACTCTTCGACCATCGACCCTTCTGGATACTAGAAGGCAACACAACGCTCAAAGTGCACTACACAGTCTCACCCAAGATGGCTTATATGGGTGGCCGCAGGACTCAGATGTATGCAACGATGGGATGGGATGTGTTTCTCTCTCAGAGGCATTGGATCTACTCGTTGTTAGCCCTCAAACCCTCATTAGATCTTAGTGTAGACCAATAACACACTAATATTAAAAAATACTTCATTAACTATTATAGAAAATTGTATTCCATGATAGATATTCATCTACTGTAACATAAGATTCATATCTAAATGCTAGCTATGACATTCATTTAATTATTGTTGTTCTATAGATTCCATGAGTTTTTCCTTAGTGCGCAGTAATATAACCTTTAACAACTAACATATTCATCATAAATCTTGATAACAAAAATATAACAGTAAGCAATGCAACCATTCATGCACATGACATAGATATACCATGGTTCACCCCCCTTGGGGCTGCGTCCACAAAGATTTGTCGCTTGCGCTCTTTATTCATCTTCATGCAATATTTAGTGCTGCGCACTATACAATCCCCCCTTCACTACAACCGATCTCCACAGATCGTACCAGTCTCTCAACAAGACCTCTCCCTCAACTAAAGGATCTACTACAACATCAAAAATACACACACCAACAAAAAGGACAACCTTCTCATCGTCCTAATACATTCTACTTATACAAAACTGGGACAATGCCCTTACAAAAACCCTAAGCCTAAGCAGATTAGGTTTGTCCACTTTCTCCTTGACTTAATCTTGGCTAGTCCTCGATCCAACCATTGCTCCAAGTCGGTGCTTGTCCACTTTGTAATTGATTTTCTCGGCATAGGTTTTCCTTTGTTTCCGACACTGCTTTTCCTATATTTCTGGCACACTCCCCTATTTTCCGACGCTGCTTCGATTCCTTCAAAACTTCCTTGATTCTCCCCAAAATTGGCCTGTGCCAACACCACTCTTTGTTATGCCTCGATGTTATTTCCTCAAGAAAGACTATTGATACATGGGATTAGTTTGGTTTCCATTTTTTGGCAGACCACCCGTACCTATGACTATAATTTTATGTATTATCTGAATATAAAACTATAGTCTCTTTTTTGCTTAAAAAATAAAAATATAATATTTTAATTTATTAATGATCTATATTTTATTTATTAATAAATATTCTCTCAAAAATTTGAATAATATATTTAATATTCATTGTATTATACAATGTTCATAAGTTTTTTTGGCATGAGGTTAAATTATAATAGAGTAATGACGTTGTCTAATTGTTCTATGAAATGGTTTTTTTCGCCGGAATTCGACGATATAAATCTGCACGAAATCACTATTTTTTGTTGTTTAAAATCCATTTTTGAATGAAGAAATGGATTCAACATGTTGAAAAACCACTGGGGAAGATTATACATAAATAATCACTCAAATATGTAGATCTAACAATTTCTTGTTGGATTTTGAGCAAATGTCTCCGGAAAAAATCGCCAGAGAATATTGATTTCGTAGAACGTTTAGACTATGACATAGAGTAATATGTGAGAATTTGTAGTATAATTGAGTTTGATTTAAAGACTAGCATAGATCCATCTTAACTCCAAATCTATCATTCGCCTAATTACACATCTTCCTCGTACTCAACAACACACCTTTGAAATGTTTTAATTATAAGAAACTTTTTAATATATATATATATATATATATATATATATATATATATATATAAAATTGAGAATGACTATTTTTCTTAAGTGGACATTGAAATAATTGTTTTGTTTTTAGTATTTTTTTTTTAAATGTCATTGGTCAACTCTATATTAAGGATTAAAGGAATTACACATCTCCCTCATACTCCCAAGTAGAAAGAACCTATCAACTCAATATATATATATATATATATATATATATATATATATATATATATATATATATATATATATATATATAAACTTTCAATTACTTTATTTGTCTCTATATAAAGTTGTTATAAAATTCTTTTACTTAATTTGGATATTGAAATATTTTATTTATGGTCCACATTGAAACACTTTTTAGTTATTAATATTTTATTATGGCAATCTATATTAATCATTGAAGGAATTAAACATCTTTGCCAACTCTATATTAAACATAAAAGGAATTAAACATCTTTCTTATATTGGGTAGTAGAAAATACAAGAAATAAGGAATTTTTTATTTTCAATTATTTTATCTTTATATAAAATTAGATTACTTAAGGTGGATATTGAAATATTTTATTTATGGTTGATATTGAAATAATTTTTCTTTATTAATAATTTTTTCTATATTAAACATCGAAGAATTTACACATCATCATATACATAAAGTTGATATACAATTATTTTACTTAAGGTGGATATTGAAATATTTTATTTATTTTATGGTAGATATGAAAATAATTTTTTTCTTTTATATATATTTTTTCTATATTAAGTTTCTAAGAAATTACACATCTTCCTCTTCCTCATATTGTGAAGTAGAAAACACTTATCTACAAATACTATTTTTTATTTTACTTTCAATTACTTTATCTCTCTATTAAAGTTGATATAAATTATTTTACTCAAAGTGAATATTGAAATATTTTATTTCTCGAACATATTGACATCTTTTTTTGTTATTAATACTTTTTTTAAATACCATATGTTAATTACATGTTAAACACAAAATGAATTGCACATATCCCTCATACAATAAAAATACAATGACTAATTAAAACCATCTTTTTCTCTTGTATTTCTAAAAGTTAAAATTATTAATAATTAATAAAGTACCACTCAACTTTACTTAGACTTTTAATATCCATGTGTAAAAACTCAATAACGCCCAAAACATTAAAAAAATAAAATAAAATAAAATAAATAAAAATAAAATAGAATACCAAACACTCTAGTAAAAGTGAAAATTTGATCGAATGCCAAACACCTCAAAAAAACATTAACGTACAAACTTCAAAACTTGTACCACCGAACACTAAAAGATAACCACCTTTTAATAATTTTACAAACCATTTTTCCCACTTCAAAAAAAAAAAAACAATTTTTCATTTCCTTATACAATCTATGTAAATGCGGGTTTTACACATTTAAAGTTAAATAAAAGTGTAATATACATTCAAGATTAGATGTTAATCTCATTGCCTACATGCACCATCCACCAACGAACGTATCCAATGATTATAAACACATGATTGGGAAAACTACCACAAAGTCTAGCTCAACCTATCATACTAAACATATTTAATGTTGCTTTCACTACCGTTTTAAATGTTCCTTGATTCTTAGTTTGTAACTATGGTTACATTAACTTCAACTAGTTGGTTTAGACATTGTTTATGACAATGGAGACATCATAGCTTTAGGGAAGGAATATATTGTATTGTGCAGAGTGAAAATTGTAAATTGTGGTAAAGTTAATAGTGGTTTTGTTAGGTCAGTGAAAGTGGAGAGTTGTTATTCTTTTCAATAGGTTTTAAGTCTCTCCAATGACATATTTGTGATTGTGTTTATGTTTGTGTGAGTGTTTGTTAAAGTTAGGTAAGCTCAAGTGCAAGTCTTGGGCAATTTTGACTAAACAAATACTTCCACTCGTGACATCTTAACTTAAATGTGATTTTGGTAATGTGGTGAGACATTTTTTCTTATTGAATATCTCATAAAAAACAATTGTTGCTTTTTTTCACTGGAAGCTTTCAATTAAAACAACTATGGTCCATAGAAAATTGTCCCTTAAAAGGGTTGCCTTATAAGAGACAGTGATATGAAGCAAATGGCCACAAACAATCAAAACCCATTGTGAAACAAATTTCACAAATGGATAAAATCAAAAGAGGTGTTTGAGGACCTTGGGCTAACTGTAGAAAAGAGATTTATGGCAAGAAATGCCAAGGTGAACCATATAAAAGCCAACAATCTGACCTCCTAAAAGGACCGCACAATTTTTTTATTTTTTTTTTGTCTTAACACTACCAAGAAATAGGTTATTTATAAAGGTGATTTTTAAAGCTTCTCATTTCTCATTTCTGAAAGTTTTTTAACAAAAGTTTTGGTGGAGGTGGTAGGAAACAATTTTTTTAATTTTTTTTTGTCTTAACACTACCAAGAAATAGGTTATTTATAAAGGTGATTTTTAAAGCTTCTCATTTCTGAAAGTTTTTTAACAAAAGTTTTGGTGGAGGTGGTAGGAAAGAATTTTGTTGAAATTGGTCTTTGGTTTGCAAATGTGTCATCATTGCACCAATGCACTTGATTCAATAATGCATGGCTGCTCCATGATCCACATGTATTGGAGGTGCAACGAAAAAAAAAACGCACCCTCTATATGATGATATGCTGAGTAGCCCACAATGCACGATCAAAGAATGTTCATTTTCAAAAAATGTTGAATGATGTATAGACTTTTAAATTGGCACACCATAAATGGTTGTACACATTACTTAAAATACACTAATTCCAGTGTCCATGGTTTTCATTTAATAATGGACATATGTTGATTATAGTATAATGCACCTATTATTGTTTGAAGCACTATATTGTTTTTTAAAACATAATATTTCCCTTATTGTTGCATCATAATTGTTGTAGAGGGACACCATTAACAATGCGTCCACAAGTATTAAGTGCATTATCATTAGGGAATGCTAAGAATTTATATCACATCGATGTGTTTTTATTTTAGTTTTTCCTTTTTCTCTAAGGGAATTTCATTGTTTTCCAATGTGATGCATGATGGGTTGAAGCTTTATGTTGGTGCACTGTAGTCAGATGTGAAATTTTGTTTGTTTATCTTACTGAAGGGTTGGTGCACCAATAGTTAAGTGGCACATTGTTATGGTACACTATTGATAATTTAACATAGGTTCATATGAATTCTGATAGACATTGTTTTTCCTTTTCTCAATGTTGGTGCACATGACATCATTGGCACATTTATGACATAACAACCCTAGTGAAACGCATCTACACATTAACAATGTGCATTTCTATACATGGATCATAGTAATCATGAAAAGGTCAAACTATGTATTACATTACAAAATAAACAATGTGCTAATTTATTCGTTACACACTATATAGATTCAAACCTTGTTTTACCTTTTTCTAATGTCACTGCACATGAAATCTATTAGCACACTATTGACATGACAACACCAATGAAATGCATCTCTATATGAATGATGCACAATTATGCATGTGAAGCATATGACCAAAAAAGCCAAACCATGTTTTTAAAGTACACTTATTTGTATTTGATGACCATACACCACTTGTATTGTAAGTAGAGAAAAGTGCATCGATGTCATTGTATTACAAAATGTTGGTGCACATGACATCATTGGCACATTTATGACATAACAACCCTAGTGAAACACATCTACACATTAACAATGTGCATTTCTATACATGGATCATCATAATCATGAAAAAGGTCAAACTATGTATTACATTACAAAATAAACAATGTGCTAATTTATTCGTTACACACTATATAGATTCAAACCTTGTTTTACCTTTTTCCAATGTCACTGCACATGAAATCTATTAGCACACCATTGACATGACAACACCAATGAAATGCATCTCTATATGAGTGATGCAAAATTATGTATTTGAAGCATATGACCAAAAGAGCCAAACCATGTTTTTAAAGTACACTTATTTGTATTTGATGACCATACACCACTGGTGTTGTAAGTAGAGAAAAGTGCACCGATGTCATTGTATTACAAAAGAACATTGATATCATATGTCTTAAAATAACATTAATGCACCCATTATTATACTGCCTCCGATAGTATATTGTATTCGATTTGCCCTTGACTTTTAATTAGTTAAACTTTGACTTAAAATTTTTGGGCCAAAACTAATGTTCAATACAGAAAATGGAAAATGTTATTTTTTATATAGTAAAAAATTATAATTTGTTAACATTTCATTGGTCAATAATTTTGATCTCTTATTGTCGGCTTCACGTGGTTCGAAACTTATAATTAATAACAAAATTAATATTCTATGTGCCACTGCAACCATTGTCATTATTTTGGTCTTTTATTACATGCTTCACTTGGTTCGAAGCTTGTAATTGATAGCAATTTACTCATTAATATATAATAAAAACTGATCCATGAAACCTTCACAAGCTATGAGGTGCATTCAAGTTCTGAAAGATCTAACAACATCAATTATTAAAGAGGAATATTTAGACCCCTTTCCAAAAAGCTTTAGTAATTAAGTCCAGTTGTAATTGGCAGAGCAGAAGAGACCCCTTTCCAAAGAGCTTTAGTAATTGTGTGAATTTCAATCTAATTCTAATATTTAGAATTCCAATGTGAGTTGGATATTTATCTTGGTGCTTAAGGAATGGCGTGCTTGGTGTGCCACTTACTGTTGTAGCCATCCTCACTATCTTGGTTCTTACGGATACTGCCTTATGTAGTCTCAATTTTTTTCTTGACTTTTAATTAGTTAAGCGTTGACTTAAAATTTTTGGGTTAATTCTAATGTTGAAGCTGGTAAAAGAAAACATTTATTTTTAAATATAATAAAAAAAGTAATTTTCTAATTCTAATATATGTTGAAGCTGGGAAAAGAAAACATTTATTTTTAAATTTATAAAAAAAGTAATTTTCTAACTTTTTATTGGTTAATAAATTTCATCAATTAAAAATAATTTTCTAATAATTTTAATATAACTTTCTAGTTTATAATAAATAACAAAATTAATATTTTATTTGGAAAAATTAATATTCTGTCTGTAGACATTGTCCAAGGTTGTACTTGTAGTTTTCAATAATCAATTATTGTAATTGTTAGAAAAAAAATTAYTCCATGCTCCATCTTATTAAATGGGAGTGTGATTTGATTTATATTATTTTTTATTAGTGAGTCATTTGCATTTTATTATAAGGTATTTAATGTGTATTATCATCTAAAATAATTTTAAATCAATTTATACAAACTCTTAATACATTAAATGCTTTATAACTATATATTTATTTTCAATTTTTTTGATAAGACAAATAAAATTTAAAATCAAATTTATAATGTGATTATTATCATTATATTTGACAATCAACCAAATCATCCGTCATCTACCTTGGTCCAACTTCTACGATGTTAAACATGCATATAGATATGAGACTTCTATGATGTCAAACATGCATATAGATACGAGGCAATTTGCATAATTATTGCTGGAGGTAGATTGTGAAGTGTCCATGACACTACTAAAGTCCAAAACATTCAAAAACATTCAAATTCAAGACAACCACTACATCACGAGACATCTATTAGGAGGCAGTATAAGCAACTATGTTGCCCTTGTTCAATGTCGATTATTGTTGGCAATGTTGGTCATTTCTACTTGCATATGGTTACAAGTCGCTTAACTCTACATAGGGATAGGGGCACCTCTACAAGTTCAAGGAGGTAATTTTACTCAACACACCTTAGATTAACTCTACATAGGGTTAGGGGCACCTCTACAAGTTCAAGAAAGTAATTTTCCTCAACACACTTTAGTTTACTAGACTCTACACAATGGTTTAATTACTTCATTTATTTATTAACCTCGAGCTTCTAATAAATCATTTTCTATACCAACATATGGTAAGGATAACAAATCCTTTCCTTAAGTGAAAGTTTAATTGTATTTTTAAATATTAATATATTAATATTTTAATTCTATTAATACTAGCATTTCTTGTAACAATTGTAATTGGGATTTATTTTAACTTTCTATTTATTAATTATTGAGATAGATTTAGGGTCCACAAAAGAGGTGAATGAGTTTGAAGTGAATGGGTCTATGAAAAGAGAGGAGATGACACAATCGATCCTGAAGTGAACGGGTTTATGGAAGAGATGAAGTGACATGAACAATTTTGCGGTAAAAGAGATGAAGTGATGCTAATGGGTTTGCCATGATTTCCTGTATCGTCTACAGTAAAATCGTGTATGGTTTCCAATGAGATTGTGTAGGGTTAGGGTTTACGTTGGGATAGAATGGCTTGTATGGGACCTGTGCAGGGAGGTCTATGTGAGCTTGGGCACAAATTGGTGAGCTAGAGATTGTGTTGAAATGCCACATCCAAAACCTGTTATCCGACTTAGATTTGTGCATAGAATTTAATAGGTTATCGAGATCATATCAGTCAAAGGATATGGATGACGAGTTGGATGAGGTGGATTACGGTGAGGATGACCTCATGAGTCCATCTGCAATATTTTGTACCCAGAAGGAATTATTGGACATCTGAAAATTTTCTCGTGCATTCAAGGAAGATGATACCACTTCTATCCTAGCCTTTGGGTCTGCTATGATCACAACAGGTGGCAAGCTTAGTCTCCTTCCACATTATCCTAAGGAAATAGTTGGAAAGGATGTAAATAGGATATCTTATCCTTTATCAAAAGAATATTAGGCCCAAATGATCTGTCATACTCCAAACCAAATTTTGGAGGGTGCGAATCGAAAGAATGAGGAGTCAGTTCCTACTCATGTCAATCCATCTATCTCGCAGGCTCAAACTTAGTTGGAAAACTTGAAGTCAGAAGATGAATTCGAGAGACATGGGTTTGGTCACTCGAAGAAATGTATTAGGGTTAAAATAGAGGGAAATGAGATGGTGCTCAGATATAATATAGGCTTGAATAGGGTCAAGGAGATATCTAGTAAAGTTTTGTTTGACAAATTTATAGGGAAATTGGTTAAAAATGAAACCCTAAAGTAGTGGTTGGATGTGGGGTAGAAAATGATTCTTGGAATCATACATTCCAAGATTTCATCTCTTGCTCATGGGTTGGATTTGTTTCAAATTTAGGTATACAGGGGACTCCGATGCTATTCTTAAGAATTCCTAGATGTGGGGTCCCTCAAGTTTGGTCTTAGATAGGTGGAAGTCGGGTTTTGAACCTTGGTTTGAACCCATGAACAAACAACATTTATAGGTTTTATTACCTGATTTACCACTTGAATTTTTGTGCAAGGAGGTGTTGAGCTTAATAGGTAATCAGATTGGAAGATTCATTTCATTGGAGGAAAATTTATGGGATGCCATAGATAAAAATTGGCTAGGGTTTTGGTGGAGGTGGACATTAGGGATGGTTTACTGATTGAGATCGAAATCATGCAAGGGGATGTAGAGATGGTTCAACCTTTAGACTATTGGAGGACCCCTTTTAGGTTTTCTAAGTTTTGGGAGGGTGGGATCTTATGGAATGATTACTTTGTGACAAAGTCCTCATGGCAACCATAAAGGAAAATATGGGTCAAGAAACAAATGCTTTGGGAAGAGAAGGTTATTTCTCCTTCTAAGGAGATCGTGGTTCCAAAGTTCTATGAGAAAAAGAGTTTTGATCTTGATGTTTTGGCCCAGTTTCAACCATGTTCACCATGCATGGATGATCAAACAAAGAACAATTTATCTAAGGAGACACTTATTGACAATACTAGTGAAGGTATACAAAATCATATTCCTTCTACTTTGTATTTTCTTGATGAGTTTGAAACTTTTCTTGCTCCCAAATCAAACCAGGAAGGGGTATTGGGGTCTTCATCTACTGCTGCTAGTACGTCAGTGTTAGGTTCATGCCAACATTCTATATTTCACAAGGCCCAAGGGGCCTCTAAAAGGTTGGAAGAGGGGTGGTCTTTCGATCAAGGGGATCCCTAGGAAGCCTCTAGCCTTTCCCTAAAACCCAATGTTTCTTCTTCATATTTTCTCTGTTCAAGAAAGGACAAGATGGAGTCTTAAGCGGGGGGTGGAATCAAAGGAAGACTAACACCGATGGAGTTCAAACCAGGTCCTGTTAGTAGGGAGTCTTACATTTCTAAGTCTAAATCCAAGGATCTAAATGCGGTGAATGAGGGTAAGCAAATGACCATTAATGGGTTTCTTAGAGAAAACAAACCCAGTAAGTTTGTTTCCCCATGATTATTATATCCTTTAATATTCAAGGGTTAGAGGGTGCCCTCAAATGGTTATCCATCTAATGGATGTTCATGGTGGTCAAACTTGATGTAATTTTTCTTCAAGAAATGATGTGTTGTGGGTTGTTGGCTGTAGAATTTTTTTCCTTAGTTTTGAAAGGATGGAATTTTTGTTCAATTGATGTGTAGGGATTATCTGGAGGCCTTGTAACATGATGGATTGAAAAATTTGGAGCTGTTAATTATTCTTTCCTTCTTGTAGGTATTATATTTCAGGGGAGATCTAAAGGATTAGGCAAAGTTTTTAGGATTGTGAACTTGTATGCCCCTTATAATGAGAGGAAGTTGTTATGGGACAATATTAAGGATCAACAACTATTATTAGGAGATAATATGATTGTTGGAGGCGATTTGAATTTGACTTTAAATGCTAGGGAATATTGGGGAGAGAAAGCAAGGCCATACCCACTTGTTGATTACTTCTCAAGGTTTTTTGAAGATCGTAACTTGGTTTATGTGGACGCCCATAAGGTCATTCCTACCTAGTGGAACTCTAGGAAAGGAAGGGATGGGATCCCAAAGAGATTATACCGATTCCTTTTGGTAGAAAAATTTATGGAGGAGACTGGCATGTATAAATCTTGGGTTGGTTTGGGAGGGCTATCAGATCATGTGCCTATTTTGTTGCAGATTGAAGAGATGGATCCAAAGAACCCATCTCCTTTTAAATTCAACTATGCATGGCTTCAAGAAGAAAGTTTTATTAATCTTGTTGAGAAGATTTGGAAAAAGTTTGAAGAAAACAATGGTTCCTCTACAATGTTCCAATTCTCTAATAATTTGATAGGGGAAAAAAATTGGCGGTCGAATGGGATAAGGATGGACAAAAAACTAATTAGAAGGATATGAAGGATGTGGAGGTTGTCGTAGCGACTCTTTTTTATTAGAATTCAAACAATGCTTTCTTTGAAGAGGAGTTTAAGTAGTTGAAGGATCTGGAAAATAAAAAGAGGGTTTTGTTGGAATTAGAGGAGACCAAGTGGAGGCTCAAGAGTCGAGCTATATGGATTTTGGAGAGTATTAATAATACAAAATTATTTCCTAAGCATGAAACTTTCCAAAAAAATTTCAATATAATTTATGAATTAGAGGGGGCAAATGTCTCTAAGGTTTCTTCCTTTAAGGACATATCCTCAATAGACTAAAAACATATTCACGAATTGTTCAAAGAAAGTGTAGCATGGAATACTAGTGAGATCATGAAGGTTCAAATGAAGTTTGTTTCCTAGATTCTTTGATGAGGAGTTAAATGTTGGAATGGAATAAACTGTTTCAAAAGAGGAATTAAAAGTTATCTTCTCTTCTTTCAAAAAGGAGAAAGTCTTGATCCTGATGGTTGGACCGTTGAATTTTATTTGGGTTTTTATGATCTATTAGAGGATGACCTTCTTAGGGTTATTAAGGAATCAAACTGTCCAAATTTTTTTTTGGGGGCCATGAATGCAACTTTTATAGATTTGATACCCAAAAAGAATAATTTAACCACCTTTGAGGATTTCAGCTTGATTTCTCTTTGTAATCTTGTATATAAAATTGTCTCAAAGATTATAACAAATAAACTAAAACAAGATCTGTCTAACATGGTCACATAAGAACAATTCAACTTTCTATTCAATAGGTAGATCCATGATGTAGTTGGCACTACACATGAAGGTTTTCAGTCAATCAAAGGTGTGAAGTAGGCCATGATAGTTATGAAAATTGACTTATCTAAGGCATACAATAAATTTAGTTGGTTATTCTTGAGACCAATGCTTCTTCAGATTGCACTGAACCTTTAATCAATAAACTGGATAATGGGGTGTCTGAAATCAATCAACTTCATAGTATTGGTCAATGGTTCACCATCAAAAAATTTCAAGGCATCCGGGGTCTCAAGTAGGGATGTCCCTTGATGCCCTTTTTATTTCTCATAGTAGGAGAAGCTTTAAGAAGATTGATAATGGAAGCTAGGTGAAATGGATTCATTGAGGGATCAAAATTGCAGGTGTAATTGTTATTTCCCACCTGTTGTTCATTGATGACATTCTCCATTTTGGGAGGGGAAAATTAAGGGATATGAACTACCTCAAAATCATACTCGATTCCTTTGTAAATCAATAGGGATGGGAATTAACATGAATAAATCTTGTATTTTGTTGAATGACTTGAGTGATAATCTAAAGATGTAGATTGCTCAAATATTTCCAATGAAGATGGAACCCTTTGACAATGGAGTGAAGTATTTGGGTTTTATTTTAAAACCAAACAATTATATAAAGGGGGACTGACAATGGTTGATAAAAGATATTAAGGACATAACCAATTGTTGTTGTCATAGATGGTTGTCTAGGGGTGAAAGGTTGGTACCAGTTAAGTCTATAATTGAGAGCATTCATGTGTACTATTTATCTATTGCACATATTCCAAAGAGTATCATTGAAAGGATTCATAGAAAGTGTTCAAGTTTTCTTTAAACATGAAATAAGGAATAGGAGGACATTTCCCTTGTCAAGTGGTCAAGGATTTCCACTTTAATAGAGTTTGGTGGTTAAGGGTTAAAATATTTGCATATATTTGTACAAGCTTTAACAACTAAAAGTATCTACACGATTTTTTTTAACAAAGGCTTGCGGGGGAAGGTGACAAGGGAAGAATACTTGGAGCATCTAATGTGTGGAAACATTTAATTAAATCCTATGATATTTTAGGATCGATAGTTTCCTAGAAAGTTGGAAAGGGTACCAAGGTGAAAATAGGAGTGGACCCATGGAATGGATGTGGGGCTAATTATAGGCTTTCTGAACCTCTCATAATGCACCTTCATAACATAGGTATCACAACTTTAACAGAAGCTTCAAAAACGATGATTCATGGAGAAGGGTTACAAGTTTGAAAATATGTTGTAGATTTGGGATTGTGGGCCTAGATGGCATATGGGGTGTTTTGGTATCAGGGACAAAGGCCAATAAATGTGTATTTTCTGTCTTGTTTGAAATATCAATACAAATATTTTTTTCTTGGAAAAAAACCACTGAGATGGATTAAATTTTTTATCAGATGAAGAGAGGGGTAACAATATTTCTATATAAATGTAGTGTCGTCTTTTGTTTTGACTAGTTTGGTAGATTGAATCATATTATTTGAGGGCATTTTGAGATCAAAATGACCCAGATTATTGATATAGGCTATGATGATGATATTTGAACTCTTTTAACTATTTTGGATTGGCTTTAACTGACGTGATTAAAATTCTAAATGAGTTTTGTTTTAATGTTTATATGATAAATATGGATGGATAAATTGTATAGTGATATGGCATAACTAATGATATTGATCCACATGGTTATGAAACGTTGAAATAAAATATATATATTTAAGATGCATTAATTGCTAGATGCTACTAATGGTTCGATAAGTGTGATAGAAATTCATAGGTGCAATTTGACGTGGGATTGTGTCAATATTGTACGGACTTTGGATTGAGTTAGGACATTATTATATGTCATGCAATTGATGATATGTTTTTAATTTATAATTATGGGACTACATATTGATTTAAGTGTGTGCATACACATGAAATATGCTTATCAATCAATCTACAAATGGGTAATGGGTTTGTATGGAAGATGTACGTAATATCACAAGGAGAGGAGGAACAACATCCCTATTTCCACCTACTAGCATTCCTTTTCCATTTTTCAGGATGAAAAGTTTATGATGCTTTTACCTAGAGGTTGCATGTTGTCATGAGGATAGGCGACAAATTCAATCACTCACGAGGTTTAGTTGGTGCAATAAGGTGACATCCTTATTTCTAAGTAACTATTAGTCTCAACACAAGAAAATATCAAGATTGAGTTAACAGGATCTCAACTATCATATCAATTCCCCACACACAAAAAAAAAGTGAATACTTAAAAGGCATGTGTGAACATGATACCCTTAATACTTATGTGAACATGATACCCTTGGTACTTGTTACCCCTCATATATACATGAATGAGAATTGTAATTTTAGGGGTAACTTATAATGAATTTTCTTTACTTAAAGATGGGTTACTAGAGTTCATCCTCCTTAATAGATTATGCCCGGTGATAATATACTCCTTGGTCATGAATTTGTTGGATTGAAGAGATTATGATTCTTAAAAAGAAGTGCCCAATTGTTTTTTCCTCGTATGATGATTAATAAAAGTACATAAGCAAAGCATAAAAGAGAAAATAATATTAAAAGTTAGAAGCCATCCCTTTTAATATATATGGGGATAGTGAAAAATATTTTAATAAAGAGGCCATCCCCTTTAATTAAGAGAAAGACACAAATATTATATTAGATGGAGAATGACTTCACATCTGAAAGGGTCCACCCCCTTAGTTCATGAAATAAAGTTTAAAACATGGCATCACTTATGAAGTACACTCGAGCGAGCCTTCAAAGGGAATGACCTCACAAACTGAGCCTAAGTAAATATGGGACGACTCACTTACATTGATCTTGACATGAAATATAATAGTAAAGTGGGTGATGTCATATCACATGGTGTGAGTGGAGTTCATGTAAGAAAGAGGCCGTGCGACTTTCATTTGCATATGCCTCATGTTCACTACGTCACCCACCATGCTCACAAATATTAATGCATGGATCCACGGATGGAATTTGACGGGCAAATTGCCAGTCACGGGTCAATTTGCCCCGTCAAATATAGAGTTAATTTTTTTTTTTTTTCAGTCTTCAATTATCTTGCTTAAAATTGGCAAAACATGCATTGTAGTAGTTTAAACCGTCAAATTTGATAAATTTGATAGGCTTTTTCAGTTTGAAATTTCAACCCTGTATGAATCCAATGGAAAGGGATATTGGGGAGAGGGGTTGTGTAATCAAATTTGAAGGGTTAGTCTTCATTTTAAATCGAGTATATTTTTATCCATATGATGAAAAAATGGAAAAGTGATTATATAAGGTGTTTTTTTTAAGGGAGGGTTCTTCTTCAAGCTTCAATGTTTGTCAAAGATGTATAAGCGTATGTCATGTGTTCATTGCAATACATCTATCCAACGAGGAAATCTTTGTTAATATGTTGTGATGTGTAAAAATGGATTAGTCAGATCTTTGATCAATATAACTATCATTACCTTGGTAATGGGCACCATAGTGATTGCTAACTCCATGAAATCAGGTATCTCAGTGTGTTCTATCATTAGTCCATCCTAAGGTGCTTTTCAAACCGAAAGATGTTGTGGAACGGTGAAGGTCACACACATAACAACCACCACTAAACATTCATAGATATAGGTTATGTCACTACGTTTGGTGGATTTTAAAGATGGGGTTAAAAAATCAGTGAATGTAAAGAGAAGACCATTGAATTTGGATAAATTCAAGTGAACAGGGAACAACATTGAATTTGGATAAATTCACGCGAACGAGGAAGAGTTACTAATTGTTACATGCAACACTGCATATTGAGAGCCTCGCTGCAAATTTTCATTATCATTTTCTTGGAAGGTCGTGGAATGAAGGCATGCCTTAAATGAATGTCTGTGACTGATTTGGATGAGGAAATGTCTACCACCCACATATACAATGACACACTGTGTAAATCCCAATGCCCTCAAGAATTTTTCCTCATCTTTCCGGTGTGCTTGACTCTTATCAACTGTTTCCGGACTGTATGGTGTACATGTTGGATCCTCTGAATGAACTTGCAGGCTTTGTATTCATCTCTTTGTTCACTGGAGTTGACATATTTTCCAAAAGTCAAGTCCAAGGGAGCCTTAGGTAAATACCTAAAATGTAGTACCCCTGTTTCCCCCAGCTTGTAAATATAATTATGCTTGGATAAAAGTACTACGGACATACCCGTCATGAGAATTTTGGAAAGACAATGAACCTTTGTTATTAAAGGAATTATATATATATATATATATATATATATATATATATATATATATATATATATATATATATATATATATATATATATATATATATATATATATAAGACATGATATTTATAATACAAGGTATAAATATATATAATAAATAAGTAGTTATTTATTATCCAAGGGATGCATCCTTTCATGGGTAGTCACCGTATGTTCTCTATATATGGAACATTCATCATTGCAATAATACATCGATCATATATCATCTCATATTACCTCATATAGAAAAATAAACAAGGAGTTGTCTAGTATGGATCATGATACATGAGAGGGAATGGTAAAGGGGATTTGGTGATGGTTGAGATGACCCCTGCCAGACCAGTACGCTGCTAGATATAAATTGCTCAGAACCAGAACAATCTTCTAGCACAAAAAATTTAATTACTAGTCAAGTTGGTAGTTGGAAAGTCTTCCTCAAGAGTAAATGAGGATATGGGCTGAGTACCCATTTGAAAACTTCCTGATACAACCCACAAAAACTTACTGGGAAAGGAAATAAAAGGAAGGAAACATCATGGGTAGAGGGCGAACGATACACACGAATGGGTCTAAGGACCATTCAGAAAGAAGAAGAGCATGCAAGGCTCTTTGGTTCTAGGGAGAACTGAGAAACTAAGTTTTTCTGGGTACAAGAGTGACTGGAAAGTGTTTTCTAATCAAGATGATAAATGAAGTTGCAATGATTGAGTGAGAAATCACAATAGGCTCCCTTGCTTGGTGGATAGAAAACTGAACTTCCAGGTTCCCGTGGGAAAAGGAGAGTAACCTCTGTCCCTTGTTGTTGCTGAGAAGAAAGAGAAGAACCTATCTCTCTCATGGAATCATGATCTAGCTAGGGGGTGGCCAATGGAGGAATACTCGAAGATAAATTGTGCCTATGTTTGGGTGGAAAAGAGCACCCCTTTCAACAATTGCCAACTAATTTCAAAATTCAGATAAGTGTGACTCTGAGTTTTATATTGTCTTGACAATTTTGTTGTAATATGTATTATCTTGATCTAGATGATGGCATAATCTTTTATCTTGTCTAGATGGTAGAATTTGTGGCTCTGATGGTCTAGAGGTTCAAGAAATTTGATGTAAAACTTGAATATCATATGTTGTGAATAGTTTTCTGCTTACCTCTGTTTAGAAAAGGAGGACTGTTATTAATGGGTTTTAATTGAATTTGGGGAAAATGGTGAGTTGACCTCTTGTCTGAATATATATGCTCAAATCCTCCAAAGGACTATCCTGAGGATCGAATCCGTAGATATGGAGTTAGAATAGACTTTACTATACTGTTTTGAGTTCATTAACCTCCCAAAATGTCCCTTTCCTGTTATAAAATTTGAGTTTTGTAGGCAAAAGGTGCTTCCCTCAACCCACTTTGACATGTGACCTCGGGCCCAAAACCATGGGATTAACCAATTCTCGGTTAAGACCTCGAAGTATAGCCTTCCTAGGTGCTTAGAGGTTCCAGGTGACCATAAACTTGAAACCACATGCTTATTACCTTTAATAATGTCTCATCGCCTTAAGCCCTTGAGCCACGCGGAGTTGCATATGACCAGGACCCAGGAACCCTGCACTACATGAAAAAGGAGCCACATATTACATAGAGAAGTTCCTTTGCAAAAGGATCATGCTATCGTAGCCATCCATTTTCCTTTTCAGGACCTGTCATAACTGTTATATCGATTAAGCCATCTCAACCATTGATCCAAGGATCCTTTAGGACCCTTCCTGGTCGTCATATTCAAGCTATAATAATTCAGTGTTGACCCACTCCAGGCGTGAAATAGTTTGAAGTGAACAGAATCCCTGAATGTTGAAATCGTGAACTAATGTGAGACGTTGATATGAGGATCCTTCAGGATCTCTCTCAAACGTTAGATCGAGTATAATGGAAGGCTAGAGTAAGAAGTACCATCAACCAACAACAAGTAGTCATATCCCCTTTACGACCCATCCTATAGGTAACCCTTCGGGGAATCGAAGGGTTAAGAACGATAAGGGTCATGAACTCGCGAAATTCCGAAGTGGTGAAATCCCACCAACCGTCAAATTGAGGGAAGGATTTCAGGAGTGTTGTGGACCTTAGATCGAGGATCTGTTTGGAACCTTTCTCAACCATTTGATCAACTAGTGGGGGGGTAGCGTAAGCACTTCGACAAAGTATTAATTCAAGAGATATAAGGTTCGAGTAGTGAAACCATCCCGAAGGCCGAAATACATGGCAAGGTAATCCAGGACTTGAGGACTTCGGGACTCCGAGGCTCCGGGAGATTCGAGGACCTAGGAGGGTGGGGTAGACGCCGAGGTGCCAAAGTCCCCTTGTTGTAGTGTCTAGCTCTGATTGGACTGGCACACTTACGCCATGGTGATGTGGCATGCCTGGATAGTTCCATGCGGCGATGTGGGATTGGTCGTGAGTTAGGTATGGGACCCTCCCCTTGGCAAATCTAGACCACATGTTAAGTGTAGGAAAATCTCATCCGTCAAATCTTTAAATATGGAAGAAAATCCACCATAGATCTTGGTGTGGAAAGAGACTTTAGGAATTTGGGTCTCTGGGGATGTTTTAGACATGTACAAGAATGACAAAGGGCCGAATGCCTAATATTCGCAAAGACCACGAGGTGATACTCCCTGCAACCCCTCCGCCGTGGCCACGTCATTGTCTAAGGATGACGACATGGGTCACGATAATGACATGTAAGACGACACAAGAGAAGTGATGCGACGTGGCGAAGGGGGTGGTCATTTTCCAACGACGCCCCAAAAACTTCAGAAAGCCATAACTTTTAAACCAGAACTCGGTTTGGGACAAGGGTATATTCGTTGGAAATCTCTTGGTGAGCACAAGGCGATGTCGTCCTTATATGAGGGATTCAAGGAGCTGTAGGAAAGAAAAAAAAATATACCCCCATCCCTTAAAATGCTACTTAGGGGGTCAAGTGTGAGACAGAGTGGTATCATAGCGAGCAACAACACTTGGCTTGCTTGGGCTCATGAAAGAGTGGAATAAATTCTAATAGAAAACCTTTAAGGGGCAGGGCACCCTACCCTACCCATCTGTAAAATCTTATCTAATATTTACTACTGAAAAGAGTGAGACTTTCTTCTATTTGTACATGTTTTTAAATATGAACTACATATTGTTGTTATGTGTGGAATATTGAAACTAATTTTACCTTACAAAAATTACCTGTGCTATTCATAAAATTGAGGACAACTAACTAACAAAAAATGTTGTTATCAACACTCAAAAAATCAATGAACAACAAAGAAAAACCACAACGTGAAGAATGGCAACACATCGTGAGTTGGGAGAAATCTCCCACAATAGAGAAGAATAATATGATGAGAGGAGGGTGGTGGAAACCCCTCTAGATTTAGCTGAAACTGTAAGAAGTCTTATGGAAGAATCACAAAGTTGTAAGGTAGACAATGAAAGGTTGATAAAAGAACAAGAGAAACAAACTGAAATTAATGCAGTCTTGTTGAAAATCCTATAAGACATACAAAGGTAGCTACAACATGGGACAATGTCTAGTAATGTGGACATACACAATACTAAGTAAAACCAAAGTCCACTTGAGATACAGAAGCATGGCCCTAAAAATAGCAACACGAGAAGAAGCACCTCAAAGAAGGCCCGATATGGAGACAAGAAGCATGCTAATGTCGAGAGTTCACCTAAAGAATCCTCTAGTGAGGAAACTTACAATTCCAAGGAATTGTCTAGTAGTGGGACTGGTTCACCTTTTTAGAGGAGAAGAAAAAGGAGAAAACGAGCTAAGAGCCATGGCCCTAAATAGTTTAAGAAATCCAAGCCACCCACTTTTGATGGGGATATTAAGAAGGGGGAAGAAGAAAAATCTTGGCTACTTGGCCTAAAGAAGTACTTTAGAGTCCATGACTACTTAAAAAACTTAAAGGCCCAAATATCCATTTTCAACTTGGATGGAAAGGCCTCCATCTAGTGGGAGGACCTTAGAAATATGAAAGGAATCCATGAGAAGGAGTTTTCATGGAAACAATTTGAGAAATCTTTCAAGAAGAAGTACCTATCTGAGAGGTACTATGATGAAAATACTAAGGAGTTCTATGGACTCAAGTTAGGAAATCTCACCATGGATGAGTATGCCAACATATTTCTTGAGTTGATAAGGTATGTACCTTACATCAAGGATGAAAATACAAATATACAATGATTCATTAGTAGACTACCTCAATTCTTTCGAGACATAATCGAGTTTGATGAAACTAAGACCTTAGAAGACACCATTAGGAAGGAAAGGTACTTCTATGAGCAATTCAAGCACAAGGAAGAACCTCATAAAGACTCAAAAAAGGAAAATAAATTGGGATTTAAGAAGGGGTTTAAACCCTCAAGATTTAAGAACCTTGGGAGAGGCTCTAAGATGAACGTTCCTACTAAAAGTGTGTATCAACAAAATTTTCCATCCCAAAGTGGAAATAAACCCATTGGATCAACCACATGCAAGGATGATAATAAAAAGAGAGAACCATTGAAATGTTGGGGCTGTGGAGAAGAAAATTTGTTGAGGGACTGCCCACATAGACAAGAAGACTATAGGAGCGTCTACAACATCCAGGAAAATACCATATTCAATGATGTGGCCAAGAGCATGCCAGGAATTTATGCAGCCTTGGATAATAGACAAGTTGATCACCAAGCTTCAGTAGTGGAAATGGGAGGTATGATCACCAACCATCCTATTTCTATTTTGATTGACCCTGGTTCTAATTTGAATTATTTTGCCCCTCAAACGATTGAGAAATGTAAATTGCCGCCAAAAAAACATCCTAAGTCATGGATGGTACAACTAACCATTGGAACAAAAAAAATGTAATAGAGGTCTTGCCAGCATGAAAATTCCTTGTGAATGGGTTGTCCACCCAAACAACTGTAAACATACCTCCTTTAGGATCTTATGACATGCTTCTTGGCATGGATTTGTTGGCTGCCCATAAAGCCAAGTTAGATTGTTACAATAAAACATTAGAATGTGAATATGAGGAAGAGGAGAAGAGGACCCTATAGGGGATTCAAAAACCTTTCTCCGTGAGACAAATATCATCCCTTCAAATGAAAAAGTTTTGCATAAAAGGATGTCCTTTGTACGCAATACAAGTATTGAACTCTGTTGAGGATAGTAACACAATTTTAGATGCCCACCCTATATTAAGAGATTAAAAACATGTGTTTCCATAAGATGTATTGGGACTACCCCCAACAAGAGATATTGATTTCTCAATAGAACTTGTACCTGGAGTGATGTTGATGTTCATAGCACCCTATGGAATGAGTACACTAGAGCTAGTTGAGCTCAAACTGCAACTGAAGGAGATGTTGGAGAAAGGTTACATCCAGCCTAGTGTGTCCCCTTGGGGATCACCAACCTTGTTGGATCAGATTGTGCATAGACTATCGACAACTCAACAAGGTGACAATTAAGAACAAGTATCCCTTGCCAATAATTGACGACCTTTTTGATTAGCTAAGGGGTGCTACAATATTTTCTAATATCGATTTAAGGTCTGGATATCATCAAGTCCGAATTAAGGATGAAGACATCCATAAAACAAACTTTAGGACAAGATATGTGCACTATGAATTTGTGGTGGTGCCATTTCGTCTTACCAATGCACCAACCACCTTTATGTACTTGATGAATAATGTACTCAGTAAATTATTGGACATATTTGTGTTGGTATTTATAGATGACATTCTGGTCTATTCTAAGAGAAAATAAGAGCATGAAGAGAACCTCAATTCAGTGCTTCAAGTGCTAAGAGAGAACAAGCTCTATGCAAAGTTTAGTAATTGTGACTTTTTTCAAAAGAAGGTCCATTACTTAGGCCATGTTATCACTGAGGAAGGAGTGACAATTGACCCTGACAAGATCAAATCCATCATAGATTTACCTACACCCAAGGATGTCTCTGATATCAGATCCTTTATGGGCCTAGTAGGATACTATAGAAAGTTCATAAAGGGGTTCTCCAAGATTGGTTGCCCAATCACCTCCCTACAGAAAGAAGGAGTTAATTGTTTTTGGACCACAGAATGTGAGGAGAGTTTTCACCAACTAAAATACCTTTTAACCAATGCGCCAGTGATGAAAATTGTAGACCCACATCAGGACTTCCTGGTGTGTATATATGCTTGCAAAGAAGGGCTCGGAGGAATCCTCATGCAAGAAGAGCATGCAATCTGCTATGAATCCAGAAAATTGAATGCATATAAAATCAATTATGTGACACATGACTTGGAATTGGGTGCCATAGTACATGCCTTAAAAATGTGGAGGAATTACCTCCTAGGAAGAATATTTTTCTTATGATAGACCATAATGGGTTGAGATACCTATTTGAGCAACCCAAAATCAATGCTAGGCAAGCTAGGTTGATGGACCTCCTCAGTGAATTTGATTTTGAAGTCAAACACATTAAGGGAAAGGAAAATCGAGTGGCTTATGCTCTTAGTAGAAGTATGGAAACGATTCATTTGGTAGAAATGAACACCTGTGAATCAAACATCAAGGGGAGAGTCAAAAGTGCATAAGCAGTAGATGAGTTTTTCAAAACTATGAACTCATACCTAGAGAAAGAACTCACATGGCTGAAGTATGAAGGATACCAACTGCTGAATGATGGACTGCTAACTTATAAAGGTAGGTTGTATATTCCAAATTTTGACGAATTGAGGAGGTTCATACTCAATGAACTACATAAACGCCCATACACTGGCCACCCTGGTTATCAAAAATGATCACAACCACCAAGAAACTATTTCATTGACCGGGGATGAAGAAGGACATATTTGACTACTTAGCTAAGTGATTAGAATATCAACAGGTTAAGGTGGAGCACATGCACCTGATAGGGATGTTGCAACCCCTACCAATTCCAGAGTGGAAATGGGAAACCATCTCCATGGATTTCATCACAGGGTTTCCTAAATCAACCATACAGAATGATGCTATTATGGTAGTTGTGGATAAGATGAGCAAGGATGCTCACTTCATTCCTGTGAAGTGAATTTGCAAGCCAATAGATATTTCCAATATCTTCATGAAATAAATCTTTAGACTACATGGCATGCCTAAGGAGATCATATCTGATAGTGATACACAATTTACTTCAATCATTTGGAAATCTCTGTTTGTTGGTTTTGAAACTAAGTTACTATTTAGTAAATCCTATCACCCTCAAGCTGATGGACATACAAAGAGGGTAAATCAAGTGTTAGATTACATGTTAAGGATGCATGTTATGCACCATCCTAGGAAGTAGGAAGACTATCTACCACTGGTATATTTTTCTTATAACAATGGCCATCAAGAATCCTTGAATATGAGTCATTTTGAGGCCCTCTATTGTAGGAAATGAAACATTCCAATCAGCTAGAATAACCCACTAGACAAAATAACACTCAGGTGACCATACTTATTAAAATAAATGGAACAACAAGTTGTTCGAATAAGACATAATTTGAATATGGCTCAAGATAGGAAGAAGAGCTATGTAGACAAAAATAGGACTCCTAGAGAGTTCAAAGTAGGGGATCATGTGTATCTCCAAATTAGACCCCGAAGAAGTTCCTTGAGAATGGGAACTTGTGCCAAGCAGGCACCTCGGTTTTTTCGACCCTTTAAAATTATGGACAGAGTGGGACCTGTAACATATAGAATAGCGCTTCCTCCCACAGTGAAAGTACACAATATTTTTCATGTTTCATTATTGAATAATTATGTACATGATTCTACTCATATAATTGTTTGGTTTGTGATCCAGGTGGAACTAGAGGGAGAATTCCTACCAGAACCCCAATGCATACTAGACAGGAAAGAAATCCCACTCAAGAACAAAACCATTGCATAGTTCAAGGTGAAATAGAAACATTTTGGTCTAGATGAAGCTACATGGGAATTGGAGGATGCCATGAAACATGCATACCCATTTGTTTTCGCTACTTTACATAAAGACCACAACAACAGGAAGAACAATGAGAACGATGTTCATTTAAGGGGGAGGGGATTGTAATACCCTTGTTTCCCCTAGCTTGTAAATATAACTATGCTTGGATAAAAGTACTATGGATAGACCCGTCATGAAAATTTTGGAAAGACAATGAACCTTTTTTATTAAAGGAATTGTATATATATTTTATGTTATTGATTAAAAATGGAAAAATGTGGAATAACTGCTGACAGGAGGTGAATAGTATGGATCATGATGCATGAGAGGGAATGGTAAATAGGGCCCAGTGATGGTTGAGATGACCCCTGCCAGACCAGTACGTTGTTGGATATAAATTGGTAAGCCCCAAAACAATATTCTAACCCATAAAATTTAATTACCAGTCAAGATGGTAGTTGGGAAGTCTTCCTCAAGAGTAAATGAGGAGATGGGAAGAGTACCCATCTGAAAAATTATCGATCTAACCCATTAAATATTGTTGGGAAAGGAAAGAAAAGGAAGGAAAAATCATGGGCAGAGGGTGAAAGATACACAGGAATGGGTCTGAGGACCATTCAGAAATAAGAAGAGCATGCAAGGCTCTTCGGTTCTAGCAAGAACTGAGAAAATGAGTTGTTCTAGGTATTGGAGTGACTGGACATTTTTTTCTAATAAAGCTGATAAATGGAGTTGCAGTGTTTGAGTGAGAAATCGTAGCAAAATCCCTTGCTTGGTGGATAGAAAAAAAAATTAACAGGTTCCCATGGGAAAAGGAGAGTAACCTTTGTCCCTTGCTGTTACTGAGAAGAAAAATAAGAACCTCTCTCTCTCATGGAATCATCATCTAGCTAGGGGGTGGCTAGTGGAGGAATACTCCAAGAGAAACCCTGCCTATGGTTGGGTGGAAAAAACCACCCTTTTCAACAATTTCCAACTAATTTAAAAATTTAGATAAGTGTGACTCTGAGTTTTATATTATCTTGATTGTTTTGTTGTAATATGTATTATCTTGAGCTATATGATGACATACTATTTTATCTTGTTTGGATGGTATAATTTGTGGCTCTGATGGCCTAGCGGCCCGAGAAATTTGATGTAAAACTTGAATATCACATGTTGTGAATGGTTTTCTTCTTACCTCTGCTTAGAAAAGGATGATTTTTATTAATGGGTTTTAATTGAATTTGGGGAAAATGGTGAGTTGACCTCCTGTCTGAATATATATGCTCAAGTCCTCCAAAGCAATGTCCCATGGATCTAATACATAGATATGGAGTTGGAACAGACTCTACCGAGCTATTTTGAGTTCGTTAACCTCCCAAAATGTCCCTTTCCTGTTGTAGAATTTGATTTTTGTAGACAAAAGGCGCTTCCCTCAACCCACTTTAACATGTGACCTCAGGCCCAAAACGATGGGCTTAACCAATTCTCGGTTAATACTCTAAAGTATAGCCTTCCAGGGTGCGTAGAGGTTCCAAGTGACCATAAACGCAAAGCCCCAGGCTTCTTACCTTTAATAAGGGATCACCACCTTGAGCCCTCGAACCACACGAATTTCCATATGACCGAGACGTAGGAACCATGCACTACATGAAAAAGGAGCCAAATGTTACACATAGAAGATCCTTTGCAAAAGGATCATGCTATCATAGCCATCCATTTTCCTTTTTGGGACCTATCATAAATGCTAGATCGAGTAAGCCATCTCAGTCATTGATCTAAGGATCCTTTAGGACCCTTCCTGGCCAACATATTCAATCTAGGGTCATTCGACGTTGATCCACTCTAGGCATGAAATATTTTGAAGCAACTAGAATCCCCAAATGTCAAAATCATGAACTAACACGAGCTGTTGATCTGAGGATCCCTCATGATCTCTCTTAACCGTTAGATTGAGTATAGTGGAAGGATAGAGTAAGCAGTACCATGAACCGACATCAAGTATTTGTATCTCCTTTATGACCCCTCTAGTAGGTAACCCTTCAGGGAATCAAAGGGTTAAGAATGGTAAGGGTTGTGAACTCACGAAATCCCACCAACCATCATATCGTGGGAAGGCATTCAGGAGCGTTGTGGATCGTATATCGAGGATCCATTGGGAACCTTTCTCAACCATTCAATCAACTAGTGGGGAGGCAACATAAGCACTTCAACTAAGTTTTACTTTGGTAGATATAAGGTTTGAGTAGTGAAACCATCCCGAAGGATGAAATCCATGGAAAGTACTTTCGGGACTTTGGGACTCCAAGGCTCTGAGAGATTCAAGGATCTAGGAGAGTGGGGTAGATGTCGAAGCACCGAAGTCCCCTTTTTGTAGTTTCCAGCTCTGATTGGACGAGCCCACGTATGTCATGGTGATGTGGCATGACTAGATAGTTCCACATGGAATTATGGGATTGGTCGCGAGTTAGGTATGGGACCCCCCTCCCCTGTCAAATCTAGACCATGTGTTAAGTACCAAAATTTTTTAACCGTCAGATCTTTAAAGGTGGACAAAAATCCACCACATATCCCTATGTGGAAAGTGACTTCGAGACTTTGGGGATGTTTTATACATGCACACAAATGACGAAGGGATGGAGGCCCAATATTCATGAAGGCCCCGTGGTTTTATTCCCTGTAACCCCTCTCCCGAGACCACATTGTTGTTAGAGGATGAGGACATGGGTCACGATATTAGACGACATGATAGAAGTGATGCCAGGTGTCGAAGGGGGTGGTCATCAACCAACGATGCTCTGAAAACTTTAGAAAGCCATAAATTTCAAACCAGAACTTGGTTTTGGACAAGGGTATAGTCTTTGGAAATCTCCCGGTGAGCACAAGGCGATGGCATCCTTATCTGAGGAATTCATGGAGCTATAGGAAAGAAGAAAATTTATACCCCCATCCCTTAAAAGGATACTTAGGGGTTCGAGTGTGTGACAAAAAACATGTCTTGAATGGTGAAATCAATGTGGAAGAGTGAAAGGATCGGTTGTATGCATGCTGGACATACTGTATATGATCATCCCCCAACTTGGGATGTTTTCTCTATTATCCTCGAATCAAATGGACCCCTTTTCTATTTACAACCTCTGTCTGGCCATCGGTCTATGGATGGAAAGAAATACTTCTCTTCAGATTGATGTCCATCATTCTCCATAAGCTTGTCCAAAACCCTCCAAGGAATCGAGTGTCTTAATCCAAGATAATGGATGCGGGCAACCCAAAGTGGACCCATACATGATGAAATAAAAAATGAGTAGTTTTCTCAACAATCATATGGTTTTTACATGGCATCAAGACACACATATTGCTAAACCTATCCACTACTACATACAAGTAGTCATGACCCGTTTTTGACAAAGTCAACCCCCCTACAAAATCCATGGAAATACTCTCTTGAGGATGAGAAGGAACAAGAAGTGGTGTGTACAACCCCAATTTTATATTACTGGGATTACAAGTTGAGCACAACACACACCCTTTTACATATTTGGTTAAAATTTCTTTCATTTGAGGCAAGTAGCCTCTGTAAATGTGCCATAGTATTACCTACCCCAAAATGCCCAGATACAAGGGAACTATGTTCTTCCCTGATTACATGCACTCTCTCATTAGTTGGAATACAAAGCTTTCCCATATTGTAGAGTAGTTTAACCTGCACATAAAAATTCTCCACCTGTGAACCACGATTTAGCCTCTCATATACATCCTTGAAAAATTCATCATTATCATATTGTTCAATATAACTATCATGAGCTAAGGAAGCATTTTTCAAAACAATGGATGCAGAAATAGGAGTTCTAGAAAGCATATCCACAACTTTTTTTCTTGTACCCTTATTGTATCTGATAACTAGATGGAACTATTGTAAGAATCCCATCCACCTATAGTGTCTTGACTGTTGTAGCTTGGTATGTGACTATAGATACTGCAAGGGTTGATGATCAATGTGTATGATCGTTTCCTTTCCCATCAAGTAGTGTTACCATTTCTTCACACTTTGTACCAATGCATACAATTCTTTGTCATATGTAGGATAGTTACAAACAACCTTAGAAAATATTTCAGAATGAAAACAAATGGGCTTACCCTATTGCATTAGGAATACTCCCATGGCATAGGCACTTGCATCAATCTCGATTTAAAATGGTTGTTGTAGGTTAGGTAGAGATAACACTGATGTTGTGTTGATCTTTATCTTCAAAGTGTCGAAGACAATATGTTGTCTTCCTTCCCACTGGAAGGCTTGTTTCATACTGGTTAAATCATGTAAAGGTGATTCAATGTAGGATAAGTTTGTAATGAACTTTATCTAGTATTGAAATACCCCTAAGAAACTCCTAACCTCAGTAGTTGATGTTGTCTTAGGACAATTTACAATGACTTTAACTTTGGAGGGATCTATCTTTAATTAATCACCTCCCACAATATGACCCAATTAAACTTATGAGGTCTTACCAAAGTCACACTTTGACAATTTTACATACAACTTTTCCTTTTTAAGGACATCCAATACTCTCTTTACATGAATTACATGTTCATTCCAATTCCTACTGAAAACAAGAATGTCATCTAAGTATACAATCACAAAGTCATCAATGAAAGGCCTAAATATATCATTCATGACTCACATGAATGTTGCTAGAGCATTACAAATCCCAAATGGCATCACAAGCCATTAAAAAGACTCTGCTTTTTTTTAAGGTAGTATTCCACACATCACCTTCTGCAACTCTGACTTGGTGGTAACCGCTCCTCAAATACAACGTGGTGAAGTATACTGCATTCTTTAGATGATCCATCAAGTCATTTATCTGAGGCAAAGGGTAGCGGTTCTTTATGGTGATCTTGTTGAGAGCCCAATAATCAATGCACTTTCGCCATGTGCCACCCTTACTTGGCACCAACACGGTTGAAGAACCACATGGAAATGAGCTAGGTCAGATGACCCCCTGGTCCAGTATGTCCTGCACCCACTTCTTGATTTTTTCTATTTCCACAACTGACATCCTATAAATTCCCACATTTGGAAGAGGGACATCTTGTTGAAGATGTATTTCATGATGAATCTCCCTCTTAGGAGGAAATCCACTTGGTTTATGAAATATTTCATCATAGTTAGATATAACATCAATCATTTTATCTTTCTGAGAGGGATCACATCCCTTGAAAGTATCATATGTCTCATCATATTTTTCTCTTACAAACATGAGTACATATTTATTATTAGTGTTTATGAGTCTTTTCATCTGCCCTACACTAACACGAGTTGTATTTGTTTTCATACCGTGGGCTCTTACAATGTATTCCACTCCATCCTTTGTGAGATGGTATTTGTTCTCATTTCCGAAGAATATTTTATTTCTATCATAAAGGTATGGGATTCCTATAACTATGCCACATATATCAAGTGGGACAACATCTAAAACAACTTCATCTATCAAATTTGAAGCAATGGAAAATCTAACCCTACACTGCTTGGTGACATTTAGTTTTTCATTGTCAGTTACCCAACCAAGAGGGTATGGTTTAGGTTGAGATTTTGTTTCTAGGCCCAAATTTTAACAATAATTTCTGATATTAAATTCACTTGAGAACTCAGATCAAATAGAGTGTCAATCTTTGTGTGTTTAGATACAACTCTAAATAATTCACTTCTTCTTATTTCATAATCATGAGATGTATTTGTGGAACTTGAACCAACATGAAATGAATTTTTATCTTGTACTCCAATGACTGTAATCCTTATTTCGTCACCTAAATAAGAACCAAGGTCTTGTTGCGTTGGTGCAACCATTTTTGGTTTCCCTTTGCCACCAAATCTCTTAGGCTTTAGATCTGGATGTAGCTTCCAGCAATGTTCGTCATCATTCCCATGTTTCTTGCAATGTGTGCAAGAGGGATTTCCTTCCTCTTTCTTTGTTTTCATTGTCTTCTTTTCCTTTCTTTTCCCTTTGAACTTGGAAAATTTCTTTGGGTGGTATTCTTATACATTCTTTCCCTTGCTTTCAAGGTGAGTTTCTTGCACACACACTTCATCTAATTTTGTGGGGTTAAATAATAACAATGCATGTTGAGTGTAACTGTGAAGTGCACCAATATACTTCATCAAAGTTTTGTGAGAATCTAAAGGAATATTTAATGAAAGTGTTTGTTTCCTAAATTCCTTTGTGAAACTATGAACATTATGACCTTTACCTTGTCTTAGATTTTTCCATTCCATCATGGATTTTTGAACATAACCCAGTGGATAAAATTGCTTTTTCAACGCAGATGTGAATTCAAACCATGAATAAAGGAGTTTAACATTATGTTTGCTACCTTTTTGAAGTTTTCTCTCCCACCATACAAGGGTTGTGCCTTCTAGCAAAAGACAATCCAACTGGATCTTCACCTCTTCCTCTTTGATCTGTTGTACACGACAATAAACTTCGATTTGTCTGATCCAATTATTAATCTTATCCGCATTAACCTCTCCATTAAACATGGGAAAATCAAATTTCACATCTAGTTTCAATAATGGATTTTTAGAAGTACTTGGATGAAAACTAGAATGATGAGAATGAGAGGAAGAGGAATAAGTTCTTGAACTTGAATATGGTGATGGAGGCTCAATAAGATCTCTTCCACTGCCATGGTTCACTGAAGCACTATCTTCTTATTTAAATTTCTTCTTCTTCTCCTTCTTTGCAACTCTCTTCTCATAATATGCATACAATTTTTCTACCATGTCTGACATTCGGTAGAATATCTTGTGAAAGTTGTGTTCATGCTCAACACACCTCTCTTCATCATCCATTTTCCTTCCTCGAGTTGCACGTCCAATCTCTAGGTTGAAAGTCTTAAGTTTTCCTTCCCCATGCTTTGAGCTTGGCCTTGATAAGAATTCACACTCACAATTCAAGTCAAATAAGAAAACTCTAATACCAACATGATCCATGATCTTTTCATCGATGACTTATTAAAAGAATTACATTAAAGAGTGTAAATTAAAGCTTACGTGATACATTAATTAAAGAGGACATACATATGGAGAAAATATGAGAAGAAGAGAAAGAACAAAAGACATGATAGCGAAGTTTGCCCCAAGAATGGACTACATCTCTGCTCGCTTCGAAGTGGAGAGGATTTATATTATCTTATCAAAATGAAATTGGCATAAATACAACATTATACCTCTAGTCTGAAAATGGCCTTCTGATATGTTTCCCAGTTGCAAAAACGAACATCACCGATGGACTTGTCGCGAGAAAACATGAAGAAATGACTGTCAAATCATGAAATTCTGACATTGGTCATCCCAGGCCCCTCATGGGCTCTTCACCTTGTAAAGCATGCCACTAGCCTTGTAACGTATGTTGTTGGGAAAAAATACCCTACGTACTAGCAAACTAGGGTCAGACTTGCATGCAGATTTTGACCGTAAAGAAATGACTTTCTAACCTACCACCCAAAACTTAAACCCCTCTTTCACTATGCATGCATGGAAAGGAACTACTAACCTTTTTACTGATGTTTGGTGTAGATCCTCCGTTGTGCTTTGCCCGCTTACTTGCATTGCTCCTTCCAAAGTTAACCTGCAATCAAGACAAAACACTACACATGCATGCTACTTTTCTACTTGAGGGTTAGAAATTAAGCATAAATTACACAAATCATAGATAACTCATGCATTGGGACAGGAAAAGTATTCTTTTATTATTTTCAAAATGAATCAACTTACAATCAAAGTCGAGACCGACCACCGCTCCTTGATCTTGATCCTGGGCTCCTCCTCTTCTTTTGTCCTCCAACTTCTTTGCGTTAATTCTCCTTAGGCTTGAGGAAAGGCTAAAGGGTTGGGACATTGGATTCGACAAATGGGCATAGTTTCTTTGCTATAATTTTCCTCCTCCAAATGGTACCCCTACCCCTTCTTTTATAGGCTAGAAGGAGCTAGGGTTTTGGACAAACTCTCGACCATGCATGGACGGGAGTTTCAGTTAATTGACCCATAGCTTTTTGTCCCGTCGGTAACTTTCCTATTTTTGTGTTTTGTTAGGTAAACGTGGGCTGTAGTAGGCCTACTAGCATTCACCCTCGTGCAGTAGTGGGTTAGGGCGCATGTGCCTTTACCTAGGAGGATTTTCAAAGAGGTTGTTCAGCAGATGTTTTGGCAATGAAGGGATATGAGTTGGCCTGATGCCAGGTATGCATGTGTGGTGCAATTTAGGGTTATAACAACGTACCCAACCACCTCCAGGCTGGGCTATGCTAATTCAATCTCACTAGCATAAATATTTCTCTTACTTATACCTTTCTAATTAATACATATGCATAAAATAAAGGAACCATACAACATGCACATTCATAACCAACAAGCATGCCTATTCTAAATATTAAATGAAACGATTAATAAATGCATAGCGAAATAAATCATACATAGGTAATCAACCATAATATAGAGAGCTTATCTTTTCTGAAAACAAGACACCAATTGGATGTAGACCAAGGACGTTCCACCCAATTTTAGACATTGTTGTTCCAAATATCAACAACAGTGTCACCGCCGAGCCAGGGCTATGAGTCCACAAGGATGGATTCTAGGGTGTCACTTGACTTCCCAAGCCATTAAGCCCTCAGGCTCTCACATTCCTTTCAACACTCACAACAATCCAAAGTAAACCATCTCTTTTCTACCCAGTTTGCAAAACCCAAGAGAATGGACCCCCTTCTCTGCCACACAGTCCCTCAGATTGTCCATCTCTTCCAGGGCTCTAGTGCTTCTCGTCAAGAATCTCTCTGCTGGACTCTCAAGACTCACATATATGATTTAATTGAAACACATGCCAAGGCATCACAAACATCCAGGCACCAACTCATGGTTGGAATTACACCAACAACCTATACAACCAACGACTATGGATTTTCTCAGCAATTCGATTTCCTTCCCCTACCAGCTCTCGAATCAGATGGGATGAGTAGGTGAAAGAATGAATAGAGTGAGAGTAGGATGGAAGGTGTGAACATAAATCAATTGAGTGAATGAGTGAATGAGTGAAGAATAAGTGATCGGTAGAAGAACAAGAAGAGAACCTCCACCCCAGACCAATGATGGGTTTTTTGTAAATCTTGGGAATCAAGAACCTCATGGCCTTGCCTCAAGAAGCTCATGTAACTGACATTATCCATTAAAAAAATGGGTAATTAAAGTTATAAAATAAATACTTAGCCCCTCAATCCCCCTCTATCGTGGAATCATATCCCCCTATAACTCTCGTCCTTGTTAGTCTAGCAACTAGCGATGTATTTATTATTAATAATGATCATAAAATTATATTTCTTAGGCACACTAGCCTCTTTTAATTGTTTGGGAAATTTTGCTTCTCATCATTAAAAAAAAATACATTATTTAATATGGGGCTCAAAACCCAGAGTGTCCCATCCCCTCCCTATTATTTTGGCACTGTCCTCAGTGCATATACAAAACAAAGATCAAAATCTCAAAATTTATTCAATTTTTTTTGGGTATTCCTCCTGCAGGGAATCTTCATGTTCTCAAGTAGCATATTCAAGACCGTAGTAGGTCCACTGAACCTTTACCAGCTCTATAACATGATTTCAGATCATTTTGACTTTTTTGTCCAATATTCGCACTGGATGGACCTGAAAGTCTCCCTCTGTCTCTACCTGAATCAGATTCCAATCAATTGCATGGTTAGGATCATGTATATATTTGTTTTAGAAAAGTGACATGAACTACATTATGCACATTCATGGAAGTAGGTAATGCAAGCATGTATGAAACTGGCCCTATTCTGTCCAATATCTCAAATGGACCAGAGAATCTGGCTTCCATCTTTGTACAACTACCCAACTTCAAAGAGCTCTTCTTGGGCTTCACTTTTAAAAGCACATGCTCCCCTATTTTCAATTATCTAGCTGTCTTGTTCTTATCTACATAAATTTTTTGTCTATCTTGAGTTTCCTTTAAATTCTTCTTAATATTAACCATCCGGTCTTCCATATCCTCGAACAATTCTGGCCCAAGTACCACTCTATATGTTGGGTTTTCCCAACTCACTGGAGTATTTCATTTCCTACCATACAAGGCTTCAAATGGGCTCATTTTCAATGAAGCTTGATACCCATTATTATAGGAAAACTCAACCAAGTGCAAGTAATCTTCCCACTTATATGACTTATCCATCACATACATTCTCAACATGTCTTCAATTACTCAGTTTACTCTCTCTGTCCGCCCATCTGACTGCGGATGGTAAGTTGTGCTAAAGTTCAGATTTGTACCAAATCCTTTAAACAATCCCCTCCAGAAATTTGAAGTAAACTTTGTGTCTCTGTCCGAGACAATTGTCCTAGGTATCCGATGCAACCTATAAATCTCTTTCATGTAAATTTATGCAATATTAGCTGTTGTATGAGTTTTTTTTATAGAAACAAAATGAGCAACCTTTGTTAATTTATCAACCATTCCCATGATTGAATCATGTTGTCTTGTTGTCCTAGGAAATTTAGTTATAAAATCAATGGTTATCACTTCCCATTTCTTCTCTGGAATTGGTAATGGTTGTAGCAAACCCGTTGGGTGCCTATGGTCAACCTTCGCTCTCTGACATTCCATACATATAGTGATGTAATCAACACCATATTTTTTCATTCTCGACCAAAAGAAATAGATTCTTACTGATGTAATTATTTTTTGGTAACTGAGATGTCTGACATATGGAACATTATGCACTTCATTTAGTACAAAATTCCTAAGTTCCTCGGAATTAGGAACATAATTCTATTTTTGTGCATAAGTAATCCATCTTCCTTCATCTCATAGTCTTTAATTTTATGTTGTACATTTTCTTGTTGTAAGATTTATTTTACATGTAGGTAATGTTGATTTATAATAACCACATCTAAAATTCTACTCTTTAAGTCTGACTGATGCATACTGACAACTGTAACATGCATGAGATGTATTCTTCTACTAAGTGCATCAACAACTTTATTTTCTTTTGCTTTGATATGCTTGATATCAAAGTCATATTCACTCAAAAATTCTAGCCATCTTGTTTTCCTGACATTCAAAGTTGGTTGTTCAAAAAGATACTTTAGACCACTGTGGTCTATTCTTAATTCAAATCTCTTTCCCATGAGATAATGCCTCCACATATTCAATACATGAACAATGGAAACAAGCTCCACGTCATGTGTGGAAAATTTCTTCTCATGTTCCTTAAGATTTCTAAACTCATAACCAATGACGTGTCCATTTTGATTGAGGACTCGACCAAGTCCTTCCTTACATGCATCTGTACATACCAAAAAACTTTCATTTGGGTCAACAATCTTTAAAATAAGCACACTAGTAAGTAATTCTTTCAACAAATCAAAGTTCTCTTCACACTCAGATGTCCATTCAAATTTAATTCCCTTCTTTTGCAAGGAAGTGATGGATGAGAAATCTTAGAGAACCCTGCTATAAATATTCTATAGTAACCAGCTAACCTCATAAAAGATATGACTTCTAAAACATTCCTGGGTGTTGGCCATCCTCTAATGGCTTCAATCTTCTCTGGGTCCACTACTGTACCTTGTTCTGAAATAATGTGTCCCAAGTAATGGATCTGTTCTTTGTAAAAATAACACTTACTCAGCTTGGCATACAATTGATATTCTCTCAACACTTGCAATACCAGTCTTAGGTGATGTTCATGCTCCTATTCAGACTTAGAATAGACAATTATGTCATCCACGAATACTATGACAAACTTATCCAAATAATTTTTGAATATGCCATTCATTAAGAACATAAAGACAACTCGTGAATTGGCCAATACAAATGATACCACTACAAATTCATAATGCCCATACCTAGTTCTAAAGGTTGTCTTATGGATGTCTTCTTCTTTGATTCTTTCCTGATGGTATCCTAATATCAAGTCAATATTGGAAAATATCTTTGCTTCTCTTAGCTGATCAAAGAGGTCATCAATTATGGGTAGAGGGTACTTGTTCTTCACAATGGATTTATTCAGCTGTCAAAATTCAATACACAACCTCAAAGTTGCATCCTTCTTTTTGACAAAGAGTACTGGTGCTCCCTAAGGTGAAACACTTGGGTGTATTCACCCTTTCTTCAACAATTATTCCAACTGCATTTGTAGTTCTTTTAATTATGGGGTACTCATTCTGTAAGGTGTTTTTGATACCGAGGCAGCTCTTGGTACTAAATCAATAGAGGAATCTATCTCCCTTTTTGGTGGCAACCATAGTATTTATTGGAATACATATTCAAATTCGTATAGTACCAAAAAATATTCAAGGCTTGGCCCCTTTGTCTTTTCTTTCTCCTCCACATGGGATTCATACAATTGACGTCCTTTTCTAAAACATCTCTTCAACTGTAAGGATGGAATATCTCTTATAGAGATGGGTCTTGGAACTCCTTTCACAATTCTCTGTTTTTCATCTCCATCATGACATGTAAATGCCTTGTTATGACAATCTAGGACAACATGATGCTTATTCAACCAATCCATTCCAATTAGAATATCATAAAACCCCAATGGTATGATATTTAGATCAGTACTAGTATTCACACCATTAATACTTATGGAACAACTTTTGACCATATCATGGATTCTCCTTTTGGTTCTAGTGTCTAGCTAAACCAAACCTGGTTTTCCAAGATTACTTTTCTCCAAATGTAATCTATCCACTATTTTAGGATCAATGTAACAATGAATTTATCCTAAATCAATTAAAATAGCAACATGATCATTTATGATATTACTTTCTACCTCGATCATATTGGATTGATACTCTGCTTGTCGATCATCTAAGGCTGCATAAATCCTTCCCATGTCTTCGACTGTTGTAGTCTCTTGGATGCTATGCACAATCTTAACTTTTTCCTTTTTGTGTGGGCAATCCTTGTACAAGTGATCTTCTTTACATCCGCAACATTGTATTGGGGCTATTCCCCTTTTTCCCAAGGAGTCTTCTTTCTTGGATTAATCCTTAGCATACTGGTCTTGATGATTTTTATTAGGCTCATTTCTATTGAAAGGAGTTTTGAATCCCTTCCTCCTCTGATCACACCTCTCCTTATTCTTATCCTTCCAAGACTTCTACATGGATTCTCTGCCTTGGCCTTGCTCATACAAGTATTTATCCTTCCTGATGGTCTCAATCAAGGTAGCTAGGTTCATCATATTGAATCTTCTCTTTATAAAAGAATGGCAGTCCACTCAAGAACCTTTGTACTTTCACATTCTCATCTTTTATAAACCCCACATACATTAACAACCCTAAAAAATTCTTCTCCTACTCTGCCATGGTCATGCTTCCCAGCCTAATTTCAAAGAACTCTTGCATTTTCTTGTCATAGAAGTGCTTTGAGAGGTACTCCTTCTGAAAATACTTCTTGAACTGCTTCCAAGTGATCCTATTCTCATTAATGTGCTCAACTTGCTTCAGTTGGTCCCACCACATAAAAAATTTCCCATGTAGATGGTAGGTGGAAATTCTCACTTCTAGGTTTGATGAATAACTATGCAATTGAAAATACCTTTTGAGTCCAAGAAACCATGCTTCAACATCATATTCCTTTTCTCTTTCACCATCAAAGGATGGTGTATTAATCTTCCTCAACTCTCCTTGCAAACTATCCACTACATGTCTCCTTCTTTGGTGCCTAACAAGAGACACCTATGGATTTCTTATGGAATCTTCAAATGCATAAAATTTCCTTGCTAAGTGGGGAGGTGGGTGATGTCTATGAGTTCTTCTATAACTTATTGAATAACCAGTTCTTCCACGTTCATCTCTTCTTTCATGATACCTACCTTCTTCCTCTTGTTTTGAGTTTGATCCCCTCTTTGTTTGCCTCTGCAACTGGTTTAAGTTCTGCATCACTTGAGCATTTATCTGATTTTGTTCTCTCATCAACCTCACATTGTCTTCTTTGTACTATGCACTTCTGTTTTCAAGATTCTTACAGTCTCTATCAACTTTTGTTTCTCCCCTCTGCCCTTGTGTCCATTGGATTCTGTCTCTACATTGCCAACACTGATATTTTGACCTTTGGCCTCTTTATCATGAATGGAGGCTCCCTCACCTTATTCCATTTCTTGAATCTGCATTCTTACACTGAACTGATATGTTTACGCCTCCCATTTCTACAAAGTGTGCAAGTGACCATTTTGTTAGAATTATTATAAACAAAATTAATTGCCAAATAATGTTATTGTCCTTTTTCTTCTCAATTCATGAAGAAAATTATATCATTCTCCATCATATAACAATTCCATGTTATCCTTCAGCTGATACAGAATTTACAGGCGCTTCCTTCAAACCACTTTCCATGTTATCATGGCTCGAAACCACGACCTTAGTCATTCCTTAGCACCTCGCTCCATTTCCTTCCACACAGGATCTTGCACGAACAACATATCCAAGGGTTGGGTTACTTCCCATAACCTTTTTACCTTATCATGAGACTCACGCTAGAACCAAGCCCTTCAGATTTTTTCCTTTGGATATTCTTTGTTGTCAACTTCCAATTCCTATTGGAGCTATGCTTTGTCGAAGTCTTCACTAACTCCACTAGCAAGGATCAGATGATCGAGACTTGATCTCTCATTGAATGGATGACCCCACCCCTAAATGGAGGGTTCAATGGGAATCAACGGTAGTGAATTAATAAATTGTTGAGATGGATGGATCTCCGCCAATCCATAAATTCAACGCTCCAGGACGTTCAATTCTCGTGTCTCTTAATGCCCCTGTAGTGACAATCCTCCGAATTATTTACATTGTTCAATCTATGGTTTAATCCAATGGTCGAGAAAGGTACAGAAGGGATCCTATATCAATGGGGTTCGTTTCTTTGTGACTTCGGTTTTCGACACTTTTTACTGATAGAAACTTGGACATCCTCGGAGGACATACTCTCGGAGCTGACACAACACACTGATGTCACCTAGGTTTACGTGGACCCATGGCACGTGTTCCACGTGTCACTAAAAAATTGATAGATTGGGGTCTAAAAGGTGATGAATCTAGGTGACACATGTCCCCACATGACCCTCTACCATGTGTCTCAAGCCATGCCATCGATCATGTCCAGGACTCTGGGACTCCAGGCTTCAGAAGTTTCCCGAGTCCAACACACACTACCTCCTAGATAGCCAAACACCGAATTAAAATTGACTTCTCACACTCCTCCCACATCCAACGGCTGGGATTAACTCTGGGCTTCGGGCTTCTCGCTCCAGACAACCCCCACACTCTCGAACTATCGACCGTCAAAGTGGTGAGGTTCCGAAGCTCAGAAACTCTACTATCCTTCCACCCTTACTAGATTCGACAGTCGACATACTTCTGAAGTCCTTCCCTCGATCTAACAGTTGATGAGACTTCAGGACTTCAGCACTCTGAGACTCCGTGTTATAGCAGTCCCTCCAAGCTTAAAAATTGCGTAGTGAAAACTCCCTAAGAGATAAACATCGACTGGCGACAATCAATGATGAAGATCCCTCTGGGACTCCCATAAGATCAAATGACCGACGAGACTTCACAACTCTGACCTTCGATAGTTCATTCTTTTCCTGCCTACCAAGATCGCCGAAGAGGAAAAGTTTCAAAGTATTACCTTTCGTTCTTGGCTTCGATCGATGGCTCACGATCGATTAGATAGAGATGATGGCTAGGAATTAATCCTTCCAACTTCTTGAATCCGTCTCTATCAGATGACCATTATTCACCCGAATTCCGATTCGAGGGTGCAAAACTCCCTTGATCCCACGGTGGTGATCGTTCCTGAATTCAAAAGGAATGGTCATGATCCTTTGATCCTTTACAAAGGGTCTCTGACTCCCTGTCTTATGTGTGATATCTACAACACTATTCCTCCTGAGCTTTTATATTCAAGGACATATACTTAATCTTAACCATAAGATCCTGACCATAGATACGACCCCTTCCGGCCCGGTGTTTCAACCTGTGGCTCTGATACCAATCTATAACATACCCAACCACCCTAGGCTGGGCTATGCAACTTCAATCTCACTCATGGAATTCTTTCTCTTATTGATACCTTTCTAGTTAATACATATGCATAAAATAAAGGAACCATACGACATGCAATGTCATAACCAACAATCATGCTTATTCTAAATATCAAATGCAACGATCAATAAATACACAACAAAATAAATCATACACAAGTAATTAACCATAATAGAGATCACTTATCTTTTCTGAAAACAAGACACCAACTAGCTACAGACCAAGGACGTTCCACCCAACAATAGACATTGTTGTTCCAAATCTCAGTAGTGTCACCCCCAATCCAGGGCTATGAGTCCACAAGGACAAATTCCAGGGTGTCACTAGGCTTCCCAAGCCAGTCAACCCTTAGGCTCTCATAGGCCTTTCAATACCCACAATAATCCAAAGTACACTAGCTCTCTTCTACCCAATTCACACAACCCAAAAGAATGGACCCCTTTCTCTGCCACATAGTCCCTCAGACTATTCATCTCTTTCAGGGCTCTAGTGCTTTTGGTCAAGAATCTCTCTACTAGGAATCTCAAGACTCGTAGTTATGATTTAACTGAAACACATGCCGAGGAATCATAGACATGTAGGCACCAAATCTTGGTTGGAAATACACCAACAACCTATATAGCCAATCACTATGGATTTTCTCAGCAATTCAGTTTCCTTCCCCAACTAACTCTTGAATCATATGGGACAAGTAGGTGAAATAATTAATGGAGTGAGAGAAGGATGAAAGGTGTGAAAAAATATTAATTGAGCGAATGAGTGAAGAAGAATCGATCAACAACATAACAAGAAGAGAACCCCCACCCCAGACCAATGATGGGTTTTTTGTAAATCTTGGGAATCAAGAACCTCATGGCCTTACCCTAAGAAGTTCACGTAATTGATATTCTCCATTAAACAAAATGGGGAATTAAAGTTATACAATAAATACTTAGCCCTTCAAGCCCCCTCTTTTGTGGAATCATAGCCCCCCATAACTCTTGTCCTTGTCCGTCTAGAAGCCAATGATGTATTTATTATTAATAATGATCAGAACATTGCATTTCTTAGGCACACTAGCCTGTTTTAATTGTTTGGGCTTTCTGGCCTCTCATCAATTAACAAAATACATTATTTAATATGGGGCTCAAAACTCGGGGTGTTACAGGATTGCAATAAATGCTCCTTCTTTGCATAAAAATACGTGTTGTACTATGTTGGGTGCAGATCCCCAGAATTTGGAAAAAGGCTTGGTTTAAATTGAAATAGGCGATGGATATTACCAAGCACCAAACTTGACGTAGTGGTAACAATAACATAGTATGGTTGGGGAGGCTCAGGGTCAAACCCGTGGTCTCACCCTTTTGAATACAAGTTATAACCATATGTTATTTTTGTATGGTTGTTTAAACCATATATATATATATATATATATAAAACCTCCTAATGGTTTCACTGGTTATTTGACTACACCTAGCATTCAACCAACATGTAAGTAGAGGTAGGTAGGAATTTGCATCAATTGTACATACCATTTCATTTCATATTAGTATAGTTGTAGTTTCATTTTCATATCATCTTGATTCAATATGTATATATGCTCATAATTATATGCTTGATTAGAGATGATATTTATTTCTTTATTATATCATATATGAACAAGGGGTAATATCACCACCATAAGGATTACTAATATCCTTTGTTGAGATTTAGCATGCACAGGTCATACCAGAGATGTTGAGGTTCTCATGCACTCTACGATGAGCACATGTCCCCGAGTTGGAGCCATATGTTATCCCATAGCCTAGGGATAACTAAGAAGATCACATCTCGAGGCCCACAGTTCCTAGACATGGAGTACTGAGAGATGAACGATTTAAGCATGGCCCTAAAGGGCCCCTGTTTTCTTCAGTGCAGTCCATTTATCAACAACAACAATATCCATCCCACCAAGCCTGGTCCTAAAGTAGTGGTAAGTCTTGCTCCATGAGGTAATGAGTCTAAGTATCATGATATGTGTCACTCTGATTTTTGAATCACTTGAATATGTTGCATTCAATCCTTCTTCATTTCATGACGTTTTTTTGGAAATTATGCTCTTTTCCTCATTCATACCTGGAAGGGTGACATGGTGCCCTAGTAATTTGATCTCCCTTTAGGATGGGTTGCCACTAGGTGGGTCTATGAAAGGTCATCGTTCATTCCCTCCATACTTACCACTTTCCATCTTTATTCCTCTCATCTCCCCTACCTTTTTTGGGCATTGGGATTGGCTACACTAGGAAGGATTGTACCTTACCTCGTGGGAATAAGGAGCTAAAGGCCCAGAGGGTAAAATTAGCTGGAAAGAGTTAAAAACCAATATTGAAACCTTTTAGATGCTTCACCCAAGGATCCCCGAGAAAGCAGTGAAAATATTCTCAGTAAGAAAAGGGGACCCATAAGATTCATAAAAAATCAAGGTACTAGTTGATGGATAAGAGGTCTCATCATCTATTATGACCATGGACATGTAGCAGTATAACACTACCACCTATTTGGTCACCAAACCAGGGTAGTGGCTCTTGATGGCATATCCAAGATAAAGGGGGTCTCATCACGATCCAACCTTCTCATCTCTGTGAAATGTTTGTGGATAACGCTGCCACCTCTGGTCATCAAGACAAGACAATGGCCCTCAACTGTTTCCTTGAATCATAATAGCAAAAGATCAAACGAAATAGATATAAGAGTAAAAGGAAATGATTGGGATAGGAAACAATTTTATTTATGACAAGGTACAACTCGCCCTCTACAAAGGTACCCATAGGTAATATTTTACATTTCCTTGTTATCACATGCACCCTATTCCAAAATACTTACCCTATACCACCTCATACACTTACATGATCTGGGCTAGATCCCACCTGGGAAACACCCCAAACGTAAGAGAGGTCATCCCAATAGGACACCTTGAGACCTTATCCAAACCTAACTTGTCAATTTGCATAACATATTTGAGCATTTGTCTGGGTTAAAGGGGGGTTTGATGAAGATGTTTGGGTAATTTAATTATTGGATGTGATTTACATGTTATGATCCTAGTGACTTATGAACCCCTAAAGAGCGTATTTGTTGTTGTTGCAGGATTTTTCTCGGTCGATAGGTACACATGAGCGAATGATTAGCTCGAACCTTCTCGGGGGGCTTAAATCCTACATATGGATGTTGTAACCCTAGCCAAGGGTAAGAACACATCGAATATTTGCACCAAGAATAAAGAAGGACATTTCCTTTGGAGGAACCCTTGCAAACCTAGACCTAGGGGGATCTTTCTCTTACACATGGACATTGGCCCTTGAAGGCCGAAGACATCACCATCATGCCCCTAGACATCATCCAAAGCTAGGGTTTTTGTTTTGGAGGCATTTATGAGCCTAGTGGCATGTGTGGGCTTCATCTGGGGCCTTTGGAGGCCAAGCGCCATACCTTTTAGGTTCAATGTTCCACCTGATAAGGGCCTCAACATCACCCTAAAAGGGAATGACGTCACCCTTGGAGGTGTACTTATGTGCTAATTAATTTTTATTATGTCAAAATTGGATTTTATTGTAAATTGGCCAGGTCGGCCTTAATTTTGACCTAAAATTAATCAAGGGTCAAAATTTTGTATAAATAAGCATAAAGTACATTCATTTTTACATAAAAACTCCTCACACAAGAGGAGAGGTATGAAATTTGTGCCCTAGTAAGGGATATTGGCAGGAATTGTGAGGCACACTCTTGTATAAGGCTAATTTTTGCAAGTTGGATCAATCTTGGAAGATTTTATGGTGATCTTGCATGGTATTTCCATGATTATTCTTGATGCAAGTAAGGTGTTGGGGTCCCATTACAAAAAAAGCATGAGAGCATAGAAACTATGCCCATTTTAGTATTCTGCCTTTGCCCCAATATTTTGCAACCACATTGTGAGTTTGAGATAGAATTCCTTTTTTCCTCCATTGCAAACCCTTGTCATTTCCCTAGAGAGAACTGAAGAGGAGAAGAATATGTGGAAGCAGTTGGTGCATGGTGAAGAGGATCCCAAGACCGAGTTCGAGGAGCAGTTTCTAGTCTCACATTGTAAACGAATTTTGTGAGATTAATATGAAGGAATACTTTTTCCGTCTCTCCAAATGATGTCTTAAATATTTATGATTTGCTTACATTTTTGTTATGATGTCCAACCCACTAATCCATACATAGAATGCATGCTTTTGTTGATTAAGGTTGGTTGTCATTGATGTCAACCCTTGAAGAAAGCCTCGTAGCACAAAGGTTTGGGTAATGGACCCAATATTGTTTGATGTAAATATGAATCATTATTGTTTTTTCATGACTCATTATTGTTTTTTCATGGTTAATAAGAAGTAAATATGGATGAACTCCAAAGTGGTCCCCTTATGGTGAAAGCCCTCATGGGAAGATGCTTTGTGGAGTAAGAGAACCCATGCTTAATTGTGGAATAATGAGATGAAGGAAAGTGAATTTTTCAGGGAAAATATCCTATATGGATAGTGCTTTTCATGTCATTTCCGGTGGTATGTGGAACGTCACATAATTCCTCACGGTTAGAGAGTTGTGGCCATGAAAAGTTGGAGACCCCAGGTTTGGGTAATAGACCCAAGTTTGTTTGATGGGTAACGGTATGATTTATGATATATTTTCAGATAATACTATTCTATATGGATAATACATGTCATGCCATTTTTGGTGGTATGTATAATGTCACATAACTCATGGTTTGAGAGTTATGGCCTTGCGAAGTTGGATGACCCTCATATGTCATCTAGAAGCCCCAAAAGGTCAAAGTAGTCAAAGTGGTTTAAGAGATTTTAAAAGGTAAATAATAAAGTGAAGTGATGAGTGTATTATAATTCAAAGTGAATACAAAATAAATTATTT
>ML777280.1:318376-388506 GCA_009831015.1 Picea engelmannii | reverse complement strand
AATTGATGAGGGATTTTGGTTGTGGTACATGTTGAGTACATGGTTGAGACAAGTAGTTGATGAGTTGGCGCACATACATGAGGTGTATAGTTGATGATGTTGGTACATATTGATGAGTCATAGTTGATGCGTAGTTGAAACATTATTGGTACATAATTGGTACATGGTTTGATGCACTTGTTTATGGTACAGGTTGATTACAAGTTGGTGCATGGTTGATGCACTTGTTTATGGTACATGTTGATTACAGGTTGGTGCATGGTTGATGCACTTTTTTATGGTACAGGTTGATTACAAGTTGAGGTACAGGTTGATGCATGGTTCATATTTATTGGCATAGGTTTATAGGGGTATATCTCATAGTGATAGTGTGACAGTGGTTCCATCATTCTACTTCTACTTCAGGGTGGCAGGACGGGGCAAGGATAAGTGGTTGTAGCCACCTTCCGATTATAGCCGAAGAACATTGGGGGTTGTAGCCTCCTTCTGGTTGTAGCCAGAGAATTGGGGAGTTGGAGCATCCCTTAGGTTGTAGCCTGAGAAACTAGGGGGTTGGAGCCTCCTTCCAGTTGCAGCTGGAAAAAAAGGGAGTTGGTGCTTCCAATGAATGTAATTCTTCAAGACATATAAGAAAAAGAATTCTGTGGTTTTCTCCTTATTTGGGTTTCCATGTAAAACAATGGTGTACTGTGTATGTGTATGATTGTTCATTTGTTCATTGCTTATTTACTCTGAAATTATTGGATGATAATGCTTCATTGATATAACACTTGGATTATATGGTTAAAAAGGGATTAAATTGCTCTATTACTGATTCACCCCACTTGTCAGTAATCCAACAACTTGTAGTTTCTTGTTTTTCTTTTAGTGAATGCAGGTTGGACTTGGGAGGAGATCTATAGTCGAGAAACAACTGAGCGCAAAGGGATCGACACTAGACATGGAGTTTAAGGTATGCCTACCAGATCCCTATACTTTGTCTTTTATGTATGATTGTGGGGTAATGTCAGGATAGTTGTAAAAAGTAGGAGACTTTAGATGGTTAGCTCTGCCTGTACTTCAGAACACTGGTGTAGTCCGTAGAGTGGTTTTCCTGCTATAGCAGACTACAGAATACACTAGGGTTCTGAAGTGAAGGCAGAGATAATCGTCTAAAGTCTCCTACTTTTTACAACTATCTCGACATTACCCCACAATCATACATAAAAGACAAGGTATAGGGATCCCGTAGGTATACCTTAAACTCCGCATCTGGTGTCGATCCCTTTTCACTCAGTTGTTTCTCGACTACAGATCTCCTCCCAAGGCCAACCTGCATTCACCAAAAGACAAACAAGAAAATACAAGCATGCATTCTATGTATAGATTAGTGGGTTAGACATCATAACAAAAATGTAAACAACCCATAAAGATTTAAGACATGATTTGGTGGGACATAAAAAGTATTTCTTTACATTAATCTCACAAAAGTCGTTTACAATATGAGACCAACAACTTCTCCTCAAACTCGGTCCTGGGATCCTCTTCACCATTCAAAAACTACTTCCACGTATTCTTCTCTTCTTCAATTCTCTCTAGGGAAATGGCAAGGGCTTCCAATGGAGGAAAAAAGGATTTTTGGCTCAAACTCACAATGTGGTTGAAAAATATTGGGGCAAAGGGGGAATGCTGAAATGGGAAGAGTTTCTATTCTCTTGTGCATTTTTTTGGAATGGGACCCCAACACCTTATTTTATAGGCCAAAAAGATAGTAACGGTTGGGGTGACTGGCTATGGGCGGTCAAATGGTTAGGTAATGGCCCAAAAACCCATATCCATTTGCAATTTTCATTTTTCGCACATTTTGTGAGTGTACAAGGGCTGAAGTGGTGCAATAAGCATGTGTACATGGGCAATAGTGGTGCAGGGCATGTACACCTTAAAAAAAATGGTTTTTTAGAAGAGTTGTTCAATGATGGCTTGGAAAAGATAGCAAGTAAGATGGCCTGATGCCAGGTATGCATGTCTGGTGAAATTTAGGGTTATAACAGATGCCCCCTAATGTGTGAGGTCATAAGAGCATCTGATGTATGAAATACATTACAAATCTTCACCAACGTACGGAGCGAGTGAGCCCAGGGACTAGAGTTCAAGAGGTGCCATCTGCAAAATAACAATTTGTCTCACCGAGGTGGGCATACCCATGCTCAGGATGAAATAAAATCATGGCTACCAATAAAATACACTACAGATCCATGTCATATAACTATATAAAGTGTATCCGTGAGTAGTACACAGTGGATCTACATCTCAAAATCAAAAGATATACATGTATAGTATCCATCTTCAAGAAGCCAATGATGCCTGATGGCTAGAGATGAGGTCTTCAGAGCTCGAGAAACAACTTCAAAATATTCAAAATTCGGGTAGGAGTGTATTATCAGTGTATGAATTCACTACCTAGAGGTATTTGACCTCTTGCTGGGAACAAACAAGAGGATCTCGGTGATCAGGTAGAGAAATTCATTGATTTTGAGCAAGGACTTGATTGGAATTTCACTGTGGCTGGGCATGAGGACAAGAGACAAACTATGGAAGGGCTGACTCAAGTTTAGTAAAACTTCCCTTGGAAAAAATCACGACAAATGATGAGACTCAGGCAACATGGCATTGACATAAGTTCACATTGCAGGAGGCAATGCAAACTCTCCATATATTTGGAAGGATAACCAAACGAAGGAGGACACAACTCTATGTAGCAAGAACAACTTCCTAAGGTTATATTGAATCCTAGATCTTGACAAACAAACAAAAGGATGTGCTTTGTCCAAGGGCGAATCATTGTGCTGTCAACAAAAAGAAAATACTTTTCCCTTCCTCTTTTTGGGGCATATATATATATTTTTTTTATCTTTTTCAATAATTTTGGAAAGCTTGAAAAAGAATAAAAGAATGCTATGTTAAAAGGAGGAATGAGTGTCACATACATACCAGTTCCAAGCGCAAGGAACACACTGATGCTCAGAGCAAGGGGACATATGCAGAAAAATGACACTCGGGAAAAATCCTCCATGGGTCAAGGTGTCAAGACACAAAGGCAAAGTGCTACAAGACTTGTGTATAAGGCATGCTTCAGATGATTCAGTTGAGAGAAAGATGGATTCGGTATTAGGCCAAATACGCAGGGATGAAAATGCGATTAATAAGACACAATGATAACGTCCTTCGATGTAATTTTAACGATCCCAAAGAAGGTAAGCTCGACGTTTTTTCATTTTTAGAGAGTTTGAAAAAGCGTAAAAGGAGATTCCAATGGGGTAGCTTTTTCGAAGGTAGTCTAGTCGGTTCAAAAAAGGGGTAAACTAGCACCGAAAATACGTCTATTCAAAACCATTTTAACGAGTGTGAAAAAGACAAGATCACTCGAAAATCTTTTCATATTTAAGGAGTCTGAAAAGAGATTAACTATAGACTCTGCAAGGGATGTTCTTCTATACCAATTTAACGAGTGTGAAGAAACAAGGTCACTCGACAATCTTTTCAATTTTAGGGAGTCTGAAAAGAGCTTAACTATGGACTTCGTGGGGGGTTACTTTTTCGTAAATTTAGTCCCTCGGGCCTGAAAAAGGGTTAAATTTATACCTGAGAATACTCTTCTAGAGAACCAAATCTCCTAGAGTATACCTTTGTTCGTACATGTGACCATCTAGACAAAAAAAGGGGTAAACTACCGTCGGATAGACGTGCCTTTGAATTTTAGTTTGGTGAGTGTGAAGGGCAACAAGATCGCTTGACAATCTTTTCATGTTTAGAGGGTCTGAAAATGGCTTAAAATAAGACCTGTTGTTTTGGGAGTCCCGAGGGTGAAACCAAGAGTTATAACATATCAGACATGTGAAGGCCCAAAATCGTAGTCAAGATAGGACTAAAAGGAATCCTGAGCCTAAATTCATTAGCGATGGCATGGACACCAAAATACAACCAGGATCTACCAAGGGCATCCATGTGAAGGTAGGATCTATTACTAAATTACAACACTTCTAGAGAAGGAGTGAGGGTTCGGTGTCACAATTCGATGGAATTGATCCTATGGCAAAGAGAAAAATACAATTAGGTGAAACAAGTGGAGGTTGAATCCTATCTTAAATGCACAAAGTTGGAAAAAAGAATTTTCACCAAAGGACCTTAAAAATGCCCCAACTCTCAAAAAATTTCTTCGAACCAAAAGTGAAAAGTATCGTAACATCCCAAAATAAACTCGAGGACCACACTAAACGATTTTCAGGCTAGAAAAAATGACAAAAGGGTCCAAAAAATGACAAAAAGGGGCCAAAAAGTCTATAAATAGAAGCTGGCAGCTCATCATCACCATTGTAAATTGAGAATTGACAAAAAAGTAAAAAACACCCCTTTGCCAAAAGAGTTGATTCTGGGAGCTTTAGTGGACGAAACGAACTTTTGCTTGGACCAAGTGAGTACATACTAACCCCTCCTGCATTTATGTTCTTCCTTTTCACATTTCCTTTTGTTTTTTTGGGGGGCACTGACCTTTAAAAAGATCGGCCCTACATGTACGCAGGCAGTAGTTGAACATCCCGTGTATGCCCACATGCAAAAAACAATTTGCACGTGTGCATACATGACTGTGTCCAATACAACCTGCATACACCCTCAAATATGTGGAAAAAAAAATAAAAAGAAAGAGTTAACTCCCCATGAACTTGTCATGTTGCAGGATGTATGTCCATTGGAGAGAGAGAGAGAGCATGAAGACATTGATTTTTTGGTGTCACAAGACCTTGCTGCTATCGTTGTATTAGCACAATGTGGGTTGTTGAAATTCTTCCAGTGTCCGTTTATGAGGGCACAACCCAGGTTGCTGAATGATTTGATAGATTAATGACATCCTGACGCTGAGGCATTTATGCTTGAGGGGAAGTCATTGAATCCAACGACTTAATATATTTACTTCCTGACTGGTCTCTCAAGGAGAGGGGATCTAGTCAACTTGCGTACGTTTCCCCCCAGGCCACACAACATTGCGGAGTTGATTCAACTCCATTGCAAGAATGGTATTGAGAAAGTGGGTGCTCAGGTGCCAATAAACAAGATCAACAATCTATCGCTGAAAGTGATAGTGTTACTCATTGGGCAGATCACTAGATCTGCGGCTTTACATCAGGCCTCCCGGGTGCACATGTATTGTGCGGTGCAGTGCTTAAATGCATGGATTTTCGACTGGAGTACAACCATGCTAGATTGCATGAAGAGAAAAATAATAGAGTGTCGGATACTGGAGAACAAAAACTTTGGATTCAGGACTGTTCTGTGTTCCTTTTTCTTCGAGAGGGTACCCAGTCTTAGTCCGTGAGAGATGATATGAGGGCATGTGGCATCTCTCCCAGAATTATGCATATGGGCGATGTTGATGCCGTGATAGGGGGGAGGGAGGACCGTAGAGGCCTTTGATGATAAGTTTTTTGACTGGTGGGTACGGGGGATTCCAACAATAGAGGACTAACCCTATGCTGGGATCAACTTTTCTAGAGATCCTGACATTCTTGTACCTCCTAGAGCGGAGTGAGGAGAGATGGGTAAGTTTGTTTTTCAGAGTTATTTAATTTTTATTTATTTTTATATATATCATTTTGTTTTGTATACCAGAGTATCCAACACTTATGTATCTATTATGTATAGATGTGGGACTAGTGCGTCCAACATACTTCTTGAGGACTAGGTGGCATCCTTGACCAGAGGTAGGACCAACCGCAGCCGCCAGACCACCAACAACAACAGAGGGGCCTCCAGCTGGAGAGACTGAGAGAATATTGAGATGGGTGGAGCGGAACCTCACCATGCTCAATCGCACAGTCCCTATGGCAGAGATCGAGGATCTTCCACTAACGATGCAACCTCATGTAGTTGGGGTACCACAGCCCTAGGTCCAGCTCTTCTGGTGTTTGGAAAATGTTGTTTTTCATTATGGCAAGGCCAACAGGCCCCACCCTTAGCTAGGCTAGAATACACATGTGCCGAGAGCACCTCTTGTATATTTTTGAGGGCATAACCCCCGTGACTCTTACTGGACATATTTTTGAGGTGCTTACGCCCACCCATGTACTCCGATATTTTTGATATATATATGTGTATTTACATCTTTTTACATCTTATGGATTACATTTATTTTACAAATGTATTTACATGTGTGTGTGTGTGTGTGTGTGTGATTTTTCTTATATGTGTGCAATATGCCAATCTAATACATGATTAGCTAGAGTATTTGTGATTTGATTCAATCTCCTAAGAACATGGATATACATAATGTAATCAAAGCTTCGTTCTAAGAGACGTACCCTAAGGAACCGTCAGTGTAGAGTAGGATCGTAAACACGGTAAACCCCATTTAACTGGGACACAACCAGCTGAGTGTCTAAGTAGACCCGGAGGTGAGATATTCCATGCGACAAAGCGTGACAAAGAAACTCTAAGACTCCGCTATACTGAGAAACATTATTTGTGGTGTCACCTAAATAGATACCTCTTGAAGATAACAACTGGCACTGAGGTGTGAAAATCACCCAAGCTGCAGAAGCAAGCCTTTGAGTGTGTCGACTAGCACCTTCTGCAAACCCAACGAACACCTCTAATTCACTTGACATCTTCCACAGTGAAAAATATGACATCAAAAAATGACACGTCCAAAAAACCAAAAAGACAAAAACTAAAAGAGAAAATGTATAAGAAGTATACATATGTACAAGAAGTCACCCAAGGCAACCCACCTACGAGTAATACTTCTTGAGGTAGAGCCCATTTCTAGGCTCCACCAAATCATTTCCCACAAAGTCTACCAGACGATAAGTGCCCTTCTTTAGAACCTCCTTCACAATGAAAGGTCTGAACCAGATGGGTTTGAACTTGCCTACCCCGAGGGGATCCTTATCTTGGTCATAAACTAGGACAAGGTTGCCTTCAGAGAAAATTCGAGGACAAACGAACCGATCATACTGACACTTCACTTTTTTTTTGTGAGCCTCGTTAGCCAAGGTTTCTTATTGAGCTGCTCAAGATATAATAAATGCTCTTCAAGTGGTGAAGTGTTTGGCAATAACTGTACTACCAACTTTAGAGATGGGATCTGGCACTCTATAGGCAAGACTGCTTCCAGCTCGTAAATGAGTTGAAAAGGTGAGAAACCGGTTGTAGTCTTAACAAATGTTTGGTAGGCCCATAACATGGAGTACAACATCAAATGCCAATTTGACTTGGCCGAATTGATCATTCGTTGTAGAATAGTCTTAAGGGAATTATTCACAGCTTCCACCTGACCATTCGCTTGTGGGTAGTAGGGTGACAAATGTTCTTGCGTCAACCCAATATTTGACGTTAACTCAGACATCATTTTATTGTGAAAGTGACTACCATGGTTAGTGATAATCTCTCTTGGGACGCCGAACCTTACTATTATCTGGTTAAACAAAAATAGAGTTATTGTCTTGCCATCATCTTTAAACGTTTGCATAGCCTCAACCCACTTCGTGAAGTATTCTACTACTACAATGATATAACAGTGCCCACTTGCTGAAGGGGGGTTTCATGTAGTGTAATCAATCCCCCACTTGGTGAAGGGACCAACTATGATGACAAGAAATATGGGAGAGGGGTGTGCCCTCATCTTCCGAGAGAAGACCTAACATGGGTGGCACTTCTTGACTGATTCAACACAATCTTTGATTAATGTCGGCCAAAAGTAACCGACTCATAGAATATTTTGGGTTGTTTCCAACCCAGACAAATGAACTCCACATGCTCCAGTGTGGAAATCGTTAAGCATAATTTCCTCTTCTTCATGAGTGAGACAACGATGAAGGATGCAATCTATACCTCGACGGTACAGAGTGTCCTCAAGTATGAGATAATTCTTGGCCTGATGGCATATACGACGATGCTCATCACGAGAAGCAGAGGTGGGGCACTTGAAAGTCCGGAGATAGACTAGTATATCTCCATACTAGGGGTCCGAAGACGCGATAAAAAACATGTCTCCTTTGATAGGTGACTCCTCAGGTATAACATCACCTGATTCGACTAGAAGTTCTGAGATGAGTTCCGCGAAGACCAACGACTTTTTGGATTTCACCGAAACAAAATCCAAGTCGAATTCCTGGAGGATAACTATCCATCTACTAATCTTTCCACCAATTACACGTCGTGTCAACACATATTGAAATAGATTCACAACGACAATGACAGTGGTCTTGTGAAATAAGATGTAATGAGGGAACCGTTGGACTGCATGAACTGCTGCCAACACAAGTTTTTCAATGTGGGAATAATTGAGTTCTGGTCCAACCAGTTCTCGAATCAGGTAATAAATCACGTATTCTGAGAGAAAATCATCCTCCTAAACCAAGACCATACCAATGGTTGACTCCACAGCGGCCAAGTACAATAAGAAATCTTTATTATAATTGGGTGGCTGAAGTAGAGGGGTAGACGTGAGGGTGAGTTTCAATGCTTTGAAAGAGCGCTGAGCAACTTTGTCCCAATGGAAAGGAACATCCTTCTTTAGTAAACGAATGAAACCCTTTGTGATCTCGACATAGTTTGCGATGAAACACCATAAAGAGTTCGCTTTTCCGTATAAACTCTGAAGCTGAGGGACTATGCACGGGGGAGGAAAATGAACTATCACCTCAACCTTTAGAGGATCGACCATGATCCTTGTTGTTGAAACTATGAAACCTAGTAGATGACCCAACGTTATGCAAAAATTGCATTTGTTTGGATTCAAGCGAATCCGGTAGTAGCAACATTTCTCAAAGATGAGTCAGAGGTGTGTGGGATGATCAACTCTCTTATGAGATCATGATGCTAAATCATCAAGATAAGCCTAGACTATGTGTTTGAGATTGTGGAAAGCAAAAGACATGGCCCGCTGAAAAGTAGCTCCGACATTTTTTAGAACAAAAAGCATCTTTCAATAAATGATTGTACCCCACAGACAAATGAAAGTGATTTTGTATTGGTCTTTGGGTTTGATCTGTATCTGATTGTATCCTAAAAACCCATCCATGAAAGAAAAGGCCTCGTAACCTGCGCATTCATTGACTATCTGGTCAATAAATGGCATGGGGAAATTATCCTTTGGACATGGCTTGTTCAAATCATGGAAGTCCATACATACGTGAATTGTACCCTATTTTTTGTTGACTGGAATGGGATTTGACACCCATTGAGTCAATTGGATGGGGTAGATGAAACCAACTTTAAGCAGTTTCTCCACTTCAGCCTTAATAGTTGCTTCTTTCTTAGGATTAATTGGAAGAATCTTATGTCGGACCGACTTAGCGTCAGGATATGTTGTGATTTCATGTTCAAGGATTCTTGGATCTATGCCCGACATTTCCTTGTAAGACCAGGAAAACACGTCGCAAAATTCTTTAAATAAATCCTTGTAGATTTGAATATCCTCGGGAGAGCAGTCTGCTCCGACAAAGACATTCTGCATGACGCCAAGGGTCCTGTATATATCAATATGTATCATTTTAGTGATGGTTTCCATATTTCCTTCATCATAAACAACGTGCATAGCCAAAGGATTGATAGGACAAGCCCTATCTCTAGTCATATTCAGAGTGAATTCACCTCCTTCAATTATTCTTAACTCCGAGAGGAAATAAGATATGTGATGGAGATCATCCCAGGGTGTGTCCGAACTAGTCATTGCCTCAATAATTGCCTTGTTTGAGGGAAAGACTAAGTCTAAAGAATCATTATCGATGAGGGAGCCTTGAGCCCAAATAGGCTCAAGAACCGGATCTAACTTTTGTGTGGGGGTCGGATCAGGGTCAGAAAAATCTTGCTGGACTATAGATTACGCAACTTCTGTCGTAGACAAAGGCATGGCCATGCCATGGTGCCCTGTCCTTTCCATCATGGATGATGGGGAAGGAAGAGTCCAAGGATCGTTAAAGTATAGCATGCGAAACGACACGATTTGAAAGATTTCATCCCTAGGCTGGTTGGGGACAACCGATATGTATTGGACATTGCCGGTCATAGGTGGGTAATTGAAAGTACCCATTAAAGGTGGGCACAAACCAACCCCTACGTTGATGATGCTGGGCTGAGGGTTATCAATCATTGGGACTGTGGATAACCTTGATGAAGGGTCAGGATGGGAGAATGATAACTGATCAATGGACACAATTCGGCCCTCATGTGGAAACAATAAGACCCAAAAAACTATCGTGACCACTTCTTGCATATAATAGGTCCAACTCCTTCCTAACAAGAGATTGTAGTCAAGAGACACATCGACCACTTCAACCTCGATGCACACCGTCTTCCCCCCTAGCTACATGGGGAAAGAGGGGATGATTCCATGTGGTCAGAATGAATGATCATCGAAAGTGGTAAGAAGAGTAGGTGACAGAGACAAAACGGGTTGGCTAATGGCCTTCCAACATGCCAAAGACATCACGCATGTTGAGGCACCCTCATCAACCACCGTGTGAAAAATGTTTCGAGTAAAAGTTTTTGTGGTGTAAGACACTACTATCTGAAACACCGCGTGGTAAGGGAGATGAGGTTTTAAGTCGGTCGTATCAAGCATGATCGTTCTTGGATTACAAGTCTCAATAGATCCTAAGGAAACTAACAGAGCCTTTCTTCGGGAAGGGAGGCTTTGGAGGACTTCCAAAGAAGACATTGCATAAGGGGTTTGAGACAAATCCTCCACCATAGAGTAGTTCTGGGCAGCCCTTTCATTTGGATTGTGGGAAGATTTCTTGAACACACCTTTTGGGATGTGTTTCATTGTTTCTCCCAACAAATTCTCAATCTAGAGAGGAAGAGGTGGGTTTTTAGCTTCTTTATCCTTCTCAGAGGTGTTTGGTATTCCATAGTTGCGTGTCCTATTTTTTATATCAATGATACCTTTCATCATGTATACATTCAAAGACGAAGGATTACTCGAAGACAGAGGGGTACCTAAATGCCCCCTTCCATGCTCGAAGAGGCTTGAGTTAAAATTTTCCCATGTGGAAATGGGTTCGTTAACACGATAGGTTGTTGCCGTGCCAATAACTTCTTGTCCTTCGCAAGCCGAGGACACTGGTGAGTCAGATGGTCTTCCGTGCAAATATTACAAGGATATTTTGACTTCTTATTTTCTCTATTGTCCCCACCAAAATTATTGGTAGGATTATTATCCCCCTTACCCTTCTCTCGCTACTTCTTCTTTCCGTTAGGCTGTTGGGTGGCCTTTGGGTTTGCCGATTGCACACTGTGTACATTTGACGTTTGAGTAGGGGGAGTAGCCGAACCAGTGGTCTGGATGGACAATGTCTGTTGTATTGACAATTACTGTAGTTGATTCGACAACTGATCAATAGACTTTGTTTGTGCTGAAAAAACAATACCATCGGCATGTGGTCCAAATCTTTGTCTGGTCTTGTCAAGTATCGACTGCGGTGCATCTGGAAAAAATTCATAAAGTAAACCAGACTGAGAGTAAATCATCTCTAGCTGTTGAACTCTCATTATCACTTCTTCTTCTGAAAAGACCCCCGATGTTGCGACACCTTTATATAACTGTGGTACCAAAGACTTAAGGAACCACTCAAGTAGGAATGCTGGTGGGAATGGTACTTTTATCAAACTCTTCTAGCGTCTCCATTCTCATATGTGATATGAGATATGGTCTGCCTTTGTCTGCTCAAAGTTGGCCAACAAATAGGTGCTGACATTGTATCTCACAGGTAATTGAAAATGGTTTAAGAAAGCCATTGCCAATTCTCCAAAGGTAGAGTATCTTGAGTGGTCAATCTCAATGTACCATTGCACAACACTCTCGATGAGAGTGCGTTGAAACAAATGCAACTGGAAGGAGTCGTCTCTCAAAGAGTTGAATGAGCACCGTAAATGGAAGGTAGTCACATGATCGCCTGGATCTTCATTAGGCTTAACTTCAAACTTTGGAATGTCTGAAGGAAACTTGGTTGGCATGGGAGGCCAACACGGATCGTGACAGATGGGGTCATTTAATAACCTTGTCAACTTTGGCAAGTGAAAAAGGATCTAGGGAAAAAGGATCTTAGAATTTAGCTGGCACCAGGTTGCCAGGAAAAGTTAGGTTGTTGGACAAGGTTCTGGTAATAACCATGGCCATGACCAGCGTATGGATTATGCACTTGTTGAGACATCATCAGATGACTCCTTTAATAGGACGTAAAAGGTTGGGCTTGCATTGCATTCCAAGGATTTTTGGAAGGGTTTCCCCCTACCGATACGACAGACATAGATCCTAAGCCTTACCCAGGTTTCCATTGGCTATGGAAGGGGTTTCCCCCGGTCGACATCCCTAATGAGGGAACTGATCCCTGCCATGGATTCCAAAGTCCTTGTGAGGAAGGAATTTCTAAGTTTTCTCCCTGTGTAGGAATAGTACCCTACATAGGATTTTGTTGTCCATAACCAGGGTTTCCCTCGGCTGAGACGATAGCTGATGAGCAAGCGTTGTTATCAAAAGCGTCGAACAAAGAGAATGGTGTTGAACCTACCAGCATGATATAAGAAGGAAGTCCTTGATTACCTTCTCCAAACGAACTATAGTTTACGTTCGGCTTGACGGAGTGCTGGTGAGCACCGCCAAGTGAAGGGGACGAAGGGTGTATATGACCCCCTCCATAAGGGAAAGTGTTATAGGGAGATGAAGTTCCCCCCATGGATCCTTGCAGAGGAGCGTTCGAGCTCCATGCCACTAGACCTAAATTCTGTAGAGTGGAGTAGGAAAGGACATAGTTCGTATCGAAGCCATGCATCCCGTATGAGAACGGAGGGCCTATCACACTCTGGGTGAAAGGAGAAGTGATCACCACCATAGACAGAATCAGACCATTGCCCGAGGTAGAGGTGGTCGAGATCATAGTGGTCTCAACCGATGATGGTTGGTTAGGAGGAGGAAAACCCCCTGTAGTGACAATTGTAGAGGGAATATGAGGATTCCCTGAAGAAGTAGAAGCATTTGTCACCATTGCTTCTTGTGACACTACTTGACGCTCATAACATTTAACCTGTACGACGATGGGCATCGATAGATTAGTGATCAAAGGGTTATATGGACCAAGAGCTTTCACTGCGAGGTAAAAAATGGTTGGTTCCTCCAGAATCAAATGTTTTCCTCTCGGAGATGGGTCGGGCTTAGTTTCTTGTGGCCTGGTCACCTCAAAAGACCCTTGCTGGTCTAGTCTTCACCTTAGCAGTGGCAGGGGTGGCTCCATATTAACCGGTGGCAAGCCAAGAAGCCTTTAAGACCGACGAAGCTCCTGATCCTCCATGATGTGAGAATATCAGTGACACACTAAGGATTTCTATTAATGTTAAATACCATCACACACTAGAAACATCTCCTATGAGATAAGACAAGCATATCACTAGCTAGTTGGAAGAACAGTTACACCAACCAACACTAGAGAAACTTACCAGTGCAATGCAACTTGAATACGGAAGCACCCTTCAGGTATACTCTGCAAAGTGTGGCCCGATGTCTACCCTAGGCACCATGATATACCCCCGCAGTCACCTGTGTAAGTCACTAAGATAAAGGCAACTAGGTTGCCAACGCACGAATAGTCACCAGGCGGGTATAGTCGAAAGTCAGGTGGACAGCAATGAGAAGGGTATCAAGCCCCAAAAATATCAAGGGTATTGAAAGAAAGTGTTCCAGAAGATGACTACGGAACTCGAATGGATTCTAGACCCACAAAGCTCCGTGGCAAATGCGATCAACAGAATCCCAAGATAAGCCCTCTATATCAATTCCCCACTATGCTTGGTCCGACTTTGGAGGGGTTATCTCTGCTACCTTTCCGCACATGACCTCATGTTTAGAACCTCTTTATCTAGGTGGATATCGTTGGCCACCCACATTTTCCGACTGGCTCAAAATAGTTTACTGACAATTTTGGCAATTTACTAATTTTAGCAGGTTTTAACTTCCGGGGCCATTTTGAGGGCCTAAATGATGGTTTTTTGATATTTAGGTTCTAAATGATATCCTAAGGAAATATTGAGCCCCAAAAATTAATATCCTCGACGATACCTTTCCAACGAGCTATCATACACCTAAAACGGAGATCGCATGCAAAAGTTACGACCCCGGGAAGTTGATGTACTAACTTACCCAAACGGGGCCCACATGACTTTTGGCACTTCATATCCTAGGGTTAGGTTTTTGGATGTCTAGGGTTTTTGGAATTCTTTTTTATTGTAAAAATTCCTTTAGAGCCTCATTGTAACCATCTTCTTGCGAATGTGAGTAACCCTCACATCTCTTCTCAGAGATAAGCTGCCACAATTCTAGCGAGTCTTTCACTCTGTATTTTTATAGTCTCTGTACATTTATTTCAATAATAGAAATCATGTATTACTGTATATCTGTGTTTATGGTTGCATCTTTGATACATTTCTGTTATATTCTTGAATATATGCAATATCTCTGTGCATTTCTTTGTTATATCTCCGCTCTCATTTCGTGCCGAAAATAATCTGGATCAGTGGTATCAGAGTAGGCAATTCTTGATCATTTTTTTCAGTGCATGTCCCCGACGATGTCCGAGTTTAGCAAGTTGGGTGTCGAGATTGTCTCTCTTGAGGACAATCGATCAGGCACACCCAAGAAACCCTCAATGGCGAAAGAAAACAAAAATGATGGAGCAGACGATCCTATCAGTCTGTTGCTTGAGAAATCTCTCACGCGACAGAGGGACAAAATGATGGAGATTTTTTCCCACATCCTTCAATGCCTGCCGATAGAAATAGGTGCATCTTCATCAAGCGACCACTTTGGAGGCACCTTTCCTTTCAAGGTACAAGTTAATTTTGATATTCCTATATTTGAAGGACAGATAGATGCAGAAGCCCTAGACAAATGGTTAAATCTGCTAGAAGGTTATTTCTCTGTTCACAAATTTTCCGACAAAGAAAATATCACCTTCACACTCCTTAAATATCTCCCCCATGTCAAAAATTGGTGGGAAATGTATTGGGAGCAGAGTTCCACAGAGGAGTCTAAAATATATGGGGCCGATCCCACTTGGGATTTTTTTGTGGATGCAGTAAAGGAAAAATATTACCCTGTTGGAAACTATGAGGACCAATACATGAGATGGACCACACTGCGACAAGAGAGGGGCCAAGAAGTTTCGGAGTTCACCAATACCTTCCATACCTTGTGCACCAAGATGGGTATCAAATACTCTGAGTGACATTTGGTTATGAAATACCGTGGGGCTCTACACAGATACATCGAGACTGAAATGGATTTTTTGGACATTTCATCACTCGGTGCTGCTTATCGATATGCTGTTAAAATCAAGTAGAAATTTAAGCACCAGGACAAACAATATTTTGGATCTGTAAATCCGCAACAACCAAAGTATGACAAAGACATCCCTAACAAACAGTCTCCCAAAAACCAGTCCAAGTCACAGGAAAATAAGGGTCAGGGGAAGACAAAGAAGGACACCGAAAAATGGTGCGAGTTCCACAAAATCCCCTGGCACAACACCGATGAATGTCGCTCAAAACAATCATTGGTGGAAAAGATCAAAGACAAGGAGCTGAACCCTGATTCAGAATCCGATTATGAAAATACTGGTAAAGGAAAGATCATTGATGCAGACCCCACTGCTATTGTCGCAGCCACAAAAATTCAACCAGAAGAACCAATAGATCCTGAAGAGGGGGAGCGCCTTTTTCATTCACAGATATGGGTGAAGGGGATCTTCCTGCATTTTATTGTTGATAGCGAAAGCCAGTAAAGCCTCATCTCAACAGAGGTCATCAAACAATTGGGATTGTTGACAACACCACACCCACATCCATAGAACATCGGGTGGCTTCGGCAAGGACGAGATATCTGTGTCAACCAATAGTGTCGATTGTCATATGACATCCAACCCTTTAATGATGAGGTATTATGTGATGTTTCCCCACTGGATGTCTATGATGTTCGCTTGGGCCAACCATATATGTGGAGACGCTATGCTGTTTATGAGTCTCGACCCCGTAGTATCATTGTTACTTTGGGGGGTCATATTTACAGAATACCAGAGGTAGTTCCAACTATTGTTCCACCTAAAAAGTGTCGCAAGGTAGTATCTCATACTGCAAAATTCAACTTCTTCACAATCTGTTCAAAAGGGGAAGAAAAGGACACTGCAACCACTACAGCCTCGCCCGCTGCACCTTCTATCCAACAGAAGCAGGTCGACAAGGTTGTAACAAAGTGAAAAGATTCCTTATGCACACCGTCCTCTCATGTAGATCGACTTGTTGAACAACCTCAGCTTCAACAGGTTCATGACAGACTTCCACAAACTAAGCAACGCGACGTCTCCAACAATACAAGTAGCTCACCAAGATGCAGATCCAACAAACGCTTTTCCCTCTCCCCCGGGAACTCAACACAATGGAGACCATTTCTTCCTAAGGAGGGATACATGATCCAGGTGGATATTGGTGGCCACCCACCTTTTCTGACTGGCTCAAAACAGTTTACTGGTAATTTAGGCAATTTACTATTTTTAGCAGGTTTTAACTTCTGGGGCCATTTTGAGGGCCTAAATGAAGGTTTTTCGAGATCAAGGTTCTCAATGATAGATGATGTCAATATTGAGCCCCCAAAATGAATCTCCTCGATGATACCTTTCCAACATGCTATCATACACCTAAAACGAAGATCGTATGCAAAAGTTATGACCCCGGGAAGTTGATGTACTAACTTACCCAAACAGGGCCCACATAACTTTTGGCGCTTCAACTCCTAGGGTTAGGTTTTTGGATGTCTAGGGTTTTTGGCATTCCTGTTTATTGTAAAAAGGCCTTCAGAGCCTCATTGTAACCATCTTTTTGCGAATGCGAGTAGCCCTCACATCTCTTCTCAGAGATAAGCTGCCACCATTCTACCGAGCCTTTCACTCTGTATTTTTACAGTCTCTATACATTTCTTTCATTAATAGAAATCGTGTATTACTGTATATCTCTGTTTATGGTTGCATCTTTGATACATTTATGTTATATTATTGAATATCTATGATATCTTTGTGCATTTCTTTGTTATATCTCCGCTCTCATTTCGTGTCAAAAATAATCCAGATCAATGGTATCAGAGCAGGCTGTTCTTGATTGTTTTTTTCAGTGCATGTCCCCAACGAGGTCCGAGTATAGCAAGTTGTGTCTCGAGCTTGGTTCTCTTGAGGAAAATCACTCTCGCACAGCCAAGAAACCATCAATGGTGGAAGAAAAGAAAAACGACGGAGTAGACAATCCTATTAGTTTGTTTCTTGAGCAAGCTCTCAGGCGACAGAGGGACGAAATGATGGAGAATGTTTTCCACATCCTTCAATGCCTGCTGATAGCAACAGGTGCATCTTCATCAAGTGACCACTTTGGTGGCACCTCTCCTTTCAAGGTACAAGTTAATTTTGATATTCCTGTATTTGAAGGATAGATAGATGCAGAAGCCCTAGACAAATGGATAAATCTGCTAGAAGGTTATTTCTCTGTTCACAAGTTTTTCGACAAAGAAAAGATCACCTTCGCACTCCTTAAAGATCTCCCCCATGTCAAACCTTGGTGGGAAACTTATTGGGAATAGAGTTCCATAGAGGAGTCTGAAATATATGGGGACGATCCCACTTGGGATTTTTTTGTGGATGCGGTAAAGGAACAAAATTACCCTGTTAAAAACTATGAGGACCAGTACATGAGATGGACCACACTGCGGCAAGAGAGGGGCCAAGAAGTTTCAGAGTTCACCAATAGCTTCCATACCTTGCGCACCAAGCTGGGTATCAAATACTTTGACCTGCATTTGGTTCTGAAATACCGTGGGGCTCTACACAGATACATCTAGACTGAAATGGATTTTTTGGACATCTCATCACTTGGTGCTGCTTATCGATATGCTGTTAAAATCGAGCATAAATTTAAGCACCAGAACAAACGGGATTTCGGATCTGTAAATCCGCAACAACCAAAGTATGAAAAATACATCCCTAACAAACAATCTCCTGAAAAATAGTGCAAGACATAGGAAAGGAAGGGTCACGGGAAGACAAATAAGGACACCGAAAAATGGTGCGAGTTCCAAGAAAGCCCCTAGCACAACACCGATGAATGTCGCTCAAAACAATCATTGGTGGATAAGATCAAAGACAAGGAGCTGAAACTTGATTCAAAATCTGATTATGAAAATATTGGTAAAGGACATATCATACGCCTAAAACGGAGATCGCATGCAAAAGTTACGACCCCGGAAAGTTGATGTACAAACTTACCCAAATGGGGCCCACATGACTTTTGGCGCTTCATCTCCTAGGGTTAGGTTTTTGGATGTCTAGGGTTTTTGGCATTCCTGTTTATTGTAAAAAGGCCTTCAGAGCCTCATTGTAACCATCTTCTTGAGAATGTGAGTAGCCCTCACATCTCTTCTCAGAGATAAGCTGCCACCATTCTAGTGAGTCTTTCGCTCTGTATTTTTACAATCTCTGTACATTTATTTCATTAATAGAAATTGTGTATTACTGTATATCTGTGTTTATGGTTGCATATCTGATACATTTTTGTTATATTATTGAATATCTGCGATATCTCTGTGCATTTCTTTGCTATATCTTCGCTCTCATTTCGTGCCGAAAATAATCTGGATCAGTGGTATAAGAGCTAGTTGTTCTTGATTTTTTTTTCAGTGCATGTCCCCGACGAGGTCCGAGTATAGAAAGTTGGGTCTCAAGCTTGTCTCTCTTGAGGACAATCTCTCTCACACACCCAAGAAACCCTCAATGGCGGAATAAAAGAAAAATGATGGAGTAGACGATCTTATTAGTATGTTGCTTGAGAAAGCTCTCACGCGACAGAGGGACGAAATGATGGAGAATTTTTCCCACATCCTTCAATGCCTACCGATAGCAACATGTGCATATTCATCAAGAGACCTCTTTGGAGGCACCTCACCTTTCAAGGTACAAGTTAATTTTGATATTCCTATATTTGAAGGACAGATAGATGTAGAAGCCATGTTGTTTATGAGTCTCGACCCTGTAGTGTCATTGTTACTTTGGGGGGTCATATCTATAGAATACCATAGGTAGTTCCAATTATTGTTCCACCTAAAAAGTGTCGCAATGTAATATCTCATACTACAAAATTCATCTTCTTCACAAACTGTTCAAAATGGGAATAGAAGGACACTACAACCACTACATCCTCGCCCCCTGCACCTTCTATCCAACAGAAGCAGGTCGACAAGGTTGCAACAAAGTGCAAATATTCCTTTTGCACACCATCCTCTCATGTAGGTTGACTTGTTGAACAACCTCAGATTCAACAGGTTGATGACAAACTTCCACAAACTAAGCAACGCGACGTCTCCAACAATACAAGCAGCTCACCAAGATATAGATCCAACAAACACTTTTCCCTCTCCCCAAGGAACTAAACGCAATGGAGACCATTTCATCCTAAGGAGGGATCCATGATCCAGGTGGATATCGGTGGCCACCCACCTTTTTCGACTGGCTCAAAACAGTTTACTGGCAATTTAGTATTTTTAGCAAGTTTTAACTTTCGGGGCCATTTTGAGGGCCTAAATGAAGGTTTTTCAAGATTGAGTTTTTCAATGAGAACCAAAGATAATATTTATCCCCCAAAATTAATCTCCTCGATGATACCTTTCCAACGAGCTATCATATGCCTAAAACGGAGATCATATGCAAAAGTTACGACCCTGGGAAGTTGATGTACTAACTTACCCAAATGGGGCCCACATGACTTTTGGCGCTTCATCTACTAGGGTTAGGTTTTTGGATGTCTAGGGTTTTTGGAATTCCTGTTTATTGTAAAAATGCCTTCAGAGCCTCATTGTAACCATCTTCTTGCGAATGCAAGTAACCCTCACATCTCTTCTCAGAGATAAGCTGGCACCATTCTAGCGAGTCTTACACTTTGTATTTTTACAGTCTCTGTACATTTCTTTCATTAATAGAAATTGTGTATTACTGTATATCTGTGTTTATGGTTGCATCTCTGATACATTTTTGTTATATTATTGAATATATGGGATATATCTGTGCATTTCTTTGTTATATCTCCGCTCTCATTTCGTGTCGAAAATAATCCGGATTAGTGGTATCAGAGCAGGCTGTTCTTGATCATATTTTTAGTGCATGTCCCTGACGAGGTCCGAGTATAGAAAGTTGGGTCTTGAGCTTGTCTCTCTTGAGGAAAATCACTCTCACACACCCAAGAAACCCTCAATGGAAGAAGAAAATAAAAATGATGGAGCAGACGCTCCTATCAGTATGTTGCTTGAGCAAGCTCTCACGCGACAGAGGGACGAAATGATGGAGAATTTTTTCCACATCCTTCAATGCCTGCCGATAACAACAGGCACATCTTCATCAAGCAATTACTTTGGAGGCACCTCACCTTTCAAGGTACAAGTTAATTTTGATATTCCTGTATTTGAAGGACAGATAGATGCAAAAGCCCTAGACAAATGGTTAAATCTACTAGAAGGTTATTTCTCTATTCATAAATTTTCTGACAAAGAAAAGATCACCTTCACACTCCTTAAAGTTCTCCCCCATTTCAAACATTGCTGGGAAACTTATTGGGAGCAGAGTTCCATAGAGGAGTCTAAAATATATGGGGCCGATCCCACTTGGAATTTTTTTGTGGATGAGGTAAAGGAACAGTATTACCCTATAGGAAACTATGAGGACCAGTACATGAGATGGACCACACTACGGCAAGAGAGGGGCCAACCAGTTCCGGATTTCACCAATACCTTCCATACCTTGTGCACCAAGATGGGTATCAAATACTCTGAGAAACATTTGGTTTTGAAATACTGTGGGCCTCTACACAGATACATCCAGACTGAAATGTATTTTCTGGACATCTCATCACTCGATGTTGCTTATCGATATGCTGTTAAAATCGAGCAGAAATTTAAGCACTAGAACAAATGGGATTTTGGATCTGTAAATCCGCAACAACCAAAGTATGACAAAGACATCCTTAACAAACAGTCTCCCAAAAACCAGTCCAAGACACAAGAAAAGAAGGGTCACAGGAAGACAAAGAAGGACATCGAAAAATAGTGCGAGTTCCACAAAATCCCCTGGCACAACACTGATGAATGTCGCTCAAAACAGTCATTGGTGCCTGAGATCAAAGACAAGGAGCCGAGCCCTGATTCAAAATCCGATTATGAAAATACTAGTAAAGCACAGATCATTGACGTAGACCCCACTGCTATTGTTGCAGCTGCAACAATTCAACTGGAAGAACCAACAGATCCCGAAGAGGGGGGCGCCTTTTTCATTCACAGATGTGGGTGAAGGGGACCCCGCTGCATTTTATTTTTGATAGCGGAAGCTAGAAAAACCTCATATCAGTAGAGGTCGTCAAACAGTTGGGATTGCCAACAACACCACACCCACATCCATACAACATCAGGTAGCTTCGGCAAGGAGGAGATCTCTGTGTCAGCGAACAATGTCGATTGTCATACGTCATCCAACCCTTCAAGGATGAGGTATTATGTGATGTTTCCCCACTGGATGTCTGTGATGTTCTCTTGGGCCAACCGTATATGTGGAGCTGCCATGATGTTTATGAGTCTTGACCCCGTAGTGTCATTGTTAATTTGGGGGGTCATCTCTATAGAATACCAGAGGTATTTCCAACTATTGTTCCACCTAAAAGGTGTCGCAAGGTAGTATCTCATATTGAAAAATTCAGCTTCTTCACAATCTATTCAAAAGGGGAACAAAAGGACATTGCAACCACTACAGCCTCACCCGCTGCACCTTCTATCCAACAGAAGAAGGTCAAAAAGGTTGTAGCAAAGTGCAAAGATTCCTTCTTCACACTATCCTCTCATGTAGCTCGACTTGTTGAACAACCTCAGCTTCAAATGGTTCATGACAAACTTCCACAAACTAAGCAGCGCGATGTCTCCAACAATACAAGCAAATCACCAAGATGTAGATCCAACAAACGTTTTTACCTCTCCCCCGGGAACTCAACGCAATGGATACCATTGCTTCCTAAGGAGGGATCCATGATATAGGTGGATATCGGTGGCCAACCACCTTTTCCTACTGGCTCAAAACAATTTACTGGCAATTTTGGCAATTTACTATTTTTAGCAGGTTTTAACTTTCGGGGCCATTTTGAGGGACTAAATGAAGGTTTTTTGAGATCGATGTTCTCAGTGATAATAGAAGGAAATATTGATCCCCAAAAATGAATCTCCTCGATGATACCTTTCCAACGAGTTATCATACGCCTAAAACAGAGATCGTATGCAAAAGTTACGACCCCGAGAAGTTGATGTACTAACTTACCCAAATGGGGCCCACATGAATTTTGGCGCTTCATCTCCTAGGGTTAGGTTTTTGGATGTTTAGGGTTTTTGGCATTCCTGTTTATTGTAAAAATTCCTTCAGAGCCTCATTGTAACCATATTCTTGCGAATGCAAGTAGCCCTCACATCTCTTCTCAGAGATAAGCTGCCACCATTCTAGCGAGTCTTTTACTCTGTGTTTTTACAGTCTCTGTACATTTCTTTCATTAATAGAAATCATGTATTACTGTATATCTGTGTTTATGGTTTCATCTCTGATACATTTCTGTTATATTATTGAATATCTGGGATATCTCTATGCATTGCTTTGTTATATCTCTGCTCTCATTTCATGTCGAAAGTAATCTGGATCACCTGTGTTAGAGGGGGGTCCTAGATAACTTTCACGGTTACTGGAATTTCAAGCACTTCCTAGCATATACTCTTATGTTTGTTTTGTATCCTTGAAGAGTTTCCTCTCCAATCCTAAATCAAGGCTCTAGCTTAGACTAAATTGATGGACCCTACAAACACAAAGTCTAATAACTTTTAATTAAGCGTTAATTTTAGTGGTTGTCTTAAGTCAAAGGGAATGAAAGTGAAAACAATGATGTTCTTTAAGAGATGAAAGAGAAGAGAATAATATGAAACTAAAACAAACTACTCCTTCTTCAAAAATAAATATTTTCCAAATTAAACTCTTTCACAAAATTGTTCGTAATACTTTTCTCAGATCTTTGAAAAGAAAAAACTTTAAAAAATATTTCGCTCGACTACGAGCTACTTAATTTCCTAAGTATTCAAGTAAAAAACTTAAGAAAACTTTCTTTTTCCTTGGTAAATAAAGCAACTAACTTGAAATACTTTTACCAAACAAAGAGATGATTTTTTTTATTTTTATTGTTTTATGCTTCAAAACAAGAAATTTGAAAATGAATTCTTTTCTTTTTTTCTAAAGCAAAAAAGGGAAAAATGATGAAAAGTCAAGACCAAGAAATGACTTCTGGTCCATCACAGATCGTAGGGAGTCAATGGAAATACCAAACAAGTAGATTAGAACAAACACACAAACTTGTCTAAAAACCCTAATAAAGAAAACACAAGAAATATTTGATACAAAGAAAGCTATGTTGAGGCCAGACCTAGGCTATAGACTGCTATAATAGAGACCAGGGATAGATCAAGAAAACCCGTGAGAAGTGTGACTTCTGACAGGGAAGAGGATGACTGCCTCTTCTTAAATTTTTTCTTTTCTCAACACAGGCACGCTATTGACACTTCAACAACCTATGTATGTATGCGGGCTGTCCAAAGGAAGGGCACGTATGTACGCGTGAAGACCCACTACAGGCCGCATACACCTCTGTAAATTATCAAAAAATGAAAACCAACAGTCAAGCAAACTAGGCAGGGAGTACTGTTATTGAAGACCAGAATCCCTTAAAGACACAGAAACTTACAGAAACTAAAAAAGATAGTTAAACCAATTAAAGCACCCAAAACAAATATCCCAAAAAAACCCTAGAGGTGTCCTTAGTATGGTCGCTAATTCTGCTATAGTGGGAAAACCCCTCTACCGACTACACCAAGGTTCTGAAGTGTAGGCAGAGCTAACCTTCTAAAGTCTCCTGCTTTTTACAACTATCTCGACATTACCCCACAATCATACATAAAATACAAAGTAAAGGGATCTGGTAGGCATACCTTAAACTCCGTGTCCGATGTTGATCCCTTTGCGCTCAGTTGTTTCTCAACTGCAGATCTCCTTTCTAAGGCCAACCTGGATTCACCAAAAGACAAACAAGAAACTATGAGCATGCATTCTATGTATGGATTAGTGGGTTAGACATCATAACAAAAATGTAAACAAATCATAAAGATTTAAGACATCATTTGGCAGGACGAAAAAAGTATTTCTTTATATTAATCTCACAAAATTCATTTACAATATGAGACCGACAACTGATCCTCGAACTCGGTCCTGGGCTCCTCTTCACCATGCACCAACTGCTTCCACATATTCTTCTCCTCTTCAGTTCTCTCTAGGGAAATGACAAGGGTTTGCAATGGAGGACAAAAATAATTCTAGATCAAACTCACAATGTGGTTGCAAAATATTGGGGAAAAGGGGGAATACTAAAATGGGCAGAGTTTCTATGCTCTTGTGCTTTTTTTTGGAATTGATGGGACCCCAACATCTTATTTTATAGGCCAAAAATATAGTAACGGTTGGGGTGACTGGCTATGGGTGGTCAAATGGTTAGGTAACGGCCTAAAAACCCATATCCCTTTGCAATTTTATTTTTTCACGGTTTTTGTGAGTGTACACAGGCTGTAGTGGTTCAACAAGCATGTGTACGCGGGCAGTAGTGGTGCAAGGCACGTACACCTTCAAAAAAATTATTTTTTTAGAAGAGTTGTTCAGTGATGGCTTGGCAAAGATAACAAGTAACATGGCTTGATGCCAAGTATGCATGTCTGGTGAAATTTAGGGTTATAAAAATCCCATAAGAATCCTAAGGAGAGAAAGGTGTTAGGGCCTAGAATTTCCTACACCCTAGTATCTTGTTTCTTGAGGTAAATGCATAGGGGGACTTAAGTTATTGCTTCTCATATGCATTCTGCCTCTTAGAATTTTATGCACTATCAAAATTGAACTGTAGCCTTTGAAGAAGTCATTCAATTAAATCCATAAGCCCTAGAAGGCACTATTTCTTGCCTCTCTCTTGTTGAAGGATTGATTAAACACGCAAACTCTCTTCTCCTAAGATTTTAATAACTATTTCTAAACCTACTTTAGCCTAGATCACTAACTTATTTGTTGTTGTTATAAATGACTGCTACAACCATCTAAATGAAACAAATTTTATGCATAATTGACTTTGTATGCTAGCTAAATACTTCAGAAGTTGATTATGACATTTGATTATCATTCTACTTAGTAAATGCTATCTTTTCACTATATTTTCAATCAATTCTAAGGAGTATTTGTTGCAGCTATTACATTTTATCAATTGTTGTTGTAAACTTATTAACTGTTGCAAATTTATATCATCTAGCACTTATTGTCATTGCCCATTGTCTCTTTAGGTGTTATTATCATATTTGTACCTTTTATTATTGTATATGCATGCTATATTATCTTGTTCTAGGTAGGTACATCAAACACTTCATTAACCTCATCTTTGGGACACATATTTAGTGATTTTGGTAACCAGTGAGAGGGGAGAATATATCTCGAATATAACCCTAATTTTCTAGCCCTTTAGGTCACCAGGGACTCCTTCCCTAGGGTATAAATTTCCTATCCCTAAAAATAGATGATTTCCTATTAAGGTGACATTGATAGGATATCCCGTTTGTTACACAAATCTCTCTTACTTACCTTGGGATTTGGACAAGCTCCTAGTGCTTTGATCAGGGCATCGTTGAGGCATAGCAGGGGGAGACTACTTCATCGATGACCCAAGTATGGGGATATAATGGGGTAGTTGAAGCATGTCTTGGGGAAATAAATATAAGCTAGGGGGGAAATGGACATGAGCAGTCAAAAGATGGGTTTGGTGGTACCGGTTAACTGGAAAAATCCTAACCCTATAAACAAAACAATACATGAATGAAAATTGAGCTAAGGTTTAGGGCCTACTTGGAAATTGATGGATAGGTGGACATTCACTTTGCTAGCGGGTGAGTACTCTCTAAAGCAGGGAAGCTCGTCAATAAAATTATCGAATATTCCCCTTATTCCTTGGCTATAATAAAATAAAAAATAAGATAAGGGGGAGTGATCTTTTTATAGAATTGACACAGATTTCGAGGTATCAGGGAAAACTAGAGGAATTGCTACGGTATGGTCTTGACGATGTTATTGTAAACTATGTTGATAACTGATCACTATATGTCGATGTTGATGTGTGGAAGTGTGTTGGTATTAATGTTTACATATCAGAGGACTTATTGTGAAGTTCATCAATGTTATCAATGATGTTAAAGGGAAATCCTATGGTATACGGGTTAGCGCATTGGAAAAATTGTAATGAATTTATCCAGTTGAAGACTTGTGTATGAGAGAAGTTAGGGGTAAGTCCTCCAATGTGTACTAGATGTGATGCAGACAACTCGACTGACAATAATGTTTGTGTACCAGAAAGGTTGAGAGGAAGTCCATTAGCATGTACTAGGGACAATCACGCAAACTACTCTGATATATCGATAGAGTTCATGGGAAATCCTCCAATATGCCAAAAAATGGTCTAAGTGTTATTCCATAAACCAAACAAAACTCACAATTTAAAACGATTCCTCAAAAAGGATGGCCAGGCTCGAATGAATATCAACAAGACGAGAAAATATTTAAACAAGTTAAAAGGGTATTGAACAAAAGGAGGGTCCCATTTTCTTGGCTAGGAATGAAACTAATAGTGAGGATGCAAGAAAGAGGGAAGGGGTTGATGCCTGGAACAAAAGGATTTTACTTCACCATGCATCATAGGTTAATAGGGATTTGGCTGTGGTACCCACACACCAATTAAAATCACATTTTTTTTTATTTTTGTACATGATCTTACATATAGTAAGATGGATTAAGATAAGTCTTTTTCGGTAAGTGATGAGAGGGGGGAAATATTTTAAGTGTAAAAGTTTGGGTGTCACGTGGTTTTAGAATAATCCTAGGGGCATCCATCATATGACACCTCCACCCTATTTTAAACCTTTTTTTTATAATATTAACTCCCCATAAACACCTAGACTAAAACTTTAATTCCTTGCATGTCAGATACGTACCTGGAATATTTCCCGACTGTTGATACACCGATACAGAATATCCACTTTGATTCTCGACACACCAGCAAGAGATCTTTATTTCTCACTGACACAAATCATGTCAACAGAGAATCCAATTTCACTCCTGACACACCATGTGTGTTGGATCATGTTGTCATTGATGCCAATGGTTTGATTATTTTGATGTCAAAGGATTGATGTCAAGTGATTGAGTGATTAATTGATGTCAAGTGATTGATTGATGTCAATGGATTGATTGATTGAAAATATTGATTGATTGATGAGTAATGAACAATGTATATGTATTATCCTTGATGAGAATGATATATGTCAAGTGGAAACCAGTCGATGAAGATGGATCAAGATGCATAGATGAAGATGGATCAATGAGTTGTCATTGATACATGATGAAGATGGATTCTTTATATTATGAATAGTTTGATGACTCATTATTGTCTTGTCATGATTAATAAGAAGTACAAATGGATGAAATCCAAAGTGGTCCCTTATGGTGAAATCCCTCACGGGAAGACGCTTTGTGGTTGAGTTGTGGTTGAGAAAACCTATTCTTGTATGTGGAATAATGAGATGAATATCAATGAATTTATTGATGAAACTATCCTAGATGGATAGTGCTTGTCATGCCATTTCCGGTGGTATGTGGAAAATCACATAACTCCTCATGGTTTGAGAGTTATGGCCCTAAGAAGATGAAGGACCCCCACATGAAGGCTTGAAGCCCCCAAGTTCAAAGAAGTCAAAGTGACCTAAAAGAAGAAATCATTATTTAAATAATAAAGTAAAGTGAAAAAGTCAAGGTGGATTATTTAAATAATAACGAGAAGTGACAAAATCAAGAAGGAATATTTAAATGATAAAGTATTGGATAACTTTCTATTTATGGAAAGTGGTTAACCCTAAAGTAAGGAAAATAGGTTAAGTGACCTAGAAATGGGTTAAGTAACCTAGAAATGGGTTAAGTGACCTAGAGGATGAAAGTAGAAATAAGATAGTTATGGACTCTTGCAAAACATCCTTTTTAGTGGATCAATGGAGAGCTTCTTGTGAGAATATATTTTGGAGTATTGATGGAGAGCTTATTATGAGAGATTCTTGTGACAACATATTTGGTATAAATCTCTTGAGCATGATTGAAGATCTATTTTGAGAAAGAGAGCGTGAGGAGGATCTCATGGATGCATCAAAGTTTCAGCAATATTGAAGATCTTGACGGAAAAAGTCTTGGAGCTTTAGAAACCCTAGCGTCTGAGGTATACGTGGGTTGTAATGGCCCAGGGAGCGTACATATGTGGGATGTATGAGGACAGGGTGCCTACAGTGGATAAAATCATGAAGATTTGTGTTTGTGCTGATGACTAGCTATTGAAGACCGCGACAGGTTCCAGATCTCCATTCTATGGGCTCAGATCTATAACTGAGACACTGGTATGGTTTCATTATTGTCTTGATGGATAATATTGTTTGTTGTGTTGTGAATTCTTAGGGAATTCTTGGTATGGCTGCTATGATTTGGTTTAGTTTGGTTGATGGAGTGAGAAGTACTCTTGCAATTCAGTGATTACATGATTTCTATGGTATACTAGTTGTTTATACATTATTGAGATAGCATTCATATTGATTGGTTGTGGAGCATGAGCAAGGCATTGGAGAGCTTGGATGTGTTGTGATTGGTTGGTGGTCAGATTGGACAGTGAGAGACAGAAAAGAAAGATAAATTGGTTGCAAAGAATCTGATTTGAACTTGAAGGATAAACCCTAATAGCTCAGAAGGTATACGCAGGTTGTTGTATACACTAGCCGCGTACATATGCTGGCTGTAGTGAGTTAGGGCGCATACACACACGAGATGCACTATTGGCAGGTCACGTACCTGTTGTAGATTGATAGCCATTGAGGATTTTTGCCTCATATCAGTTGGTGCTGAGTGTGTAAGTTGAGTCTTGCATTATAGAGCCGGTTCTCTTGTAGAGTTGTACTCTATTCAATTGTTGCTCAAAAACCCCAAGGATTGTAGTCCATAATAAAAATAAAATTTTACATATATCTTGTGTTCTTTGTGTTCCTTGTGGTGATGACTTGTTGATGATATATTGCTGATATATGTTGCTGATATGTGTTCACATCTAGCTGGCTATAACATACAACAATGAGTAATGAGTAAAATGTTGAATGCTAACTAATAAGTTTTGTGTAAGAAGGAAGTTTTGGGGAAAAGAGCCCCACACTCATTCACCCCCCCTCTAAGTGTGGTAGGTGTGTCCAACAATTGGTATCAGAGTAGGTCTTCACTACAAGCCTTAATAAGTTTGAAGGAGATCCATAGACACACAAATGGATGATTAAGTTCCAATCCTTGATGAGGAAAACTATTTCTACTTGGAGAATAGAGATGAAAATACACTTGAAGGAAATGGGAGCATCTATTTGGAAGGCAGCCATTGGTGGATCAGTTTCATTGAAGAACAAGTCAAAGCTTGCAGCTCAAAGGGAAGGAAATAAGAATGATGCATTGGCTCTCAAGACCATTCTTAGTGGACTCTCAAGCCCTATAAAAGAGAGCATGGGAAAATGCACTTCCGCCAAGGATCTATGGCTAAAGCTAGATGAGACATATCAAAGCAAGAAGGAGAAAGAAGATATTGAATATCACTCCATCAAGATCATTAAAGGTAAAGAATCTCCAAAAACCCTTGATTCTACTATTTCTAAATGTGATCTTGAAAACATTTCAAGTGAAGATAAAGAATCAAGTGATGATAGAACAAAGGAAGATCTTGAAGACATTTCAAATGAAGGAAAAGAATTATGTGTTGATGTTGGCAAAAAAATAAGATCATGAATATATTTCAAATGAAGGCAAAGAACCCTCAAAAAACCTTGATTGCAATGATGATGATGAATTTTTCTCTACAAGTGAAGAAGAAGATCTAGAAATAGTTTGTGTAAAGTTTGATGGTAATTATCCCATGAAAAGAATAGAAGAAAATCTATTAAAACTTCAAAAGGAAGTTGAAGATGGTTTATATAGATATAGAAGTGATCATTATTATATAGACTATAACTATATTTCGGATAACACTAAGAAGTTTCTTAGGAGGAGTCTAAGGCACATCTTGAAATTAAAGGAAATTGTCAAGGAACAAGAAGAGAGCAATAAGACTCAATTAGAAGAAAAGGAAGAAGAGATCACAAGACTAAAGAATGGAAAATAATATATAAATGTAGATGATGAGATTAGCAAAAGTTTTGAAACCATTGTCCATCTCAAGACCCAAACTGAAGAAGCCAAAATAATAGAGGAACTATTGAAGAATCAAATAAATGAAAAAGAAGAGTCATGTTGTGTGTTAGAAAATGAAATTGTTGACCTTAGAAAGAAGGTAGAAAAATCAAACAAATTATTGAATAGCTCACGAATCTTGGATGAGATCTTGTAAAGTCAAATATCACCACTTAATAAATCAGGTCTTGGATACAAAGAAGAAGATACATATGAAGAAGCAAGCACCTGAAAGAAGCATGAGGTACGTCCATCAAAAAAGGAAGACAATGTTGCAAAAACACCATCTACACAAGGCAAAGAAAATTTCAAAAGAACAAAGCATGGAAGACCTCAAGTTGCTACTCTTGGGACACCAAAGCAAAGGTATGAAAGTATTTTTCATGGGAATTGTTATTCATGTAATGGATATGGTCACAAATCTTTTGAATGTATAGGTTATGAAAGGAGATACAATGGAAGATTTTATAACACCATAAGGTATTGGAGATGTGATCAAGTAGGACACATTGTTGTTCACTGTAACACCATGAGATGCTACAGTTGCAGTGTATTTGGCCACAAATCCCAGGATTGCTGGAACACAAGAAAAAATTCCATGATGAGGACTTCACATATCATGGCTAGAAGAAGGAATGAAGTAAGAAAAGGATACATCTTTGAAAAGATGGATGCTCAGAGATCAAGTTTTGAGGAGCAGGGACATCTACAAAAGATGGTGAAGAAGACAGAGAAGACATATCAGAATGAAAGACTGAAAGGGAGTTCAAGTGTGTTATCCACAAAGGCATACATGGGTGACAGTGGTATCAATCGCGTACATACACAGTCTGACCTTGAATAGGTCACGTACATACGTGAGATGTTGTGCAACAAACCATGTATATGTGGTAAAGCCTTGGGAAAAAGGCAATGCACATGGATTGCAACTTGATGTGTTGGTATAAATCGATGTTGCAGAGTCTAACATTGTTTATTCCAGGTTCTGACACTGTTTGCTGTAGGTTTTCATGGTTCTATGTTAGATCATGTAAGGCAACAATGTAAAATAAATCTTGGGTGCATGGCACTAATCCATGAGTATGGATTGATGCTGATCTGTTGGGGTACATATATAGTACATATTTGAGTTTCATTGATATATCTTATGATGTATTATTGGAAGCATATGTTGGATATCATGGTGCATGCATTTTTCATGTGGTTGGGCTACATATTGAGACATGTAGTTGGTGAGTTGAGTTGATAGTCATGTTGTACATCATTGGGGAGTCATAGCTTGTTGATGCATGGTTGATATACTTTCTTAGTGCAAGTGCTAATGCATGATGGTACACTCATAGATGGTATTTGTTTGGCATATTCATAGATGCACATGGTTGGCATAATTGGTAGATGCACATGGTTGGCATATTGGTAGATGCACATGTTGGCATATTGGTAGATGCACATGTTGGAATATGGTGGATACATTCCATGGATGATATCTGTTGACGTACATGGTTAATGCACATGGATGTTGTGCATGATGTACTTGGTTGATATATTGCTCATGATTCTCTATTTTCATTATTGACATATCTTTTGTTTCATGATGTATGGTATGGCACAAGTTTGATGCATGAACATGTCCAAGGATCGTCATAGAGAGAGTGGTTGATATATGATCCAGTTGAAAATAGGGGGAGACATACCCATAGGGGGAGTCATTCTTTTTATGATTCTAGGAGGAAATACTTATCAAATGCCTACCTAGAAAAGAGATCTATCCTTGAGGAAATAGCACATAGGCATAATTCTAGGGGGAGCGATGGTCATAGAAGGAGAATGAGAAATGTATTTTCAACATTACATCAGCTTGATATCCCTTGTTCAAAAGGGGATATATTATTCAGTGGCAACAAGATAGGGGGAGCATCCCCAAGGAGAGTTCAAGCAAGGGGAGCATCCCTAAGAGGATAATGGCCCTGTGCCATTGATGTCAAAGGGGGAGAGATAGTCACATTGATTTGATTGATGTTTATTGATAGAAAGACATAGTCTAATGAGAAGAGATAGTCACATTGTTATGGGAGAGATAGTCACATGGTTGTGATTGATGACTATTGATGTAGAGCATGCCTTGTCTACATGTTGACATCAATGTTGGTGTTTCCATCAATGCCAAAGGGGGATATTGTTGGATCATGTTGTCATTGATGCCATTGGTTTGATTATTTTGATGTAAAAGGATTGATTTCAAGTGATTGAGTGATTAATTGATGTCAAGTGATTGATTGATGTCAATGGATTGATTGATGATTAATGAACAATGTATATGTATTATCCTTGATGAGAATGACAAATGTCAAGTGGAAACCAATGGATGAAGATGGATCAAGATGCATAGATGAAGATGGATCAATGAGTTGTCATTGATACATGATGAAGATGGATTCTTTATATTATGCATAGTTTGATGACTCATTATTGTCTTGTCATGATTAATAAGAATTACAAATGGATTAACTCCAAAGTGGTCCCCTTATGGTGAAATCCCTCATGGGAAGACGCTTTGTGGTTGAGTTGTGGTTGAGAGAACCTATGATTGTATGTAGAATAATGAGATGAAGATCAATGAATTTATTGGTGAAACTATCCTAGATGGATAGTGCTCATCATTCCATTTTCAATGGTATCTGTAACGCCACATAACTCCTCATGGTTTGAGGTTTATGACCCTACGAAGATGAAGAACCCCCATATGAAGGCTTGAAGCCCCCAAGGTCAAAGAAGTCAAAGTGACCTAAAAGAAGAAATCATTATTTAAATAATAAAGTAAAGTGACAAAGTCAAGGTGGATTATTTAAATAATAAAGAGAAGTGACAAAATCAAGAAGGAACATTTAAATGATAAAGCATTGGAGAACTTTCTATTTATGGAAAGTGGTTAAACCTAAAGTAAGGAAAATAGGTTAAGTGACCTAGAAATGGGTTAAGTAACCTAGAAATGGGTTAAGTGACCTAGAGGATGAAAGTATAAATAAGATAGCTATGTACTCTTGCAAAACATCCTTTTTAGTGGATCAATGGACAACTTCTTGTGAGAATATATTTTGGAGTATTGATCGAGAGCTTCTTACGAGAGCTTATTGTGAGAGAATATTTGGTGTGGATCTCTTGAACATGATTGAAGATCTATTCTGAGAAAGAGAGTGTGAGGAGGATGTCATGGAAGAATCAAATTTTTGGCAATATCAAAGATGTTGACGGAAAAAGTCTCGAAGCTTCAGAAACCCTAGCTTCTGAGGTGTACACGAGCTATAATGGGCCAGGGCGCATACATGTGCGAGATGTATGAGGATAGGGTGCGTACAGTGGATAAAATCATGAAGATTTGTGTTTGAGCTGAGGACTAGTTGTTTAAGACTATGGAAGGTTCTATATATTCATTCTATGGGCTCAGATCTATAACTGAGACACTAGTATGGTTGCATTATTGTCTTGATGGATAGTATTGTTTGCTGTGTTGTGAATTCTTCGGGAATTCTTGGTATGGCTGCTATGATGTGGTTTAGTTTGGTTGATGGAGTGAGCAATAATATTGTGATTCAATGATGACATGATTTCTATGGTATACTAGTTTTTTATACATGATTGAGATAACATTCATATTGATTGGTTGTGGAGCATGAACAAGCTATTGGAGAGCTTGGATGTGTTGTGACTGGATGGTGGTTAGATTGGACAGTGAGAGACAGAAAAGAAAGATAATTTGGTTGTAGAGAATCTGAGCTGAACTTGAAGGATAAACCCTAATATCTCAGAAGGTATACATAGGTTGTTGTATACACTGTCCACATACATACACGGGTTGTAGTGAGTCAGGGTGCGTACACACGCGGGCTGCATTACTGAAAGGTCGCGTACTTGTTGCAGATTGATATCTGTTGAGGATTGTTACCTCATCTTATTTGGTGTTGAGTGTGTAAGTCGAGTCTTTCATTATAGATTTGGTGCCCTTGTCAAGTTGTACTCTATTCGGTTGTTGCTGAAAAACCCCAAGGATTGTAGTCCGCAATAAAAAGAAAATTGTACATACATCTTGTGTTCTTTGTGTTCCTTGTGGTGATGACTTGTTGATGATATATTTCTGATATATGTTGCTAATATGTGTTCACATCTAACTAGTTATAAATGACAACAATGAGTAATGAGTAAAATGTTGAATGCTAACTAATGAGTTTTGTGTAAGAGGGAAGTTTTGGGAAAAAGAACCCCACACTCATTCACCCCCCCTCTAAGTGTGGTAGGTGTGTCCAACAATGTGTCAGGGCTCCTCATGCATCATTTTCCAATGAATAATCAAATGTATTTTGTCCATAATTTTTGAATCTGATACCCATTTCATGGTTTCCTTATACCATTGGAAATGTCTCTTCGAGATATACAACTCCTAGTTATAGGATTCATGATATTCCTCACCAATTTTGCACAATTTTTAGGATTTAACATTGGCACATTATCAAAAATCCATAAGCTCAAACAACACTGTACTTCAATCAAGATCAGATGGACCAAGAACTCAAATCGGGGAAGAATATATGAAACTATCACTTAGCTAAATATTTGGTTCCATAGGTTTAAGTGCATAGTTTTTAAATTATATTTCAAGATTGTACTCTAGAAACTCATCCATCTTATGTTGAATGGTACTAGGTACCAGCACTGGGAGAAGATCATACTCAACAATATGGATACACAGGGTGAGAAGGAAGCAGACTATAGTGAAACAAATTTTATACATCTGGACAAGAAGAATTCACTAGTACACAACGATGTTTTTGCAAATGCAAAGGATGATACACCAACAACAACAACAATAGTTGTAGTAGCAACAAAGGAGAAACAAAAGGGGATGAAGTCAAAATGGAAGAAGAAAAAGTCCAAACCTCATGGTATGAAATCCCCAAGCATAGAGGTAGGATATACCACTAGTGTCTTGATCATTCATCATATTGTATGAGGTGAACTATGGCCAAAATCTATGGTGGCCCAACAACATTAAAAGACAAATTCCAAATGAAAATAAATATGATGTATGATATATTAATTATAAACATTTTTGTAGTCATTATTCCCTCATCATTCTGTACATAATAGGAACACAAGTTTACAAATGGAAGGTCAAGAGTCGGGAAGGAGAAAGGCCAACAATCAAGGTGAATTCTAATAAATATGGGAATTATACTCGAATTAGGTGATTTTTGGCTCTTGGATATTTCATGTACTATTGTTGAAACTTTTAATGAGAAGAAGCCTATTTGGCCAAGCTATTTTTCCGGAGAACTCTGATTCTTGTGTTGCACGTGTTGACTTTTATTCTACGTTTTTATCAACACTTGGGTTGTGTAAGAATGTATCTCGCACTATACACTATTCTTATGGTTTTTTTTTTGCCTTCTTATTTCTGTTCTTCGGGGAATATTTTTCTGAATATGTGGAGATAGGACTATAAAATATTTTTTTAATTCTAGAATATCCTAGGTTTGCAGTTATGTACTCGTATTCTTGTCTCTTCTCTGTGTGAACTATTTCCTAGGTGATTGATAGGAGCATGTCTGGTTCTATGATTTCTTTCTAGTTACCTTAGTTTTGTTTGGATGCATGCGTATTAGATTAGTTTCATTTCATTATTTATCTTAGAAACCATCACCAGTGTACCGAGGCATAATAGTTAAACCCAAAACTAGAAATGGGTTCCGGGCTAGAATCTGGATGGGTTCCCTATTCCAAATGGTGTGAGGTCTAATTGGGAATTCTCACCAGGGGTAACCCCTGCTATTAATAAAGGTCACACAGACCACATCAACAGAATTGGGGCTAGAATGTGGAGTCATTTCATTAATTTTTTTAATCATCCCATGGATCCTCTCTGTATCTTTGTATGGGATAACCCTTTGAGTCTCCCAATACTCTCCAGGGAAATATCAATCAAGAAAGTTAATCTCTTGGAAAAATTGAAGTTTGATGGTTAAGGGCATGTATCTGCATTCACACATCTCAACAACTTTAACATTGCATGAAATAATCTTAAAGTTGTCTGGGATAATGAAATATGTCGACTGTTCATCCTCACATTAGAATGACATTTTAAATCTAGTTTAGGACATTACGAGTGAAATCGATACATCGTTGGAGACAGTTCATGGAATTATTTATCAGTGTTCATGTATATTATGATTATGATGAACTCTTTAATGAACTTGAATAAATACGTAGGCTCAGAAATGAACCCGTGGATGATTTATTTCAAAGAGTCATGAAAAAATCCTGTAGATTTCCTAAAAGTGACAGACCCTCAAACCAATAAATCTTTGATTGTATTGCATATCTTTTTTTTTTTTTTCCTGAAGGGTACAATTTGGATAATCAAAATATCTCTAATTCAAAATATTTATATTTTCATAATGAATATTCAGTCACTTCCCATCCCAGAGAAATATTTTCAAGCATTCAGACAATGGTATCTTACCCTCAAACATTTGATACTCTACAATCTAATTTCGATGAGAAATCTGAGGGAAATGATTCAGAAGACTATTTCAAATATGCATTAATTAAATAATCAATTCAAAAAACTACTATACATTTGAATGATAATTTATCATTGGGAAACATAGTGACTATATCCTTTCATGAAAATCTTGATCTGATAATGGAAGGAGGGAACACAATTTCTAACCAGCACCCTGTCGCAACTATAAAGGAATTTCCATCAAACCTTTTAAACTGTGTAGATACAGAGTGGGAACTAACCGATGATATTCCTTTAGGAATTACATTATATGTCCATGCTAGATATCAAGAGAGTTATGAGTATGTTTTGGTCTGTAGCAATTCTCTTACTGAGAAAATCTAGTCATTTTAAGAATCTACAAATCTCTATTCTCTTTATACAAACATGTTCAATGATGATGAACTACATGATAATTCACCTTTTTTTCACACGGTACAATATTTAAATGCGTCTTTCAATGATGAAATACTGAAAGATAAAAGATAATAAGAAGATTTTCAAACATTGACTAATCAAGGATTCCTTTAGAATAATATTCTATCTAGTGCACACAATGATGAAAATCCTTTTCAATCTAAATTTCTAGAACATACTGATACACAATTTGATCATTATAACTCTGTTTTCAATGATTATCTTTCTGTTCCATAATTTAATATCAATCTATCATCCAATGGTCCTCTACAATACAAAATTTTTGATCTCATTGCACATATGTTAATAACTAATGATACAAAGTATGCAGAATACAAAAAAAATTCAGATCCCCATGTGGAAATAACATGCTTAGACAACCCATCACTATGCAAGACACATGAAACATCTAGTTGATTCAAGAAACATTGTCACCTAAATATGCTCCAGAATCACAAGTTAATATTCAAGGGAAGACACATCACTCATCAATGGTTTATGTTTCAATACTCCAACAATCCTCAAATCATTTTTATTATGTTATAAGAGAGAACTTGGAGTCATCCTTTGCTTGACATTTCCCTCAAACTAGCAGACAAAGTTATTCCTCTCATCATGTGGGTTATGTAAATTGTGATCTTAGGGAGACTTTCCTAGATAATGAGGAACTTCAGTTTTGATTGATGGTTATATTAGGTTCTCATTATCTTGTTTTAACCTCTGGTATAAATGATAACATCAATTCTAAGAATCTCCCAAAAGGTACTTTTCATGCAAATTTCATACATGGTTCTCACCAGGTATAACACTCATTTTTTTAATTCCTTCCAATAGTTATATGGTGGCCATTGCAAATTCTATGGTGGAATTGAAGCCTAATTGGAGGGATCCTACATGTATACATTTCCGATGAACAATAACACTGCCAAATTTCTCATGTTGAATACAGGTTTACTTGACTCAATTTTTCCTCTTTTTGGTGTCTTACAGTTATGTAATATTTCCCCTACAGACAGGTGAAATCTCCCTTGGATTATCATATCCCCATTACCAAGACAGAAAAGTACAAATGGTTGTTATATTCCTTTCAAATATAATTTATCTAGTTAAATTACGAGAATAAAAGTGTGACATACCTTATTCCGGTGATTGTCCTTGATGCTCCAAATCTTGATCTTGATTCCTAAGCTCTTTAATCCTTCAAAGAACAAAAAATATACCTTCCTTCCACTCTATATAATTAACTAAAAAGATCTATCTATGAAGATTGAATGACAATAGACACGTAGATGAGAAAGTACACATACTTGAAGGAAATAGGCCAAGTATATTAATTTGAGAACCAAAAGAAGATACTTACAATCCAAGTTTGAAGATGCAACAACTCCTTTAGGCTCTCCTCATCCAACCCTTTGCATGAACAATATAATATCAAAATAATGATTTTGTTATTGATTTCTTCCTCCTTCTCCATGTAAATGCTTTCAATTTATAGGCATGAAAAGTAAAACTACCATGAGAAAATGAGGGATATGGATGAGGAGAGAGACCCTTGAGGTTTGGATCAGATCGTAGGGTGAATCCCAAGCATGAGGGTTGAACATAACTAACCCGATCTAAGAGAGTTGGACCATAGAATTTGGTGGAGAAGATCCCCCTTTTTTCTCTGCAAGAATGGTTCTCCCACATAGTGAGAGACGGGGTTCCATCCTAGAAATGGTGCTCCCATAACATGGCATAGGGGGCACCATGACACTCCCCCAGTATGGCCAAGGGGTGCCACCCTTCATAAATTCTCAATAATTAGTTGAATTTTCCAAGGAAAAGATATGCTTCAACTGCCAATGATGGGGATTTTCTCTCTAACATGATTTGGAGGTTGTGACAAATATTTCTAAGGTGTCGATTGAGTTGGAACACCTAAAAAAGTTCATGAAGCATGTTACAATACTTGTGACACTTTCGACAGTTTAGGTGTGACACTTAGAATGTGACGTTTGTGCAACATGCGACAATTGCGACATTTAAAACATGATGTTTGCGCCATGTACCCCACTTGTGACACTTTATATGCAAGTGTGGAATTTTTATGTGTAAAATATTCTCCCCCAAAGTGTGAGGTCAAAAGAGAAAACTGATGGCCGAAAAACTTTGTTCAATGCAAGGGCGATGGAGTTAGAGAACCTAGTAGAAGCTGCAAACAATCATCAAACAATATTAATATATGCTTCATTCCCGAGGCATGATTACCTATGCTCGAATTATAAATGACTCAAAGCATGGTTGTCGACCAATACAATGTAGATCCATAGTGATATTGACTAAGGATATGGCCACCAAAGATACAATGTGGATCCATTTCTCCATGACATGGCCTGATCGCAGCCACAAAATAATACATAGTGGAGCTACAATATGACAAGAACACAACCACAAACCAATAAAAAGTGGATCTATGTAAATCACTAAAATAATCTCCGTCGCAACTTGGGAAAAGCACATAATAGAGTGGGTTCTCAACCCAGGGTCTTTGTCCCGATCCCGAAATAGTACGATTCTATCTATGTGAATAAGTGTTTTGATGTCGAACATGGTAGAAACTGTTAACAAGCATGAGGTAAATCACCAATGATGAAGGTACCCTGGTAAATTCCAATGAATGTGAATAATTGAGTTGAGGTCGAACATCCATGGAATTAATCAATCAAGGGTCAATGATGTAAAAACCATTGTCGAAGGTGAGGAAACCTGCCATTGAGGCATGAATGTTCCAAGTAACTGTTGTGTTTCTAATTCGAATTGTCGGATGCTATGCTAAATTCGATAGGAAAAGACTCGTTGAAGGAGGGCCTTGATGTATCCTCCATCTTTGACACAAAACAATTATAGGATAATTATATAAGATTGGAAATGTGGACTGACACATGGATGGTAACTAGTAATATTATAGATGGCTGATATGAAGTGAAATAATTCCCTTGAACATTTATGAGGAATGACATAAGACTTGGAAGCTTTCAACTTAGTTGAGAAATGGACCAAAACATAGTGCGACAATGACTGGGGCACTCTTCATATGAGCCAAAGGAGTAACAAGACTCATGGGATTGGTATGACTCAGGGTAGAGTGAATTAACCAAATGTAAGGTGAAACACAGATAGGTTCCATGTTCAAGGGAGACAAAAACAAATTCCTTAAAGGTTTTAATACACTTGACTCACTTCCTGCAATCCCCCCCCCATCCAGATAGATGAGTACCTCTTTCTTGTTTATTGAGCTTGAGGAGGATAACAGGTGCTCGGTATAACTCACCTTCAGTAAGTTACTCTTCCTATGTTTAATGAACTGGAAGAAGTAAGGGTTCATCCCCATGTGGGCCCTTCAATGTATGGTTTTACGAGTCCATAGAAGGAAAACTTGATTGTTTTTCATGTTTAGGGAGTTTGAAAAGGAATTAAAGAAAATTCTGTGGGTATTCTTTTTTGTAATTTTAGTTTTTGAGGCCAAAAAAACCATAAAATAATACGATGGAGAAATCTTCTAGTCGATATTTGACTAGAGTATTCTTTTTTCGTGTTTAGTCTAATGGGACCAAAAAAGGGTTAAACTATTGCCCAACAAACGACTCTTCATATTTTAACAAGATTGAAGGGCGACGAAGTTTTCTCAAAGAGATTACAAGGTGAAAAATGATTCTTCTTCGTATGTTCCTACATAAATAAATTATCCTTGGAAAAAATGTCAACAATTCCTTAAAAAATGACGATAATTGTGAAAAAATCAAAGGATAGGTAATATAAATGTCAAAAAGGGTTAGATTAAACTAGTTTGCAAAAGGTAAAAAGTCATTTTGGGTAAAACTTTTAGTTGATTTTCACCTTTCAGTTGTAATTGGCCTTTTCACTTGAGTTTTTTCCCATTTGGAGTGATTTTGTTGTCGTCGATTGGGGGAGCTACATGCCATCATTATGCATTTCAACTGGACCATGTTAGAGATCTGATCCTCCTCTTCATTTTCCATGGTTTTATTTTTTATTTTGATGCTTGTTTAGTGATTTTGGGCTCTTTAGGGACCTCTAATGCGCTCTACTAGGGTGACGCTCCCCTAAGGCATCATCATGAGGGGTGCCATCCTAGAACTTGGCACCCTAGTTCCCTTGATTAGGGGGATCCAGTTCTCTGTAAAGGTTTGTAAGGGGTCTCCATACTCAAAACAATTTTGTTTTCTTGTAATTTAACCTCTAGAAAAACATTTACTTTTTTTGAGATTTTGGCTAATGCATTTTACTGTTGATTTGTAGGGATTTATTAGCAAAAATTCTTGAATGGAAGGAAATGGAGCATGATAATGATGATTTGTATGCGTTACATGACCCTCAAGCAAGGGAAGCTATTCAAAATGGTGGGCTATTGAAATACTTCAAGATACAAAATATGCTAAATGAAATACTTCTCCTTGAACATCTGATTGGATTATGGAACGTTGATGAGTAGGCCTTCCAGGTGGTATATCACATGTTGGAGATTGAAATTGAGGATGTGTATTTTCTGATGGGGGTCTCAAGGAAAGAGGAACTCATCATCCTATCCAACTATCAAACCATGCCACACCAAATATATGATTATATAGCATAATTTTGTGTGTCGGGATTGCACAAGGAGAGTGGAAGGATTACAATCAAGGATGTGAGGGACCTTTCACTACAAGATATCCTATTTACTATTACTAAAATGGCAGGAAGAACCAATCCCCATATTGCTTCCAAATCATAGATGGGATACACCATACAATGTCTTGAGCCGAGGATATTTAATTTGTGTGCAGGAAATTTCTTGGAAAATGTGAAAGATCAAATTTCTAGATGTAGAGAGGGAAAACATAAGCAGTTTGGATATGGATCTTTTCTGGTAGCATTCTTCTTGGAGATAGTACCACATATGTAGTCACAGGTTTCGTTGATGGAGCACCTTGTATCTGAGCCCCAGATGGAGAGGCAGACCAGTCTTTTGCCTTGGTTGGGGAATGAGCCGTCATCCTTTTCATTTACTGCTGGCTTATTTGCATGGTGGAGAAGGAAGATCATGATGGTGGAGGACTACCCTTATTCCGAGGTTGATTTTAGGGGTAGTACAGATCTAGTTCTCCATGAAGGGGAACAATGGGATGCATCAGGTAAAACACGGGAGACCATGACCTTGCAAAAGTATATTTTTTGTTTTATAATATATGCATTTTTTTGTTGTACATGGAGGGATTAAAACATGTCTTTTTTTCATCATGTAGATAGAGGGATAGCTCGTCCAACTAAAATTTTACCATTTGGATGACGCGATGGTGCCCGGGAATTTGTGGAGGCATGTGGCAGAGCTAGAGGACTTTGCGAGGGAGAAAGGAATCCCAGGGGACTTACCATGGGTGTCCCCTCCATGAGATTGCAGGATGTTCCTTTACACCTGTAGAGGCACACTATGGGTGTACCAGAGAGTCTTATCCATCTGTTGATATGAGTAGCTAGAGTAGTAGTGTGCTACCATGAGCACAATGTAGTACAGGGGAGCGGGTAGAGTTTCTTATAGTCTTTCTATGATGATGTGCATGCATAGTATCCCACATTTTCCCACTCTAGGTACTTCTTGGAATATATTAAAACACATGTTTATATATATATGTTAGAGTGATGTGATGTTTTTTTTTTTATATTTCATGTTTATGCTTTTATAATCTTGAATATTTATTTGTGTGCAAGATTGCAATCCAACATGTAATTTTCTAGCGAATCGATAATGGTATTAAGTTATCTTAGTATGTGTTGGTATTCTACATAAGTAAAAAACCTTTTGAGACGATGAACCCTTAAGTAGAGATGTAGAAATATTGGATTTTGTATGGTGTAAATGTTGTTTAGTTGACAAACCACAAGTTGGGAATCAAGGTTAATGATAATTTGATATATGTCAAGAGAGGCAGCCTCATTCAAAATTCCAATAATGGCATGATATGCTGCAACATTATTTGTTGCAATTCCAAGACAAGTCCCTCATGATCTCACCAACTCGTTTGATTCATAGATGGTCCAAGCTACATAAGCTAAATTCTGGGTATATCTGCTAGTGCCATCCGTAAACCCAAAATATATTGGGAAATATGATGACATCTGTGCATTCAGGGACAAAGCAGGGTATAAGTAGCTAAGGATGAAACAAAACTCGTTCATGAAAAACCAAAGACACACCAAACCAAATCATATTGTAAAATAATGTACAAAGCACACATGGGGGATTTCTTAAGGCTCACTGAGAGGGATTCCATCATAATCAATTAGCTCATAGGAACCTTTCTGTAGAACACATTTTATGATGTAAGGTCCATGCCACATAGGCTCTAATTTCCCTGCTCCAAGTTTATCATGGTCTTGGTCATAGACCAGGACCATATCTTCTTCTGCGAATAGGCTAGGTTAGACAAACTTATCATATTGGGTCTTGATGCATTTTATATGTGTCTCGTTAATGAGAGAAGAATTACGATGGATTTCATCCAAATTCGTTAGGTATAGGAAACATTGCTTCGATAGAGGTGTGGGGAAGGATCTCTATGACTATTTTTAGAGATGTAATATCGCATTCAATCGACAACACCACTTCTAACCGATATACCAGCTGGAAAGGTGTGAATCTAGTGGTGGTTTTAACCGAATTCCTATAGGCCCAAAGTGATCAGAAGAGATGCAAATGCCAAGTGGTTTTGTTCACCCCCATCATGTGTTGAAGCATGGTTTTTAGGACTTTGTTAATGTCTTCAACTTGTCCATTGGCTCGAGGATAGTATGGGGATGAGTTTTCATGTTGAAAACCCAATTTGGTGCACAACTCACTCATCATATGATTTTGGAAATGGGATCTGTGATCAATTATGATAGCTTGTGGGACTTCGAATCGAGCGATGATGTGGTTAAATAAGAAAAGTGTTGCAGTTCGACTATTGTTTAGAAATGTAGGCATGGCCTCAACCCATTTAGTGAAATAATCGACTGCGACAATAATATAATCATGCCCCTTGGATGAGGTAGGCTTACATTACACGAAATCAATTCCCTATTTGGAAAAGGGGTTGATGGCGATAATTGGATGGAGTGGATATTGGTGGGTACATGCTTTCTTATGAAATATTTGACAGGGTGGGTATTTTTTAACAATATCAATGCAGTCTTTGAAAATGGTTGGCCAAAAATAACCACCACATAATATCTTTTGGGCTGTAGCCATCCCAGAGAGATGACCGCCAAAATATACTAGGTGACAGTCATTTAAAACACATTCAAACTCTTCATGGGTTAAACAACGATGGAGGAAAGTATCAATACCACAATGATATAACGTGTCACCAATAATGAGGTAGTATTTTGAATGGTGTCTAATATGACATCATTTGTCATGTGAAATACCTGGTTGGAAGTGTTGGGTTTGGAGATATAAAAGAATGTCTCCATACCATGGATCAAATGTACTGATAAGAAATAGTGACTCATTGGGAAAAGAATCACTGGGATCTATTTCCTCATCGTTGTGGGGAAGATCACAAATTAATTTGACAAAAACCAATGATTTATTTTCTTTGGATTTGGTGAACTTGAGATCAAATACTTGAAGAATGATGATCCATTTTGAACATTTTCCCCTAAGTACTTGATGATTCAAGATGTGGTACATGAAGTTCGAGTAAAAAATGACAGTGGTAGTGCCAAGTAAGATGTAGTGTCGAAATATTTGGACAACAATGATCGTCTCCAAAGCCAAATTTTCAACATGTGAATAACAAAGTTCAAGACCTGAAATGCTCTTACTTAAATAATAGATCACATGTTCTACACAGTCATCATCCTCTTGAATTAAAACCATGGATATAGTGGAAGCATAGGCATCCAAATAAAGGATGTAATCTCTCGCATAGTTGGGGGGATATAGCAATGATGTATTCATTAAAGGATGTTTGAGGTCATCAAATGAGCATTGATAAATTACATCCCAGATGAAAGGGACATCATTTTTCATCAATCTCATGAATCCTTTCGTGATTTCGGTGTAATTGAAAATAAAACAACGCATAAAGTTTTCCTTCTCTTACAAACTTTGGATTTGTGTAATATTGTTGGGAGGTGGTAAAGCAAGGATAGAATTGAGTTTTAATGGATCCACCCTAATCCTGTCTTTGGATACTACAAAGCCGGGGAGTCTTCCTGATTCAACAACAAAAATGCATTTGTGGGGATTCAAGCATATGTTGTAATGTCGACATATAAGAAAGATCAATATTAGATGACCAATATGGTATTTTCGATGAGCCCAATGAGCTGGAAAGTCATCGAGATAGGGATGAACAATATTCTTGATATCATAGAAAGCATACGACATGGCCCGCTAGAAAGTGGCTCCAACGTTTTTAAGTCCAAAGGTTAATTTTTGATATGTGAAAGTCCACTATGGGAAGATGAAGGTTGTTTTGTGTTGATCAGCTGGTAAAATATCGATCTAGTTATATCCATAAAATCCATCCATAAAAGATAAAATGATGCTTTAAGTGCAATTATTGATAATTTGATCGATGAAAGGCATAGGGTAATTATCTTTCAGACAAGCCTTATTAAGATCCATATAATCGACTCAAAATCGAATTGTACCTTGTTTCTTTGTGACCAAAATAATGTTGGATACCCATTCGGTCAGAGGTATAGGGTATATGAAACCATATTTTAATAATTTCTCGGCTTCCACCTTTTTTACCACAATTTTCTAAGGATGAACGAGGAGAAGTTTTTGTCATACTAGTTTTTCTACAGGGTAAGTTTTGATTTCATGCACAATGATCGAAGGGTCGATCCCTAGAATTTATTCATATCTCTAGGAAAAAATGTCACAAAATTATTTAAATAAGGTGGCGTAATTTTCAATCTCTTCAGTTGAACAGTTTGCACCTAGTTGGATTTTTTTCCATGACACCTTGTTTTTTGGATATGTCAACACTGATGGTTTGTGATATGTTTCTCAAATTTCCCTCGGAGATCATATCTTGAGTAAGTATCATAGATTAAGGATGGTTGACAATATTAGTTGGAAAGATAGATGGAATATCTTTCTCGATTTCATCCAAACTGTGAAGAAAGGATGAGAGATGGTGGTTATAATCCCATGGTGACTCTTCGATATTAAACATTTCCATAATGGATTCATTTAATGGAAAAATATGTAGGATGTAATCAAAGGTTGATGATAAGGAATCTAACCAGGATGGTAACGAATAAGAATTAGACAACATCAGATGTTGGTCGTCAGGTGAAGGAGAGGCAGATTGAATGGCTTCATATTCGGCCTTGGCAGGACTAAGTGACATAGTGCCACCTAGTGTATCAAATTCTAAAGGAATATGTACAATCCAAGGATCAGATGATTTGAGGGATTGATGTACCATGGTTGAAATTATACTTATTGTTGTGATATGCTGTGATATTTGAGGAAGGGGTGTGGGGAAAGTGCCCATGAGCGATGAATATTTCATTAGACATACCCATACACTTTCATAAGTAATATTTGAGTCCCCCAAAAATGGAATATTGTTTGTTGTTTGATTGTGAGTGTCATGTGTACAGTAATTTAACTAATCGATGGTAACTATTTTTCCTTGATGAGGAAACTGGACACATCGTAAAACCAAAGAGGCCACAACAGTCATAGCATAAAACCATCTTATTCCAGGAAATAAGTTATAACCTAAAGGAGCGTCAAATACTTCTACACTAATAGAAATAGTTTCCCCCCCAGTTCAACAACTAATGATTGTAACAGTCCATGAGGTGTGAAACCTCATCCATCAAATACTTTCAACATGGTAGAAGATTTATTAAGACCATGGGATTTAAGACCTTTCCAATAGGCTAAGGACATGACACATGTTGATTCTCCTTTATCCAATATAGTGCGATGAATATGTTTATTGTGAACAACAAGATCATTTTGAAATGCAAGTTGGTGAGAGAGCCTCAATTTATAATTGACCAGGTTAAACATGAAAAATTGGATGACTTGGGATCTGTAATATGCCTAGGCCGAGCCCCCGCTGAATTGTAATGATGTCTATAGGTTGGTAAGCCAAGTGTTTATAAGATGGGAGGATTATGTGCTTATTAGGTCGGAGATCCTAGATGCTCCACTGGGTAGGCAAAGAGATGGGGCTGAGAGGTTGGGAAAAAGGGATGAGCTAGAGGGCTTATTTGCCAAGGGAATATTATAATATATTTTCCTAAAAATACTAAGGTTGGGAAATAACCTTGCTTGAGCGCTCAACACACCCTAAAAATCCTTATGAAATTCTATCACTTTTTGGGTACCACTTGTTTTCTTTTACCGTCTAAATTGAGTTCACTTTGGGGGATGGTTTACTTTTTTTTTCTTTCATGACTCTTATCAATCAAGTCGGGTTTGTTTGAACTTGTTAAATGAAACTTTGTGTCTAAAAGAAATTGACATACTAACTAAGAATCTGTAACTAACATAGCAACTAACGTGCCTGTGTTCGACGTCGAAAAAATTCAAGCAAGTAAAGTGGCCACACAGTTACACTAATCACCAATCGTCGATGCACCATCAACATCAACATAAGGCAGATTTGGTTTGCATGAGTTTTTTTCCATGAATTTTCAAGAGATAGATGATCCCCATCAGCGTCGACAAAGTATGGGAGGGATAAACATTGAAAAAATCCATAAAGAAACCACTAATAGTTGATGACTGATGTGCTTGCTTGGGGTCGGGGAAATCTAGAAAGGTTAAAACAATCGATTTTTTCTATGATAAACATATTTCCAATCATCGAACCCTGATACACTTTCGGCATCGGGAAATTTTTGAGAGAGTCAATCTAGGAGCACTTGGCTAGGTTTATCGTTGATCACCGATCCTTGATACCTTTCAGCGTCAGTGAGATAGGATCAGGTTTTAGAATGTTTACCTTAAGAAAAGTCCTGATTTCGAATAACACGGGTAAAAAAATATGCTGATCTCAAGTGCCACATGTGTGTGTTGCATAGGCATGTTGTACAACCTAGTTTCATCTCAAGTCATCTTAAGGTTTCCTGTGTCCTAGTCACACCTCCAAGTGATCCTTGCTTCGTCAGCTCTGTACGACAAGATCATTCGACGTCAGAGCTTTTGCAAGGAGATATCAATGAAAAGTGTTCAAAGTGGAACCCTGACCCCCTAATCACCAGCTGGACTAGCGAAACGATGGGATGTTTTCATCATAAGATACAATCAGATTCTGGAATTTAATAGTCTAGTTAATATTTCATCCCTCATATGTTGCTACTCCATGCCTCGATTGAACAACAACGATTTGAAATCACCGATAGGCCACGTTACAACCTGCGCCCGTGCCATCAACCTATGCTCGAATTTAATTTTAAACATCTTTGAATATATTGCAACAGTAATAGAACTACACTCATAACCCGGATTGAATGGTTGATGCGATAAGGTAAGCTCATCCCTATTTAAATATCTAGAACGACTTTGAACAATTTCATTCTACGCACAAATTTGAATTCCAGAGCATCTGAAGAAGCAAAGTAAGCATCTCGAGACTGTGCTGATTCTTAGATTATCAAGACAAGGTTAAACAAGAAGCATAGGTATGCGTTCAAGTTTGTCAATTCGACGGTCATGATTTGTTATATATACATCTGATTTCTTGCACAGTCTTTAACTATTTTATAAGCTGTAGGGAAAATGCCTCCAAAAAATCCAACCACCAAACATTCATCGAGAGAACCCAAGATAAAGGAAGAAGAAACATGTGAAGGTTCTTCTCCTGGTTCATCGAGGTAGTTGGAGTATGCTCCCAGGGCAGAGTCAATCGTAAAAACCTCAACAAAAAAATATTTTGTTCAACCTCCGGTCTTTGGTGATACAGAAGAAAACATTGGATCCAAATTAATGCTCCCACAATGGGGAGAACTATTCAACAGAATTAGTCGGGAGGAGTACCTGAAATGTATCCCACACAATGACCCATATGTAAGGGCGTGTGATGACTAGGTGTTCCCAAATATCTGACATTCATATTTGCACATGGTATCCTACAGAACCACGGTTTTCCCATGCATGGAGGTTTTGAAGTGGATGATCGACCATACAGATGCGAAAAAAATTCTTAATCAATGATGTGAATGGTGGGTGTGTCATATTTTTATTCCTGACAGAAGTCCAAAATTACTACAAACTCAGAGACCTAGACGAGTGTCTAAACACAGACTTCGTGGTGAAGTTTTATGAATCTTGTGACACCAACCGGTTGATGGTGTCATGGTGGAAGGAGGACAAAAAGTTTACAAACCAGATAAATGGCTAGTATGGGAAAATAAACCCGAGGGAGCCATACATCTACTTGATGGATCTCATCTGCTAACTGTATGGAGAGAAGGACTGCTCCAAGTTTTTGGAAGCATGGATTCCCTTGGCATACACAATGGAAATCTCCCGAAGCATCTTCAACTGGGAGCAACAATTTCCAAGAAATTGAGCATTTATGTACAACAGGCTTAGACGTCGAAAAAAGGGGAAGCACCCGCTTTCCACATGGCCTCGTACCTGCTCAATGTGATCTGTGCGAGAAACGTCTTCGCCGACATGAATTTAAGATGGCATGTTGTGAAGCTCCTTGTTCACGTTTATTTCAACATATTATGGGATAACAGGTACAAAAAATCCTACACACTCATTTGCGATGAATTCATTGCCCATATTCATTTTATGGTATTTAAAAAGGAGTGTCCGAGACTATCCATAGCAACCAATAAAATGGTAGCAAAGGTAGGCCACTAGTATTTAGATTAATGCACAACCTATATCAGGGTGTTTGGGGAAACCAAAGTAGAGCATCTAATCCATTCTCATGTCCCATACCAGCTCATTATGGGAGAAATATGCTATCAGACTATCCTACAGGGCTATAACACCACACTAGTTAAGGACAAGAAACAAGATTTCATACCCTACAACTTACATGTGGGGTTTTATTTGGTAAAGGACACTACTCAATCCAAATAAGAAGGGTTGAGCCAACTTGAATTCAAGTTCCCAACAGGCCGATTCCACAAGCACGAACCTAAAGTCTTGGTTCCCCAACATGCTTCACAGGTATCCTCCCATTGGCCATATGTGCATGACAAGTTTGAGGATGAAATTTTCATAGAATGTGCTCGGGACTGGGAGGAGGTAGTACAGAGGATGACCAACTTGAACATGACTAGGTTCACGTCTATGAGCATGGATGAAAAGGTGGAGACAATAGAGCAGTCGTCTGAAGAGGCCCTTAGAGTTACAGAATAATTTATAGCAACATATACTACAGATGCACAAAGAATAGGATTGTTCTTGCTAGAAGGGGCACAAAGAATCATTAGTTATAAGACGACCCAGATCTTGTAGATATGTAAAGGATCCCTTCTGATGACCCAATTGCAAGCAGAGGAGAGCCAAGTGGCTTAGAGCCATTGCAAATTGAAAAAACCACTGAGCCATAAAAACCTGAAGTTCCATCACCATAGATCGGATCACCAAGGGGGATTTCAACCCATCCTAAGATATCAAGGACACCAGGTAGGAAAATTGTAACAAACCCCTTTTTTGACTTAATAACCATCTATGATTATGAGGATAGTTCAGACATTTCCCTGGTGACTCTGGTGCAGATTACAAAGGAAAAGGAACCTAAGAAAGCATCTAACCCAGGCCCCGATGCCTCAGTTCAAAACCTTTCACAGAGTGAAAATAAGGTCAAAAGTGTCTTAGACACTAAGCTACTTGAATTGCCAGCAACCCCAATAGACAGATTGGGGGATTAGCTAGGATCGGGTGGCCAGAAAGAGGAAATTCCACAACAAGAATTTGACACTTCGAAAATCGATTACCAAGTAAGTACCGAACCTAGCCCTAGTTCTTCAGTTTTGGCCTATACCTTACCATTCAATGAGAAACAAACAAAGGTCAAGCCATCGAGACATATGGAAAAATTTTGGGAACCCATCCTAGAACAAATACACACAGATGTGAGCTTGGGAAATACTCTAACCCGGGGAGAACAAAAAATCCTTGAACTTGTTGATCAGGTCACCGACATACAAGCGATCACCTACAACAAGAAGAGAAAAGACATCATGAAGAGGACCAACAAGAAGAAGAGGCTCACATTATATAGCTCAATTCACATCACTATAGAGGAGAAGTTGCTCAACACATAACACGCCAAGACGTCTGAGATTATCGGAGCAGGGATGGATATCACAGATGCCACATTGGATAGAGAAAAAAGAGATGAAAAGGAGCTGGCTTCTGCACTTAAGGAGTTGGAGCATCTCATTTGGAAAAATACTATTAGGAATCCACACAGGTCAAGATGTTTTTGAGAAGTGAGTTCCAAGATGCCTATGCCAAATTCACGAATGAACGACACCTTTTCACTGCATGTATAGCCGATTTCCAAGAAGACACCCTTATGGAACTAATGACCTACAAGGACGTGGAAAGGTGGTATGAGAAATATCACCAAGAACTAGAAAGGATCGATTACATTAGTGCATTTGAAAAGGGATGAGACGCCAAAGAGCACGACATTCAGGTACTAGAAGACAACAACATCTATCGGATCAGGAAAGAGGCCAAATACTGGGTAAAAATGGCCAAGGAACCTCAGCGGGAGATTTAGGAGAAATGGACCGAGTGTCAAAAGACTTAGGAAAATATTAATCGGGATATGAAAGGTATCGACTTCCCAAAATTCGGCTCACTCAAAGACTTTGTCGACCTGCATGACATAGTCAAGCAACATGCAGAACAAGACTCGGCATGGACAACAGAGATAGAAAAGGTGGCGAGCATGGTGCCAGGTCAAGTACAACAGTTCATGTTACATTCGATTAAGGATCGAGCAGTTTTGCAGTGGTTGAGTGTTAAAATAATCAAGTAGAGAGAATGCGTAGTAGAAGTGAAAGAAATTATTTTCACCCCTATTGGCCCTTGACCAAGTTTTGAAGAATACTTGGTCATATTTGACCGATTTTGGGACTTCAACAGCTTTCCAAAGATGAAGTGCAACGCAAAGAGGAAATTAGGGAAACTAGACCTATTTTTGGGTCCCTTTAGGGTTTTGGGTTAATGTAACGGGAAAGGGATGTTGGCCCGTGGGTTCACCCACACTTAGGCCCATTTTTGTAATCTATAAATAGATACTTAGGCAATGTAAGGAGAGAGTGGTACATCTATGTGATGTATAGTTGATGGCTTAGTTCCAGGAACTGGATCTGTGTGATTAGATGTATCTTGTAAATGCTCTGTGCATGATTGTAAGAAGCTCGCAAGTTGTTTTGTGCTGAAGTGCAAGGAAGAAGGATCTAGTGAGCTACACAGATCCTCTATCCTGTGTGAAGAAATGATTGTTGAAGCTCTGTGCTGTAACTGTTGGACTGAGAGTGCTGTAACTGTTGGACTGAGATAATAAAGAAGAAGATCTTGTGGACGTAGCTCCAGGGTGGGGGTGAACCACGGTAACTTTGTGTATTGTGATCTATGCTTCGACCTAATGTGTTTATCTCCGTCCTGGCTAAGTGCTTGATGTGATTAGATAGATTCATTTATTCTTTGTGCTTCTAAGATAGGAATGAATGTTAGATCTGATATGTAATATGCTTAGTGCTTGATCTACGGAACCTGATCTATCTTGTTGCAGCTAAGTGCTGAATTATCTTAGATCTAAGTACTCTCTGCGATACTCTGTGCTATTTGCGAAGTGCTGTAAGGGTTGAATATTGATGGATAAACCATGCTAGATGATTGCTAAGTGATATAATCACAGACCTGTGTCCCAGCTAAGGTTGCAGACATCTGAGTCCTGCAACCTACCCTGCCTCAACCTCAGGCGAGACTTCATCTGCTTTGCAGGTGTTGCTGAAAGGGCCGATAGTTAGGGTTTTGTTGGTGTGCTCTTGAGCGTTGAACCCTGGGTCTGCCCCTGTGCCAAAAAATGGTTCCATTGCCAGGACGTGAAACTATGATTGCTAGGAACTAAAGAAGAAAAATCTTTGTGTGAAATAAGCTCTGTGCATAGATCTGTTGCCCTAGTGCGCAGTATTCTACTTGACCTACGAAGCTTTGTGCAGAGAAAGAAAGGTCAGATCTAAAGGAAAGGGGTCAGATCTGCAAGAAAAGAGGTTGATACTAAAGAAAAGAAGTGAGATCTGAACACTTTGTGCCCTAAGAAAGGTAAAAGTAGAAATTTCTACAGAAAAGAAGTAAGATCTGTAAGCTCTATCCTCTAGTAAAGGTAAGAATAGTTCAAGTTTTAGATATGAAAGATTTGTGCCCCATGGAAGCAAATAAGTGAATTTTTTTTTCTAACGTATGGATTAAGGTATGCTTGATAAATTTTGTCTCAGCTTAAAAACTAGAGCATTGTTAGATAAAAGAAAGTTTGATATGAATAGATCTGATAGGAATAGTGAAAGATATGTTATACCTATGCATAGAAAGAGTTTTTGGACTAACCAATGGATGCAGGACCCTAGAAAGAAATTTTTGTAGGCTAGCCCTTATGATCCTATCACATAGTACAAAAAGAGTTGGGGATCATTGAAGAAAAAGAGAGAATTAACTCTTTGCTACAATTGTAGAAGACGAGGACATATTGCTAAGGAATGCCTTGGGAGAAACCCTAGTTGCCTCTGTTGTAAAGCTATGGACCATGAAGTATTGGATTGCCATAGAATGATTGCTAGAATGGAAAAGATGAATATGGAACAAGCAAAATCTGAAGGAGATCAAGAGACTAAAATTATAAAAGAACCCCAGAAAGAATCAAAGATCATGTTACTGAAAATAAAAGAAACCCTAGATGACCATAAGGATGTCAGTTTGTCAGAGATATTCAAAGAAAAGGAGAAAATCGAAGTAAGAATAGGAGACTTCGACATTGAATGTGCTCTGGATGAGGGAACATCGATGAAAATTATGACAGAAAGCACTTGGGAAACCCTAGGAAGGCCTGATCTGGTCCCTTCACTAGGAACCATCAAATTGTTTAAAGGAAAAATGGTAACCCTATGTGGCAGAATTACCCAGATAGCTATGAGTACCCATGGAACTTCGACAAAGGAAGAATTCAAAGTTATTAAATTTATTGAGGACCACGCCCCATTTCCAGCTTTGTTAGGTAGGATCTGGATTGAAAAAGACCAGATCCAGAGAAAAGAAGAAAAGGACGCTCTAGAACGAAAGAAGCAAGAACTCATGGAATTTATGTCTAGAATGATCTCCTACTTGATGAAAGAACAAGAGGACAGACCTAATCCATTGAACACCAGGGACTTGGGTATCAAAGTTATAAGAGCATTAGAGGAACCATAGAAGATCGAAATACTTAATCCATATGATGAAGGAGTATTACCCTTGGACCTGAAGAAAGAACCTAAGTAGTGTGAAGTGACTATATCAAGAGAAGATAAGAATCAAAATGGAAAAAGGATGACCGAGACGAAGATTACGGGGAAAAAGGCTAGGAAGCTAAGTAAGAAGAGGGCCAAAATTGGAAAATTACAGAAGACCCCAGAGGAAACTTCGCAGAAGGAAAAATCACAGGAATCGAGCTTCGTCGGGATATCATAACAACGACCTATGGCACTTCTCCATGGCACAAAAATATAGCCATTGGAAGCCAATATAACCATTCGAATTCCACTCAGAACGGGTTGAAACACCTTTATGGATCACCACTAGACTGTTAGACTGTGCCATATGGACATAACAACAATTAATGCAACCTCTTACCCGTTGCAAGCTGCCTGTTGCTAAGTTTCCCTACTTAGTTCGTCGCACCACGCATCGAAAATACTTTTGCTAAATGAGAATTTGAGCCCAAAACTTGAGATTAATTCACCCTATGATCATTTCCTTGTTCCCATACTATTCATCATAGTCTCTGAATTCATTTTCACACCCGAGCTAGTTGGCCCAAGCTTGTATGTCGGACGAGCTCAACGCTGTTGAGAAAGTAGTTGAAGAAGTTTTGATTGAATTAATGACTGAGAGAGTCATGTCAGAAAGAAGGATGTTTGCAGGTGTGCAAGCATCATCAACAGGAGGAGTCCAATATTCTCCCTCCACTGCTTGCGGAACAGGACCTTCCAGAACCAGGACCAAGACAAGAACAAAGCATAGAGACAATATTGCAAACACCAAGTTGATCCCACGCATTCTATCAATTTACATACCACCTTTGAGAGGAAATATTAACTGCGACAATGTACCCAAAGACTTTGAGTACACCTTGATCACCGCATATCTTTTGAAAGGGGTGCATGCAATATGTGTTGACCAGGATAAGCTCGTAGCACTGAAATTTAGTGATTTTAACCTTGGAGATCGCAAAATCTACATCATGTTAGCTCTGCATAAGTACTTAACCAAGACCACAGGAATAAATCCTAAGATTGTCCCACAGTCCTAGACCCAGAACCTCGCACAATCCACACTGCTCAATGTAATGAATATCCCTCACTTCGACAGACACCAGGAAGTCAATGCATGCGTCAAGTTGTTGCTGTCTTGCTATCATGACAGATACTTATGGTTGGACTTCCGCATCACTGTGGATGCAACTCTAATCAATCATATCAGAGGACTTAGCATGCAAGGCCCTGACCCACAAGACTTTTACCCAAGAAAGACCTTAGACTGAGCACTAGCACAATAGATAAAAGAAACTTATGGCGATGTAGAGAAGGGTACGCAAGGCTACAAGGTAGCCTCTATCCAGAGTGGTGCAGTGTGCCTTGCCTGTCAGCTGATCGAGAGCAAGTTAGTTCACAAGAAAAGACCAACATAGGTGATTGGCTTCATAGTTGACCTCATAGGGAAGTGCATCGAGGGACTACAGATGCATTGGGCACGATATCTTGTAAACCAGATAGAGATGGATTGTAGAGGAGCGCAAGACCAAGGGTATGAGTTCCACTTTAGTTGGTTGCTCATACTCATCACTTTCATCGCTTGGGAACTACTAGAGGGAGCCACTTTTCTGGAGATCGATCCTTTCGAACCACTATCCGCAATGTTCTGTATACTATGGTACTCTAGCGACATGAACAAGCAATGGTAGTCCAGTGTTGTCTTCCACACCTATTTCAACCAACTGAAGAATGCAATTCAATATACACCGTGAATCACCCCAAACGTACTTCATAGGTTTAGACCTTTAATGAAATTCAATGTATACCACCACTTCACCTATATTACAGTGCGTGGTGATGACCACAAACAACAGATCCGATCCTACTACAAGTTGACAAAAGATGACTTGGAGGAGATTACCAAGGAATGGTCGACAAACCTCCTTGTTGTAGCGGACCCCACATACATGTCCGATGTGGAAAGACCTGAAGCTATGCCAGATACACCTGGGCTGAGCAAGACTAAGAAGGATGACGAAGTTGAAGATGTCCCTAGCACATCCATGAAGACTACTTCAATCTCACCTGTGCAGGGAGGTGATGTTGATGAACTAGGTAGCACAAAAGCTGAGCAAAACATAGGTGAGGTTACTCCACCTAGAGAAGAGGAGGATCCCTCCATGAAAAGAAAGATTACACCAACAAAGCATTGATCTCTCTATAGATGTTAGGATTGGTCCTTCTAGTAGCCATAGCGATCTTTTTACTTTCAACATTTCTTGCCACCTTAAATGCATTCTCCAATGATTTGGGTTCCCAAAGGCGAACCTCATGTTGAATGTTATCCTTTAAAGTTCCTATGAATACATCAATCAAGTGCTCCTTTGGAATATAGGTTACCTTTATATTCAATCTTTGGAAGTTCTCAATGTGCTCGGTAACTGAACCCTTTTGCTTGATATTTATCAATTGGCTAAAGAAGGTATTTCTCCTTGTATCCTCATAGTGTGCTATCATTTCTTCTGTGAAAATTGTCCAAGTGATGAGTGATTTGTGAGAACAAATCCATCGATACCATACAAATTGATTAGGTTCTAAATATAAAGAAGCAATTCATACCTTTTGTGTATGTGGCACATTATGGAGATCAAAGAATTGCTCCATCTGAAGTATCCATGTGATTGGGTCCTTGCCATCAAACTTCCTCATATCAATCTTAGGAACATGGTTGGTCTTCAAACCAAAGTTGGAGTTTCTCCATTCTTGATTCACCTTCCTTGCGTCCTCACCATGAATTTCATGGGATGCATTTTCACTTTCAGGTGTCTTCTCTGTTACAAAATTTTTCAATACTTCCATGATCTCCCCTTTTAAACCATCCATCTTAGTATCCAACTTAGCTTCCATTGAATCCATATTATTTTGTAGTTCATTTATGTCCCTACCCATTTCTTCACCTTCATCAAGAGTCCAAGTAGGATTTTCTGGAGGCTTATTTGGTGTAGAAGTTCCCTTTTTTGGTGGCATGTTGGCCAAGTATCACTTTTGAACCTTGATTTTGAGGTGGTTCTGCTAGACAATATTTCTTCTGTTGTATCTACCAAGTTTCGGCCCTTCTGGGTATGAAACTTTATTTAATGTAGTTCTCTGATATTTCTTCTTTGTAATTCCATAGGTCTGATCAAAATTGGATGTGCCAAGTGGAATTTATGGTAACTTCCCCACAACTTGCCAATTTTTGGCCTTTCCATGAGATCTCACTTGTATAGCATGCCCCGCAAAAAATAATTGCTATAAAATTCTGAATCTTGCACAAAAACTACTATAGACTGTCCATGATCCAATGAAACCAGTCCCACACAATTTGGATACTTGAGGAAGAAGTTATGACTTTTTTACCTGGAACACCTTCTTGAGACTAGTCAATAGGACTAGTCAGATACCCAATCTTACACAGGGTGTATATACAAATTTAAGATGACCCAGAAGCTAAAAATTTTACCACAAATACCTTACTAATTTTTGTAAATATCCTCTAGAATTCAGTGTCTGAAACATTACATAAAATTTTTTATAGCGAAAATTCCGCAATGACTTAGTTCAGGATGATTCCAAAACCCTATCTTGTACAGGTTGTATCTCTGAAAGTATAAGGCCTCAAGAGCTGAATTTTGAACCCAACGTACCTTGATCCATATACTAAATATCCTCCAAGACGTTCCTTATGAAATGTTGCAGAAAAAAAAATTATAGTGAAAATGCCAAGGTGTCTCAGATGTAGCAGCGAAACCCCAAGACCTTGAGCTCTGATACCATATGTTAAGAGCCAAATATCAATATAGCATAGAAAATCCTCAGAAAAAGTTCTCAACGCCTTGAAAAAGAGATAATTTCAGATAATAAGCCTCTTTGAGGGGGAAACCTCCTTTTACCCCACTTAAATGTTCAAGTACAAGATGATTCAAAATGAAAATGTCTCCTTGGTATATATAGGAGACTAGGAGGTATAATTACAACTAATGGCCTAAAGCCGACATAAATAAAATAATATGCCCCAATTAAGGGGTAATGAGCCAATATTAGGGCTTAACATGAAGACTATTTCGATCTCACCTACGCAGGGAGGTGATGGTGACGAACTAGGTGGCACAGAAGTTGAGAAAAATAGAGGCGAGGTTACTTCGCCTAGAGAGGAGGAGGATCCCTCCATGAAAAGAAAGATTACACCACCAAAGCCATCCTCACAAAAGAAAGCTAGGGCCACCTAGACCATGCTTAAAACTACCCTTTCCCTAGATGAATTCAAATTCTTAATTGCTGCGTTGAATGATGTTTCAGTAGAGCTCGCAGAAAAGAAAGAAGAAAAGCAGGAGGAGATATTCAACCAAATCAAGGGAGAACTCCAAGAAGTGTAGCAGGAACTCCGGTCCAGCTGAGTAGTTTCTATAGCACCCTTGATAAGTGGAACATCAGGAATAGGCAATGAGCCCACTCAATTACACTAGATCACTGATCAAGTCGAATCTCGGCTTAGATGAGCTCAAGAAGACACAACACAAGCCACCCAGGCTTTGATGCAAGCACATAACACACTTCTAGAACAACAGAGTGAGGCAGAATGGGAAAATCTTCCCGTGAAAGTGAAGTGGGATGAGGAAAATGAACAGTTACAGCAGCACAAGGACTAGTTGCTAGCAGAGCAACTTGAAGTATAGGAAAGGGTTCACAAAGCACTTCACTCTGTGACGGTCATAGAAGTGAAGATGGAAGACCATCTCCCATAGTAGGTGACCCAACTGGAAGAAGTAATCCAACAACTCCAACAATGCATTACAGATCTAGAGCTCCGCACCATGCCCAAGACCCCCCAAGAAATAAGAGATCTAAGAGAGGCCACTGCTCGAAGTGTAGTTGGTTGATTAAAAACCTTTTCCTTGGAATTCAAGAAGCTGAGCACTAGAAGGACCCAGACTTATGAAACCCTTGCAGAGAATCCAAAATTGTAGACATTGGAGGCACAACTCCAAGAAGAAAATTAGCATGCATACACACTACAGGCGGAGATAAATACTTTGACCCCAGTCGAAAGAATGAAGAGGTTTGCAGAACAATGCATAGCCCAACAATAGGTACATACATTGCAAAGTAAAGTGATGGAAGTCTCCCAACAACTTCAGCCAATCCAAGAAAAGGCATGCCAACTGTTCACTGAACTTGAAAGCCAGGATATGAACTTGAACAGGTTGTCATCACTACAGAACAGTGCCTGGAAGGACCGCTCAATGACACAGTGATCCAGGAATTCACTGAGCAAGAGGTTGTCGCACTGCAGCAAGTCGAAGCGTATTGAGCCAAGATCGAGGCATTCGAGGCGGAATTGATCACACCAGAGTGACTCAGGATGAGTCACAGGTGATTGTTGGGGGCCTGTTGGCCCTTGACCAAGTTTTGAAGAATACTTGGCCATATTTGACCGATTTTGGGACTTCGACAGCTTGCCAAAGATGGAGTGCAATGCGAAGCAAAAATTAGGGAAACTAGACCTATTTTTGGGTCCCTTTAGGGTTTTGGGTTAATGTAACGGGAAAGGGATGTCGGTCCGTGGGTTCACCCAAGATTGGACCCATTTTTGTAATATATAAATAGATACTTAGGCAATGTAAGGAGAGAGTAGTACATCTATGTGATGTATAACTAATGGCTTAGTGTAAGGAACTGGATCTGTGTGATCAGATGTATCTTGTAAATGCTCTGCGCATGATTGTAAGAAGCTCGCAAGTTGTTTTGTGTTGAAGTGCAAGGAAGAAGGATTTAGCGAGCTACACAGATCTTCTATCCTATGTGAAGCAAAGATTGTTGAAGCTATGTGCTGTAACTGCTGGACTGAGATAGTAAAGAAGAAGATCTTGTGGATGTAGCCCTAGGATGGGGGTGAACCATAGTAACATTGTGTATTGTGCTATGTGCTTCGACCTAATGTGTTTATCTCCTTACTGGCTAAGTGCTTAATGTGATTAGATAGATTCATTTATGATTTGTGCTTATGATATAGGAATGCATGTTAGATATGATATGTAATATTCTTAGTGCTTGATCTGCGGAACCTGATCTATCTTGTTGTGGCTAAGTGATGAATTATCTTAGATCTAAGTACTCACTGCGATACTCTGTGCTATCTGTGGAGTGTTGTAAGGGTTGAATATTGATGGATAAACCATTCTAGATGATTGCTAAGTGCTATAATCACAGACCTATGTCCCAGCTAAGGTTGCAAACATCTGAGTCCTGCAAGCATCCCTGCCTCTACCTCAGGTGAGACTTCATCTGCTTCGCAGGTGTTCCTGAAAGGGTCGATAGTTAGGGTTTTGTTGGTGCTCTCTTGAGTGTTGAACCATGGGTTTTCCCCTGTGCCAACAACCCCGATGGACCAACACAGGTTCTCGTATTCCAAGACATGCAGGGAAATGTTCGTCAAATGGTCAGAATATGAGAAGAGTCATCCACTTCAGTAAAACTATTTGATGATTCTTAGAGAACAAAGAGATTAAAGCACCATGTGGCGATATTTTGTTTTACTTAGATTGCACTTGTAATAGCTATTTTTAGTTAATGATTCATTATAAATAAGAGGATTGACCTTTTAGCAAAGGTCGATGGTTTTGGGAAAGACCCTCATTTTTGGAATTGTAAAGAACTATTTCTGAACTACCTTATTTGAGAAGTCTTGTTTAGGACCAGAGAAAAATTTATGTTTTTCATCAAAGGTGTTGTGTGTTTGGATTGAGGAGGAATTACTTCCAACTTCATTTCATTAATGGATGCTGTAACGAGTAAGAGTTTTTGAGTCTATTGATAAGTTAGTTGTTTCAATATTTTTTGTAGTTATTGTCCCTATGATAAAACAAAATCGTTGTGTTAATGTGTGATTAATGATAGAGATAAGGAAAATATTTTTCTTTCCATCATCTTATTGCATGCTTTTTTTCTTTCAATAATTGTATCTCAGTCAATAATTGAAATACCAACAAGTTAATGTATTAGTACTAGGCTTGTCATAGGTGTGAATATATTTGTCTACATGCTTGAGCACAAGGGGTATCCCAAGCTCAACCTTCTTCAGTAGTTAAGAACCCCCTTTACCAACTAGTTTATACTAGCTCTTTTGATCAAACCCATCTAATAAAAGAAAATACAAAAAGAGAACATTTGAATTGAAGGATGAACTTTCATAAGAAGATATCCTGTCAATCACTACATAAATACCATTGATAAATTGGCTAGATCGAAAGATATGGAGAACCATTCCACCATAAAACGTTTCTAAGTATAATTGGGTCTTCGTGGTGGGTTTGGTTCCTGCTATTGATTTAAAGGGATTTAGGACCCCTCAACACCCTGTTATCCTAATTTCCTTTGGAGAAAGGAACGAACTCCAAGTGTAGAGGGACAAGCTACCAAGAGAGCCATGTGTCAACCCGGGCGCATGCAATTTTCTGGGGGAAAATCCATCATTGTGGGGGTTCACTGACCATTCTTTCCATAGTCCCCACTCAAATTCACAATCATACTGAACATTCAGGAAACCATTTCTTCCATCATTGACCTCTGCAACCTATGAAACCTGCAAACCTGTGAAGCTAACCGGTTTGGGTCGAGCCATATTGTGCCCTAGCCATTTTGCTGTTGTTACCCACGTTTTTCTCTAGACTGGTGTGGATTGCTGTCAATACTAGAATCCATACCCAATTTTTCTACTATGGTTACCCGTTTGAATTAGGAGCTAGACAGAAGAAGAAGTTTGTCAGGGTTGTGGTTGAAGAGGTGGGTTGCCAGGCCCATGGATTGAAGAAACAGGTTGTCAGGCCTATGAGAATCTCTAGGTGAGAGAGAATGTTGGTGAAGTGATTTCTCTTGGAGAGAGTCTAGTAGCATCTACAAAAAATTGAGAATTCCTGATCCATCCTGTTGCTAAAGCCCTGGAAGGGAAGTGAAGAAACTGATGGACTTTGGAACAATGAAGGTGTATATTCATGGGGTTTCATGTGGGGAATGAGGGTCTATGAGTGGTGGGCGTAAGTAGGCTCCTTGGAGGGAATCCTTCTTGTTTCATTTTGAAATTTTCCATAATCTCAACCTAGCCTAGGATTTCCTTTACTGTGGGTGGAGTTTAGTTTCATCTTGGGGGTGACCCACTATTGAGAGTGATGAGCAGCGTGGTCTAAGGAAGAGAGGTTTGTGGAAGGTCTGTACATAGTTGGTGGTATTCTATAAAATATAAGTACCATTTATGTGTTCATTGCATGTTGTGTATTTCTACATGTTTTATAATTATGAGATGATCTTGTATATGTTGTATGAATAGGCTAATTGTTATTTCCACATTTAACTATGTAGTAGCAGAATGTAATTGTCTGTTGAGTTTTATTTGTATGATGTTCCAAAAATAACTCTGTCTACCATATCCCAACAGGTCTATTCCTAGGTATGGACAACTTGATTATCAGAACAGAGCGAGAAGTTCTATTTTGTACCTGTTTTAAGTGGCATTGCCCAGTTGAAGGCTGTGGGTGCTACAAATCAGTATTAGATTTTGAACATAGAAATTTATTTTGTAGTGGCGCTTCCCAACTTGAGTGGTCGGGGATGTTACAAATTGGTATGAGAGACCATTTTTCGAAACTGATCCTGAATTGGGCCGTATAAGTGGTTTTTGAAGCATAAGTTTCAAAGAATTAAAATTACAAAGTGCCAGGAGGGTGCTGAGGGAACACCTTGGCTGTGTTCAGAAGCTCAGGAGGTATAACCATTTTATAAACCATGACAACTGTGGTATTGGGCCACAAGTTTTAAATTTTGGTCGTTGGATCTGTTTAGAAGAAGACAAATCCCTCACAACTATCAGATCTGGAGGAGGTGCATGACAATTAAACATGAAGTCTTCAGACTTCATTACTTCAGAGAGTTTTTAAGTTTTTGTTGAGAAAGGAGATGAAGCACGAAGCTATGAAGTCTTGGAGTGAATCTCAACCGTATATCATTCGGGAGGAGGAGAACTGTTGGATTTCCCAAGTGGTTCGACAGTTCAGTGTTCGGGGAAATCCGTTGGAGATTGCACGAAGAAAAAAAAATCTCCAAAGTCCCGAAGCGTCAGGAAGTAATTGTTCGGGAGTTGGTAGTTCAATAGTTTTGAAAATGTGTAAATGATAAAAGGTCTTCCAAAGTTCTGAAATCGTGGAACGCCGGGGTGACGTGGACCTATTCGGAAGTTTAGTATTTCGATAGTTTTGAAAAAGTGCCAATGAGAAGAAATCCCCAAAGTCCCGGTTCAACGAAGTGACATGATATGATGACATCATCGAGGGTGACGTGGACCTGTTCGACAGTTTTTAAAAATTGTCGATGATAATAAATCCCTGAAGTCTTGAAGTGATGGATATGATGTGGCATGATGATGTCATCACGGGTGATGTGGAACTACCCTAAGTCTTCTATGTGTCACTTGTTTTTGTACTTTTGACATGCCCTTAATATTGATTGGGACCTGACAAATGTCATTCGATGGTGGGGCCATGTGTCACCACCTTGATTGAAGACAATTGTATTACGTGGAACCCGATAGGTTAAGAAGTTTGCGCATTCGACTTTCAGGGGAAATTGTTGGAAGAAGTTCTGGATCTCTGAAGTCCAGAAGTCCCAAAGTCCTGAAGTTTCGAAGTCACGGAATGATGAAGTGACACAACATGATGACATCACTTAGGTTGATGTGGAGCAATGTAAGCATGACATGTGCCAATCTATTTCAGGCCTTTAGTATGTATTTTGTACCAATGAGAACCAGACATGTGCCAACCAATGATTGGGCCATGTGTACACTCCTTGTTTTTGACAAGTATCACCCCTTTGGTGTGTAAGTATTGATAATACTCTGAAATTTTAGAGATTCAACATTCAGAGGAAATGGATTGGGAAGAAGGTAGGTCTTCCAAAGGCCAAATCTTTGAATCTCCAAAGAGGCATTTGTTCAGAAGTTCGCCACTTTGACGTTCGAAGGAAATGGGGTGAGGTGAAAGGAAAACCTATGAAGCCCAAAGTTCTGGAGCCCCAGAGGCCTGAATCATAGGATTAAATCCTATATTTTAGTGCCCGGTCATAGCCCATGGTCACATGCATTCCTGGGTTGAAGAAAAAGGGCTAAGTACCTGAAACGTTTTTTTGAAAACAAAGAAGGGCTTAGAGAAGGAGCCGTGGGGTTTTAATTGTACAAACCTACACCTAACAAAGTAAGGAAGACCTGTAAACCTAAATAAGGGATCCAACACAGATCCAAGATCCAATTCGAATCTAAGTTGGAAGAATCCATGTACATGGATTGCGTCACTGAAAGGACATTTGTTCAAGTATCCATAACTTCCTACTCAAAACTTAGAATTGATCATGGAAGTAGGCATTGGAAAGATATTGAATAGTAGAAGATAATTGTTCACCCATAAATTGGATCTAAATAGTCAATTTCTCAGGAAATCAATAGAAAATAATTCTGATATATTAATGAATCACAATGGTTCATGCTTTCATGAAATTATTAAGAAAAATTAGCTTGACAAAGTTATGTTTGTTGCACATTTTTGCAGAATTAACAACTATCATATCATAATCAACACATAGTGCAAAGTGATTGATGATACATAGATAATCTATATTCAAGAAGATAAAATCAGAGGGATGAATATACAACTGGGTATGGAAGGAACCAACTCCAATGGACATGGAGGAGGAAAGGAGGAAGACATAAATATGGATGAGATCCTCAGAAAATTGTAGATAGATGTCCAAAGCCACAAGGATGATAATGACAGGATTATGAATGCCAAAGAGTAGCAGGAAGACTTTGATATGAACTTAATGAAGAACCTATAAATAATTGAAAATAAGTTGGATAAGGAGAGTGGCTCCAACAAATCAGGAAGCCACGGGATCCCTGAGGGAAAAGGAAGATCAAGGAGTGATAAAAGACATCACCATCACTCCCAAAGGAATTCCAACATGAGAGCACACAAAAGTCAAGTCCATCCCCTGTCAGGAAGCATAGGAGGTCTGGGGTGGATGTATTGAAAGGAGAAATGAACAAGATCAAACCTCCTACTTTTGATGGTGAACACAAGAAGGATGAAGATGTTGAGACATGGCTGCTAGGAATGAGGAAGTACTTCCAATTGCATAACTATTCTTCTCATGAAGAAGAAAGAATTTCTATTTACTAGCTAAAAGGAAAGACATCCATGTGGTGGGATCAATTATGCAAGTGCAACACATCAAAGAGAAAAATGTGACTTGGAAGGAATTCAAGAAGTATTTTGAGAAGAAATACCTAACCAAGAGGTATTATGACAAAATGATGAAAGAATTCTTTGAACTCAAACTAGGTAGCATGACCATTGATGAGTATGAAAGGAGATTTCTAGAACTGTTGAAGTATGTCTCCTTCATCAAGGATGAGACAGTTAAGATCCAAAGATACCTGAGTGGGAAACCATGTTTCATCAGTGACAAGATTCAATATGATGATCCCAAGACTTTGGAGGAAACCATAAGGAGAGCCAAGTTCTTATATGATCAACATAAATAAAATCCTACTTTACAAAGAGCTTGGGAAGACAAGAAGAATTTTAAGAGGGAGCAACGACAGAAGGGGAACAAGCCACAATTTTTCAGAAAAAAGTCCTCAAGGATAGCCATCTTTTATAGAGAACAGAATGGTTGAGGTAGGTAGGAAAAGGCCAAGAAAGACACCCATTCAATGTTGGGGTTATAAAGGAGATCACAAGTATAGATATTGTCCTCACAAAAGTGACAAAGTGAGAGTTGTACACAATGTACAACAAGCAGAAACAATGGAGGAAATGGGTAGAAGTGTACCAAGGATCTATGCCCAATAATAGTGACTTTACTAGTTTAATAGATTCAGGAGATATTCATAGCTCTATCGATCCTAAGGTAGTGGAAATATTGCAATTTCCAAGAATAAAGAATGGGAAATATTTGTTGGTTTAGATGGCTACATGAACCAAGAGAAAAGTTGTTGAGATCGTTAAATCATGTCCAGTGGACATGAATGGGCTAAGTACCAAGGGAGATTTGAACATCTTTCCCTTGGGTTCATATGACTATCTAATTGGTATGGATTGGTTGGACCAACACCATGTTGTCTTAGACTGTCATAACAAGGAATTTACTTGTCTGAATGAGGAAGGGAACCCAATAACAGTCCAAGGAATTCATAGGGAAGTTATTGTCCAAGAGATATCAGTAATGCAGCTGAAGAAGTGTTATAGGAAGGGATGCCAAATATTTGCATCTAATATGGAGGAAGCACCTAAGGATAAGGTGCCAAATATGGAGGATCATGCGGTAGTGAAATATTTTGAGGGTGTGTTAAAGGAGATACTAGGACTACCCCCAAAGAGAGATATTGACTTCTCTATAAATTTGATGCCTAGAGCAACCCCAGTATCAAAGAATCCATATAGAAGGAGTACACCAGAGTTGCAGGATTTGCAAATGAAACCTGAAGAGCTTATGAAGAAGGGGTATATATGCCCAAGTGTGTCACCTTGGGGTGCCCCAGTCTTATTCATGAAGAAGAAATATGGGACATTCAGATTGTGCATTGACTTCATACAATTGAACAAAGTGACTATAAAGAACAAGTATATTTTTACAAGGATCGATAATCTCTTTGATCAATTAAAGGATGTAAGGATATTCTAAAATATTGATCTCAGGTTAGGATACCATAAAGTAAGGATCGGAAATGAAGACATCAACAAGACTTCCTTCAGGACAAGGTATGGTCATTACGAGTTCACAGTGGTGCCATTTGGGTTATCAAATGCATCAGTTGTTTTCATTTGCTTAATGAATGGTGTTTTTCGACAATATTTAGACAAGTTTGTCATTGTATTTTTGGATGAAATCCTTGTATATTCCAATTCTGATCCAGGTGGATATCGGTGGCCACCCACCTTTTCCAACTGGCTCAAAACAGTTTTATAGCAATTTTGGTAATTTACTATTTTTAGCAGTTTTTCACTTCTAGAGCCATTTTGAGGCCCTAAACAATGTTTTTTGGGAACACGGGGAGCAATATGGAAGTTCTTTCGATATTTCCCCCAAAAAGAATCTCCTCGACAATACCTTTCCAACGGGCTTATAGTATTTAGACAAGTTTTTCATTGTATTTTTGGATGACATCCTTGTATATTCCAAGTCTGATCTAGGTGGATATCGGTGGCCACCCAACTTTTTCAATTGGCTCAAAACAATTTTATGTCAATTTTGGTAATTTACTATTTTTACTAGTTTTTCACTTCCGAAGCCGTTTTGAGGCCCTAAACGATGTTTTTTGGGAAAATGGGGAGCAATATGGAAGTTCCTTCGATATTTCCCCCAAAATGAATCTCCTCGACGATACCTTTCCAACAGGCGTATAGTATTTATAGTCATGACCACCTGGGAATCCTTCAGGGATGCTATTAAGGAACAATACTACCCTGTCGGAAGTTATGATGACTTGTATACAAAATGGACCACACTATGGCAAGAAAGAGACCAAGCAGTGCCATATTTCACAAATATCTTCCATACCTTGTGCACCAAGTTGGGTATCAAAGATTCAGAGGGACATCTGGTGCTCTAGATAGATACATCTAGACCGAAATGGAATTTCTAGACATCTCATCCTTGGGCATGACCTATCGACATGCCGTCAAAATTGAGTAGAAGCTAAAAAAAAGATGCACAATTTGGGCATGGGAACCCCTCTCAACAAAATCCAGGAAAGGGCGGCCCCAACCCACCGAAAAAAGGATAGAGTAAATATGGACAGTATCAGGACAACCAGTCCAAGATGAAAGCAAAGAAGGACACTGAAAATACAAAGAAAGATACCGGGAAGTGGTGCGACTTCCATAAGATCCCTTGGCATAACACTGTTGACTTTCGCTCAAAGAAGTCACTGGTGGCCAAAGTGAAAGCCTTTGAATCAGATGCGGGTTTTGACTCTGAGATAGAACCAGAAAGGGGAAGATAGACCATTGACATGGAACCTAGTGCCATCGTTGCTACCACCAAGCTCCAACCTGGTGAACTAGACAAGCCAAAAGAAGGAGAGAGCCTCTTCCATTCATAGATGTGGGTAAAATGCACCCCACTGCACTTCATCGTTGATAGTGGTAGCCAGAAGAACCTCATCTCAACAAAGGTCGTCAAGAGTTTGGTCCTGCCAACAACGCCACACCCACAACCCTACACCATTGGATGGATCCACCAAGGAAGTGATCTTCGTGTCAGCCAATAGTGTCGACTGTCGTATGACATCAAGCCCTTCAAAGATGAGGTATTGTGTGATGTTTCTCCTCTCGAATTTTGTGATGTTCTTTTGGGCCAACCTTATTTATGGAAACATCATGTTGTATATGATTCTAGGCCTCGTAGTGTTATTATTACTTTGAACATGAAATTGTATAGGATACGCAAGGCAGTCCCACCTAGTACTATTTCCTTGATCTCTGCTAAGCAATGCAGGAAGGTCATCTCTCAGATGGGGAAGTTTGTCTTCTTCGTGATTCTCTCTTAGAATAAGCAAAAGATCATAACCACATCCAGGGTCTCTATGACTGACCTCTCCACATAGTAGAAGCAAGTAGATAAGGTCATGAAAGAATACTCAGATATCTTCTCCTTACCTACCGGGGTACCTCTGCACTGCCAGGTCAAGCACCCCATCGATTTGACCCCCGACGCACCGCTTCCCAATGACCCAGTCTATCGCCGCTCTCTATTAGAGACTGAGGAGATCAAGTGACAGATCCAAGAAATTCTCCACAAGGGGCTCATCTGTAATGATCCCAAGCCATTATGAAAGGATCATCACTGTTTTGGTGTCTTTTTAAAACTTTTTTTGTGTGAGGAATTTCGTCAAACACTTTGTTGTTCTACTTTTTAGATGTTCTTATATGTGTGTATGCAACAAACAATAGAAAGAGATAACCATGGAACATACCTCAACCATATGCAATAAGATAGACAAGCCAAAACATCTCAATTCTTCTTTATTCATAAAATAGGGAAACCTGCTACAATGAAGATGTCGATCTGGAATGCTCAACAGATGGCCAAGA
>ML777280.1:303677-318257 GCA_009831015.1 Picea engelmannii | reverse complement strand
AACCATGGAACATACCTCAACCATATGCAATAAGATAGACAAGCCAAAACATCTCAATTCTTCTTTATTCATAAAATAGAGAAACCTGCTACAATGAAGATGCCGATCTGGAATGCTCAACAGATGGCTAAGAAGATAGACAAAAGATAAGAGCTACTAAAAAATGCTCCCGCTAATACAAAAGATGCCTTCAAAGGCTGAATAATAAATGAAGATCAATACAAGTAGATCTGAATGCCAAACTCTCCAGCTGAAGAATGCCACACTCCAATAGAAGGCTGAAACCCTCAATAACTCGGCCCTGCTGCCAAAAGTGTCCAATCACCCTAAGAAATATGCCACCTGATAGATCGGGTGATGGTAAGAACAACCCAGGTGCTCGAATCTTCAAGATCCCTCTCAATATCTGTAGATATGAAATTTTGCACCCCACTGGATGACTAAAGCCCTAGATATTTTGGCTCTATTGAAGGAGGCCTCCATATACTCTGAAACTCTCCAGAAATATATATCAGGACACTGCAAGTCACTAGGTGAAGTCTCAGGGTCAGATTTGAAGTGTAACCCCTCCAAAAGGACTAGATATGGATCTCAAAAACACCCTCCTTCTCTTCAATTTGCCCCACTGCTCAAGAAATAATTTGGGCCATAAAACTATCTCAGAAAGCACTAGATCTGATGTCCAAGGCCCTGTAATGAAAACCCAAGTGATAGAATCCTCAACGGCCCTGCCAATCTTTTACAACGAATATCTCTCCAAGGATGGTGCACCCCCCTTTCTAGAAACCCCCAATGGTGCGCCCCCCTCCTCTTCCTGTGCCTGTGGCTGTGTAGAACCTCCTGCACTGATGTAGATATGACTAGAATGGTGTGGGAGAGTATTGCATCTCCGAGACCAAGCTTGGGACAAGCTAGGTGGAATCTTTCACCACTGAATCATCCTCTAGGGTTTGTTAAGTCAAAACCCTCAAAACCCCCAAGAGATGGGCTCACTAGCTAAATCCAGATAACAAACTGATAAACATACATGAATGGATGAGAAGAGGCCCTTGCCTTTCCTTTATACTTTTGGCTCACCTTGTCCCTCCAAAGTGACTTTCATTTTATTAATATTTAATTAATTAATTAAATCACTTTAATTAATTAATTAACCTTTTTACCTCGGAAAAGCTCCTTATCTCTCCTTGTGTCTTCCCTAGACACTGAAAGTCACTTCTAGCCATCCCATCCTGTAGTGTTGCTCCTCCCGATTCAAATGAGCTATTACACTGAGAGGTTCCTTGATCCGGATTATTTTCTGCACGAAATGAGAGCGGAGATATAATAAAGAAATGCAGAGAGATATCATGTATATCCAATAATATAACATAAATATATCATAAATGAAACCATAAACACAGAGATACAATAATACACGATTTCTATTAATGAAAGAAATGTACAGAGACTGTAAAAATACAGAGTGAAAGACTCGCCAGAATGGTGGTAGCTTATCTTTGAGAAGAGATGTGATGGCTACTCGCATTTGCAAGAAGATGATTACAATGAGGCTCTACAATAAACGAGAATGCAAAAAGTCCTAGAAATCCCAAAAACCTAACCCTAGGAGATGAAGCGCCAAAAGTCATGTGGGCCCCGTTTGGGCAAGTGAGTACATCAACTTCCCGGGGTCGTAACTTTTGCATATGATCTCCTTTTTAAGCGTGTGATAGCTCGTTGGAAAGATCTATTCGAGGCCTACAATGATCAAGACAAAATAGCATCGTAGATGATAGTTTATTAAAGAAACATACCCCAAAAAACATTGTTTAGGGCCTCAAAATGGCCCCGAAAGTTCAGGACCTGAAAAAACTGCTAAAAATAGTAAATTGTCAAAATTGCCAAAAACATGTTTTGGGCCAGTTGGAGAAGGTGGGTGGCCATCGATATCCACCTGGATCAATCCTCCCTCCTTAGGAAGAAATGGTCTCCATTGCGTTGAGTTCCCGGGGGAGAGGGGAAAGCGATTGCTGAATCTGAATCTTGGTGATTTGATTGCCTTGCTGGAGAAGTGGCGTTGCTTAGCTTGTTGAAGGCTGTCACAAACTTGTGGCTGGAAGGGTTGGACCTTTTAAACCAGTCTGGATACATGATATGAATGTCTACAAAAATAATCTTTTCACTTTGCTGCAACCTTGTCGACCCGCTTCTGTTGGAGAGAAGGTGCTTGGGCCGAGGCTGTAGTGGTTGTAGTATCCTTTTGTTCCCCTTTTGAACATATTGTGGAGAAGATGAATTTTGTAGTATGAGCTACTACCTTGCGGCACTGTTTAGGTGGGGAAGTAGTTGGAACTACCTTTGGTATCCTGTAGAGACGACCCCCCAGAGTAATAATGACACTATAGGGTCAAGACTCATAGATAGCATGGCGTTTCCACATATATGGCTGGCCCAAGAGAACATCACAGACATCCAGTGGGGAAACATCACATAATACCACATCCTTGAAGGGTTGGATGCCATATGACAATCGACACTATTGGCTGACACGAAGATCTCGTCCTTGGTGAAGCCACCTGATGCTGTATGGTTGTGGGTGTGGTGTTGTCGGCAATCCCAACTGTTTGACGACCTCTACTGAGATGAGGTTCTTTTGGCTTCCGCTATCGACAATAAAATGCAGCGGGGTCCCCTTCACCCACATCTGTGAATGAAAAAGGCACTCCCCCTCTTCAGGATCTGTTGGTTCTTCTGGTTGAATTGTTGCAGTCGCGACAATAGCAGTGGGGTATGCATCGATGATCTGTCTTTTCCCATTATTTTCAGAATCAGATTTTGAATCAGGGTTTGGCTCCTTGTCTTTGATCTTAGCCACCAATGACTGTTTTGAGCGACATTCATCGGTGTTGTGCTAGGGGATTTTGTGGAAATCGCACCATTTTCCAGTGTCCTTCTTTGTCTTCCCGTGACCCTTCTTTTCTTGTGGATTGGAATGGCTTTCGAGGGACTATTTGTTAGGGTTGTCTTTGTCATACTTTGGTTGTTCTGGATTTGCAGACCCGAACTCCCATTTTTTCTGGTGCTTAAATTTCTGTTCAATTTTAACAACATATCGATAGGCATCACCGAGTGATGAGATGTCCAGAAAATCCATTTCAGTTTGGATGTATCTGTGTAGATCCCCATGGTATTTCAGAACCAAATGTCGTTCAAATTCTTTGATACCCAGTTTGGTGTGCAAGGTATGGAAGGTGTTGCTGAACTCCGAAACTGCTTGGCCCCTCTCTTGCCGTAGTGTGGTCCATCTCATGTACTGGTCCTCATAGTTGCCAACAGGGTAATATTGTTCCTTTACCACATCCACAAAAAAATACCAAGTGGGATCGGCCCCATATATTCCAGACTCCTCTATGGAACTTTTCTCCCAGTAAGTTTCCCACCAATGTTTGACATGAGGGAGAGCTTTAAGGAGTGCGAAGGTGATCTTTTCTTTGTCGGAAAAATTGTGAACAGAGAAATAACCTTCTAGCAGAGTTAACCATTTTTCTAGGGCTTCTGCATCTATCTGTCCTTCAAATACAGGAATATCAAAATTTACTTGTACCTTGAAAGGTGAGGTGCCTCCAAAGTGGCCACTTGATGAATATGTGTCTGATGCTATCGGCAGGCGTTGAAGGATGTGGGCAAAATTCTCCATCATTTCGTCCCTCTGTCACATGAGATCTTGCTCAAGCAAAAGATTGATAGGATCATCTGCTCCGTCGTTTTTCTTTTCTTCCGCCATTGAGGGTTTCTTGGGTGTGTGAGAGCGATTGTCTTCAAGAGAGACAAGCTCGAGACCCAACTTGCTATACTCGGACCTCGTTGGGGACATGCACTGAAAAACGATCAAGAGCAGCCTGCTCTGATACCACTGATCCAGATTATTTTCGACACGAAATGAGAGCGGAGATATAATAAATAAATGCAGAGAGATATCGCGTATATCCAATAATATAACATAAATATATCAGAAATGCAACCATAAACACAGAGATACAGTAATACACGATTTCTATTAATGAAAGAAATGTACAGAGACTGTAAAAATACAGAGTGAAAGACTTGCTAGAATGGTGGCAAATTATCTCTGAGAAGAGATGTGATGGCTAATCGCATTCCCAAGAAGATGATTACAATGAGACTCTACAATAAACGAGAATGCCAAAAGTCCTAGACATCCCAAAAACCTAACCCTAGGAGATGAAGCGCCAAAAGTCATGTGGGCCCCGTTTGGGCAAGTGAGTACATCAACTTCCTAGGGTTGTAACTTTTGCATACGATCTCTGTTTTAGGTGTGTGATAGCTCGTTGGAAAGATCTATTCGAGGCATACAACAATCGAGACAAAATATATTTTAAGTTGCAATTTTTCGAAAGCAACATACCCAAAAAAACATCGTTTAGGGCCCCAAAATGGCCCCGGAAGTTCAGGACCTGAAAAAACTGCTAAAAATAGTAAATTGTCAAAATTGCCAAAAACATGTTTTGGGCCAGTTGGAGAAGGTGGGTGGCCACCGATATCCACTTGGATCATTCCTCCAAGGAATGTGCCCAAAATTGCCTCTTCATTGAATTTCATTGACTTATAGCTCAAAATAGTCAAAATCATGGAAATCGTCAGAATGCAACAGAACCAAATCCAACCTATGCAGAATGGCTCATAATGATGGAATATGATGAGAAATGCAAGTTGGACCCCACAATGCCTCTCAATAACCCCTGTACTCGCTATAACCTCCATCTGGCTACTCTGGTCATCATAACCCTCTGCACTGTGATGATGTCCCAAAGTGGGGACATTACAGTCCTCCCTGCTAGAAAATTGCTTGTCCTCAAGCAATAACCAAATCATCTCAAATAAAATACTAGGATCCCATGTCCACATGTGGGATACATAGTAGACCCCATCCAAAGACAAACAATAGTACACTCCACCCCCTAGATCCCATATCAGGAAGTGAACTGCAATACTCTGCGAAGCATAGTCCTGAAAGATATCAACCCTGTGAACCTCCTGCACATGACACATGGCCTCATCTCGGAATGAGTCCATCCTCCAAATCTCTACCAAGATCCACATGGAATCCATCAAATGCACATGTTGATGCCAGAATGAGGTACTGCAAGACCTCCGTGATACACCCGCAAGCGGTGCGCTCCTCTCAACATTGAAGCTCAATGGAAAGTTAGAATAACTTTCCCCTGCAATGGTCCACTCTCCCCTGTCGGTAAATGAACTATTCAATCCTACAATCCCTGGGTCCCATGCTAACCTCTGTCGAAGAGCCTCATGATGAAACTACGCTACTCTGACCATGACTGTCTGTCCCCTGCATACATACTAGTTCCTCCTCGCCTAGATCCTCAAGCTGAAATACCTGTGACCACTGAACCTACTGCCCATAAACTGTATCGGCCTAGACACCTCTATAGAAGAAGTACCTATCCAAACATATCCATGCCCTATCATGATGATCACGAGGGAGGAAAGGTCTCTCCCCACAGGACAAGTACCTGCAGGCTCCCTCCAAACCAACCCGAGGGGGAGTGTGTGGCTCCTGGGTGCCACCTGAGTCATCAAGTAGTGAAATATCCTGCTAACCAAGTGTACTCCCGGATCCCATGGAAAACTTGGAAGTTTATCACTTCCAATCTCTGCTAGCTGCTCCTTTGTTGGTCTGATCACTGTTGGAAGCCCTCGACGCTCATCTGTCATCTCCTGGTCTATGATGCTCACCATCACACACCAAGTCTCAACTGTCTGTCTAACACGATCCACCTCTGACCTGCTGTATTCCGTAAAAGTACTCATGCCATGTAGTCTCGGTCTACTCACTCTCCATGCCCCCAGCCACAACCTATCCCTCCTCATGCTATTGTCTATGATAAAAGTATCAAGACAAGATAATAGAGACATCTGTAGCTGACTGTAGGACTGGAAGGCATCACAGGCTTTGGTCAATCCCTAGGATTCAACCAGAAGCTCATCCATCAGTATCCATGAAAGATGCTCTCCTATGTTCATCACCAAATCCCAACCATCCAGTACAACCTGAAGTAACTCCTCCAACTGCTACTCAACCAACCTCCAACTATCATCTCCGATGCAACTACTGATATGGTGAAGGTGATCTCTCATAACTAGGTGCTGCTACAAAAGAGTGACATCTGCATGCTCCCCTAGGTCTGTCTCCTCCTTGCAAGGAACTATGCCCCTCTGAATTCCACCACTCATCACTGTATACTCCGGAATACTCATGTCATCTCCCATAGACTCATGTTGCATCATAGATCCTCGGCATATAGCTGGATCAATCTCTATATGGAGATCAACTACTCCCAAGACATAAATGGAAGTTTCCCCCATCAACTGGTGCTCCTCTATTAGATCATCAACATCCTCTGTCAACGTGACTAACTGATACATCTGAGTGTCCACTAAGGCAGATGAAGTGGATCCCTAATGGATCTCCTTAATAGACTCATCCGTCCTAGACTCTGATTCTTGAAGGGCGGTTTGTGTGCCTCTCAAGAATCCTCGAGTGCTCTCCAAATCCTGAGTGAGTCGGTCCATCTCCAACTCCTGCTCCTTCAGATCCTCATGATACATCTCACCAACCCTCAATAGATAATCCTGGCCAGTCAACAACTATTGGTGATCAGTCCTCATCATAGATACCCTCTCCCCGAGAGTATGAAAATCCTCCATGGCAATCTCCTCATTTGAACTACCATGTGCCACTGATGCTCTCCAGCAGTAATATGCCATCACTGCATGCATATCATGAGTATGTCTAGTGGTTTCCCTGATCATAGCCTCACTAACTTTCAACTGTGCTGCTAAGTGGTGTAACTCCTGATCATGGTCATGCTGAGGTGCCATCTCAGACCCCTCATTGCTAGTGTCAGTCCTTCTAGTGCCAACTCTAGAATCCCCATAAACACCCTCTACATAAGATGATGTGCTGAACTGTCCACTGTCTACTGTGCTGCTGGGTCTTCCTGTATACCACTGCACCCCATCACTAGGTGCTATCTCCCCCTGAATCACGCTGTATCCTGCGTGAATGGTTGTATCCTCCTATGCACTCAACCTGCTACTATCACTTGCACCTGGACCCCATATGGATGTATCCAAACATGTGCTATGATCATCTTGCCTACTAAAGAGTGCATCCTCATACATGCAATCTAATCCTGGAAGTAAGTGCTAGATACACCTGTCAGCCTCTGCAATCTTCTCAACTAATGGAGTCTCCAATAGCTGTGACTCAATCTCCTCTAGTTGACCTGTATGTGTGAGGTCAACTACCCGTACGTACTGTACCTCCTCCTAGATCTATGGGTCTACCTGTCCATGGTGTGCATCCCTCACACTAGGATTATCCATCATACCTGACATGCCACTGATCTCCTCATGTGACATGGCTATCATGGGTGTCTGAACAGGTGACAGATGTGTCACAACCCCCATAGGAAGCTCATCATCTCTAGGTTCTAACACATGTGACTCCTCACTAGTGTCACTACTCTACTGAGGCGTAAGGTAATCAAGGGTATGTGACATGTTTGTTGAGACACTGGGGATATCGTCCTGTCCATCCAGCTGCCTATCCACTACACAAGGGTCATCATCCTCCTCAAGCGTGCAAGCATCACTAGCCTCTGTGAAAGAGTCATCATCACTATCCTCTAAAGTAGAGTCACCATCACTAGCCTCTATGCCAGAGTCACTGTCATCATCTGACTGCTCTGAATCCTCATCATCATGATCATAGTGTACCTCAATGATATGCTTCTTACCCTTACCCCTACACCTATGATCTGGTTCCTAAGGCACCTTGCAACTGTAGCAAAGTTGCTTGCTCCTAATGGGTGTGGGGTTTCTCTGTGCTTCCTCCCATGCCATGTATTCCATTGCCTTATTGACCCGGAATGTAATTTCATATGTGCTCCACCTAGGATTTTTCATGGATAAATACTATTGGAATGTTACTTGAGCCCTAGTTTCCTCACTAAGGTCGTAGAAACATTCCCATCTACGACTACAGTCTCTCTAGAAAAACCCCTAATATTCATCTCTTCTTATGGAAGACCCCTCTATGGCTCTGCATACATGTGATAATTCCCACTGGTTGGCAGAAATCTAAGCTCTGATACCACTGTAATGATCCCAAGCCATTATGCAAGGATCATCACTGTTTTGGTGTCTTTTAAAAACTTTTTCTGAGTGAGGTATTTCGTCAAACACTTTGTTGTTCTACTTTTTAGATGTGTTTATATGTGTGTATGCAGAAAATAACAGAAAGAGATAACCATGGAACATAACTCAACCATATGCAATAAGATAGACAAGCCAAAACATCTCAATTCTTCTTTATTCATAAAATAGAGAAACCTGCTACAATGAAGATGTCGATCTGGAATTCTCAACAGATGGCCAAGAAGATAGACAATAGATAAGATCTTCTACAAAATGCTCCCACTAATACAAAAGATGCCTCTAAAGGCTGAATAAGAAATGAATATCAATACAAGTAGATCTGAATGCCAGACTCTCTAGCTGAAGAATGCCATGCTCCAATAGAAGGCTGAAACCCTCAATAACTCGACCCTGCTGCCAAAAGTGTCCAATCACCCTAAGAAATATGCCAACTGATAGATCGGGTGATGGTAAGAACAACCCAGGTGCCCGAATCTCCAAGATCCCTCTCAATCTTTGTAGATCTGAAATGGTGCACCCCACTGGATGACTAAAGCCCTAGATAATTTGACCCTGCTGAAGGAGGCCTCCAAATACTCTGAAACTCTCTATAAATATATATTAGGACACTGCAAGTCACTAGGTGAAGTCTCAGGGTCAGATATGAAGTGTAACCCCTCCAAATGGACTAGATCTAGATCTCAAAAATGCCCTCCTTCTCTTCAATTCGCCCCACTTCTCAAGAAATAATCTGAGCCATAAGACTATCTCAGAAAGCATTAGATATGATGTCTAAGGCCCTGTGATGAAAACCCAAGTGACAGAATCCTCAACAGACCTGCCAATCTTCTACAACGAATCTCTCTCCAAGGATGGTGCGCCCCCCTTGCTAGAAACCCCTAATGGTGCGCCTTCCTCCTCTTCCTGTGCCTGTGGCTGTGTAGAACCTCCTGCACTGATGTAGATATGACTAGAATGGTTTGGGAGAGTATTGCATCTCCGAGACCAATCTTGGGACAAGCTAGGTGGAATCTTTCACCACCGAATTGTCCTCTAGGGTTTGTTAAGTCAAAACCCTCAAAACCCCCAAGAGATGGGCTCACTAGCTAAATCCAGATAACAAACTGATAAAAATACATGAATGGTTGAGAAGAGGCCCTTGCCTTTCCTTTATACTTTTGGCTCACCTTGTCCCTCCAAAGTGACTTTCATTTTATTAATATTTATTTAATTAATTAAATCACTTTAATTAATTAATTAACCTTTTTACCTCTGAAAATCTCCTTATCTCTCCTTGTGTCTTCCCTAGCCATCCCATCCTATAGTGTTGCTCCTCCCGATTCCAATGAGCTATTACACTGAGAGGTTCCTCCAAGTAATGTGCCCAAAATGGCCTCTTCAGTGAATTTCATTGACTTATAGCTCAAAATAGTCAAAATCATGGAAATCGTCGGAATGCAACGGAACCAAAGCCAACCTATGCAGAATGGCTCATAATGATAGAATATGATGAGCAATGTAAGCTGGAACCCACAATGCCTCTCAATAACCCTTGTACTCGCCATAACCTCCATCTGGCTACTCTGGTCATCATAACCCTCTGCACTGTGATGATGTCCCAAAGTGGGGACATTACAACATCCGCCCCATCTCATCACCTTGCGGGATCCCAATCATGTTGGTACAAAAGAAATATGGAACTTGGCGACTCTACATTAATTACCAGGATCTGAATAAAATCACAGTCAGAAACTGGTACCCGATTCCCTGAATCAACGACCTCCTTGATCAACTCATGGGGGTCAAATACTTCAGTAAGATTGATCTGAAGTCTGTCTACCACCAGGTCCCGATAGAATAGAAATATGTATGTAAGACCACCTTGAAGTCAAAGGAAGGCCTTTTTGAATGGTTGGTCATGCCCTTTGGTTTGACAAATTCTCCAGCCACTTTCATGAGGATGATGGACGATACCTTGCGACCATTCACCAATAATTTTGTAGTTGTGTATTTGGATGAAATTCTCATTTACAACAAGACTTGGGCCAAACACTTGCAACATATTCAATAGGTTCTGAACACCTTGTGACAACACAAGCTATACGCCAACTTGGAAAAATGCTCCTTCGACATGGACAAGGTCCATTACCTGGGATACATCATTGATCAGCATGGCGTACATGTGGATCCAGCCAAGATCCAAGTCATCCGTGACTGGCCAGCCCCAACCACACTCACTAAGCTTCAGATATTCTTGGGCCTTGCTAATTTCTATCGTAGGTTCGTGTTGGGATTCTCCCATATTGCACGGGCCCTCAACCAAATAACCAGGGGTCGTGGTAAGGAAAAATTTGTGTGGGGTCGGTCCCAACAACAAGCGTTCGATTATTTGAAGAGCGCTTTTTCTCAACCCCGGTACTTTCACTACTAGACCTGCATCATCCCTTTGATATCGAGACAAATTCTTCAGAATATGTTGTGGGTTTCGTTCTCACTCAGCACGACCACCCTGTGGCCTATCATAATGAGAAACTATCATATGATGTCCGTAAGTACCCTACTTACGAAAAAGAAATGTAATCCATTGTGAAAGCCTACCGCTAGTGGAGACATAACATTCTTGAGAAGGAGACAGTCATCCACATTGATCATAACCCACTACAGTTCATGCAAACACAACGAAAATTGCAGAATGGCCACCATCAAAATTGGTCCACATACTTGCACCAATTCCACCTCAACATCAAGTATAAATTAGGAAGCACCAATCGCGTCTCTGATTTCTTCAGTAGACCTCTAGTCACAACACTCACCATGGTGCTAGACTCTTGCAGCCATGAGACCTTTGGATGTCCCCAAATCTATGAGACAAACCCAGACTTTGCCACCACCTGCCAAATGTTGGGTGCAAACATAATTGTCGATAATTTCCATCATCAGGATGGGTTGTTGTGTCGTTTGTTCCATATTTGTGTTCCATCAAGTGAGCGAGTGAAGTTGATCTGGGAATCCCACTACAGTCGGGTGGCAGGACACTTCGGTGTTGAAAAGACAATGGCAATGCTACATAAACATTTCTACTGGCCGAAACTTCAACAAGAGGTCATGAAGTATATCAGGTCCTGCACTACTTGCGCTATTGCCAAACCGACCACTAAGAAATAAGGACTCTACACCTCTCTTCCTAATCCTAACAGGCCATGGGAATCCATCTCAATGGACTACATGTTGGGCCTCCTGTACACCAAGCGGGGAAATGAATGTGTTTTTTTGGTTGTTGATCGCTTTTATAAGATGGTGATTCTGGTTACCTGCAAGAAGAGCATCACAGTAGAGTCCACTACCAGGATAGTCTTTGAACGAGTCTGGGTACATTTTGGAATCCCATAAACCATTGTGTCAGATCGAGACAATCAATTTCTCATCACATTCTAGTTGAGCCTCTGGTCACTGTCAGACACCAAGCTCACCAAATCCACGGCCTTCCACCCCCAGACAGATGGCCAAACCGAGGTCGTAAATCAAATGATTGGGAATATCCTTCGCATGTATAATTAAAATCACCCTCACAAATGGGATGAGAGAATCCCTATGTCCAACATAGCTACAACCGAACCTTTCATATCTCAACCAACCACAACCCCCTTCAGGTGGGGTTATGTTTCCAACCATTGGGTCCCATAGATGTTGCACTTCCCCTTGTGGTCACCTTGACCAACTCATCTCCTACTCCAACTGAAGGTGACAAAGCCACCCAGTTCATTGAGAAAATCCATCACATCTGCCAACAGGTTCAGGATATCCTACATAAGTCCAATGACAAGTACAAGAAGTGCCATGATCAACATTGGGTGCCACATAAGTGTCAAGTGGGCGACAAAGTTTGGTTGCACTTGTAGAAAGAATGCCTTACAGAACCCCATCAGAAGCTTCGACCACTCCATTATGGGCCGTATGCCATCACCAAGGCCATGGGGGATAATGATTTTGATCTCAACATTCCTCCTTTCCTTGGTTTGCACCCAGTGTTCAACGTGGATCTCCTTTGCCCTTATTTCCCACCATTATTGGAAACCTCAGAAGTAGTAGAACAACTGAAATCAACAGAGCTCAACCTTGATTGCATAAAACAGGCATCCAATGATAAAAATTTTGACACACAGATCAAGGGCACTCGACAACAAAGGATCCAGTTTTATCAAGTCATCAAAGCAGGGCAGCTCCTTCACCAAGGAAAGTGGCTCACCTAGGACCAAATTCAGTAGAAATTTCCTCATTTGATGGGGAGAATAAATGCAATGGAGACCATTTCTTCATAAGGAGGGAGGATTGATCCAGGTGGATATTGGCGGACACCCGCATTTTCCAACTGTTTCAAAATAGTTTTATGGCAATTTTGGTAATTTACTATTTTTAGTAGTTTTTCACTGTTGAAGCCGTTTTGAGGGCCTAAACGTTGTTTTTTTGGTAACACGGGGAGAAATATGGTAGTTCTTTCTATATTTACCCCAAAATGAATCTCCTCGATGATACCTTTCCAACATGATATGTTAAGAACCAAATATCAATATAGCATAGATAAACCTCAGAAAAAGTACTCAACGCTTTGAAAAAGAGATAATTTCAGATAATAAGCCTCTTCGAGGGGGAAACCTCCTCTTACCCCACTTAAATTTTCAAGTACAAGATGATTCCAAATGAAAGTGTCTCCTTGGTATATATAGGAGACATGAGGTATAATTACAACTAATGGCCTAAAGTCGACATAAATAAAATAACATTACTAATATAATATGCCTCAATTAAGGGGTAATGAGCCAATATTAGGGCTTAACATGCCCCTCCCCTTGAGACAAGTGTTGTCTGCAATGCTTGAGTAACTCTAGATGCTTCTGTATAAAAGACTCATCTTCCCAAGGGGAATCTTCAGTCGGTAGTTTCCTCCATTTAATGAGATACTCTGAAATGGATATATTCCTCAGTTGACGAATTCTTGTGTCAGTGATGGCTTCAGGCTCCAATATGATTTTTCCTTCCTCATCAAGTTTTGGAAATATAGTTTGAACTAGGATCTTGTCGCCTATAACCTTCTTTAATCATGAAACATGGAAAACTAGGTGTACTCGTGAAGATGCAGACAACTCCAATTTGTATGCCATAGTACCAATCTTTTGCGACACCTTATAAGGGCCATAGTACTTTGGTGATAATTTATTATCCTTCTTGGCTTGCTTGAGGGACATCTATTTGTATGGTTGTAGTCTTAAAAATACCCAATCCCCTACTTCAAAACTTCTTTCACTACGATGTTGATCTGCTTGTTGTTTCATGCAATTTTGTGCCATGGTCAGGTTGTCCTTTAAGATTTGGAGAACTTGTTGTTGATTCTCAATGTGATCTTACACTGCTTGAACCTTAGATTTTTCTTTCAGAGAAGAAGTGATGGAAGGAGGGCGGTATCCATAAAGTTCCATAAATGGTGTCATTTTTGTTGCAGTATGAAAGGAAGTGTTATACCACCATTCTGCCAAGGGTAACCATTTGAACCATTGTGTTTGTTTATCAAAGACAAAGAAATGAAGGTAGCCTTCCAGAAATTTGTTCACTATCTCGGTTTGTCCATCAGATTGAGGATTATAGGATGAGCTATGAGCCAATTGAGTACCCAAACAAGAAAATAATTCTGTCCAAAAATGTCCAGTGAAGATGGGATCTCTGTCACTTACAATAATCTTTGGGCTTCCATGTAGCTTTTGAACTGTCTCCATGAATGCGGTGGCAACTGTAATAGCTTTGAAGGGATGAGAGAGTGCACAAAAGTGCACATACTTGATCAGTATATCAACAATCACAGTGATGACACTCTTTCCTTCAGACTTTGGTAACCCTGTGATGAAATCCATGGAAACCTCCTCCCAACGCTAACTTGGGATGGATAATGGTTGTAAAAGACCTAGGGTCCTAATTGTTTCCACCTTATTTTGTTGGAAAACCAAACATTCTTCCACAAACCTTTGAACATCAGTTTTAAGTCCATCCCCAAAAAAATCCTTCTTGACTCTATGCTAGGTTTTCAAAAATCCCGAGTGCCCTCCAACTGGAGAGGTGTGCAATTCCAATAGTACCTTTTGTTTGAGTTGGGAGTTCTTGCATAAATATACGAAATCTTTGTACCATAGTGAATCATTTTTCCATGTAAATGTATCTGATGTAATGGAATCCTGCTGCAACCTTTGAATGAGAGTCCACACTTTTTCGTCATTCTTCCATTCATCCCTTGCTTCTATTATCCAATCGGTTTGGATGATCGAGATAGCACAGAGAAAGGCCTCAACATATTCATCCTTTCTTGAGAGT